>CM077160.1:96431329-96875060 GCA_039583875.1 Platanthera guangdongensis | reverse complement strand
CTTCCTTTTACTCTTTTGCGCCACTTGTAGCTTGCTTTTGATGTGTTTTTCTTTAGAATGTCTCAGGTACAGAGTAGTAGCAGATTTAACTGATAGAGTTGTGCTTCTGGTGCTGCGAGTTGCTGCTGCTGTTTGTTTTCACCTCGAGCGTTGAGGTAGTTGTTTTGTTAGACATGACTGTTTCTCTATAGGTCCGTGTCAGTTGTTGACGCTCATAGTCTTAGACTTCTTATGACAGTTTACTTGTTTACTTTACTGCTGTTACTTAATGTTTGTTTATACTTGCTCTCTGGGAATGATTTATGTTAGGATGCATATAGTTACTTTTAAGTATACAAAATTGCATTCTGAAATATTGTCATGTCATAACTTTTAACTGCAAGACTTACAACTTTTAAGCGTTATAAAAGTCTTTTTATTTATATTACGTGTAGAAGTCACATCATCATTATAATATGCTAGACTTTCATTCTCATATAGGATAACAAATGAATCACACTAAGTATTTTCACTGCATAAACTTATATATTTTCTCACCTATGGACTAGTGTTCCACCCGACCGAGAGACACGATCAATAACTCAAATAACTTATATGTATTTTTTAACTTATTTTCATAAGTATTTTACTTAAAGTAAATGTGAGGACGAGTCGCCGAGCCTCTGTAGTTGTCCCTGCACGGCGTGACATCAAAATGCGTATTTTCTCTTACTCTGACGTATTATTTAATACGGAGAAAATGCTGGTTGTAACAGTTGGTATTAGAGGGAGGTTTTGCAAGAGGATTGGTTGGTTTGGCAAGCCAGTCGAACAACTTTCCCTTAAGCAAAACTCTAATCGTATCAATTCATTGCATACACACAATGATATGTCATCAGTAGATCTTGATGGAAGCATGAACACTACACTCATAGCATGATAAGAAGTATACAAGATATTATGTAGTATGAGATGCATAATATGTGTTTGTAAATGGATCCACCATAGGAGACAACATGTGACGGTTATGTAGTATGAGATGTATAATCATCATCACATGGCTGCCCATTAGCACGTTTTACTTTTTCGTTACATATAATATTTTGTAGTATGGGATGCATAACATTGTATATGTACGCTGCTCATAACATGCACTAAGGCCTTTTTAGAATGCATAACACTGCATACATAATATATCATCGCATGAGCAAACGTGCCAAGTTAAAGATCTGCATGATGACATATGTACACTCATGATTTGAAATGAAATCTAAACATTCATGCATTCATATTATAGGCACAAGTTGGAAGCATAACATCATTTCATGATTTCCCAAAGAAAGATAACAGCAAGAGCAAGTATATATTCGTTCCTAATCTGATCTGAGTCAGGGTATTCGAGTTTACTAGCTTAGTTGTCATAAACTATGTCCTTGATGAGTCGTTTGTTTGTATCGGTAAAATATGACCCCAAAATAGTTTGATAAGGGAATATCTTCCCAGTTTGTGATATCTTAGGCAAGCTTTTGACTAGATATCCATTTATTCTGTAGAAATGACACCTAAATGCATTGCGACGAGGTTGACTCCTCAGTCGGAGTGTGAGTCTTCTGGTGCCCAGAGTGGTGCGGTGATTGAAGGACTACGACTGAGTAATGAGGCCCTGACAAGGCAGATGGTGGACATGCAATCACAGATATAATCATTGTTGGTTGTCGTCGCCGGGCAGCAGACTATGCGCTAGACCCTACTGTGGGTCAAGTTGTTCCTACTACTCCTGCTGCTCTAGTTCCCCCTGTTGCACCGCCGCTAGAGATGAATTTCATTTCTCACTTCCAGCGACTAGGACCTCCTATGTATGATGCTAGGGTAGACTTCATGGCATTGGATGACTGGATCATCGCCATTGAAAAAATGTTTTCTTATTTTGGCATTTCCTCCAATCAAAAGGTGATGATTGCGGCATACCAGCTCAAAGGACTTGCGAAGAATTGGTTGATTAGATAAAAAAGAGAATCTTACTGATGGGTGCACTTGGGATTCATTCAAGAGTATGTTACAGAAGAAGTTTCTGCCATCGGTCGAGCAAGACCGTCTGATGAACAACTTTTTACACCTGAAGCAGTTGCAACTCACTGTTAGTGAGTACGAGATCGAGTTTATAAAGCTCAATCGTTTTGCCCCAAATCTAGTAGCGTCCGAAGAAGGCAGAGTAAAATGCTTCCTAGGTGGTCTGAGGTATGACATCCAGCAGTTGGCTAGCACATACAAATCTGAGACCTTTGTAGAAGTAGTAGAAGGTGCCTTGAAGGCCGAGGCGATAGATTATGCTAAGAATCGGGGATTGCATGTAAAGAAGGACAAGAGGAAATCTGATGATGGTGGAAGTACTAGGGCATCTGTCCCTACAGTGAAGAAGGATCGAAGGGAAGTGTGTAGCTTCTGTTGTAAGCCAGGCCACCCTTTTGAGAAGTGCTTTAAGAGACTGGATGCGCAGAGGCAGTCTCAGGTGCACATGATCCAGGATACACCAAATGGAGGCCCTGTCTGTAATTATTGCCAGAAGAGTGGGCACGATGCGGCCCATTGTCGCAAGAAGGCTGGAGCTTATTTCCTTTGCGGCCAGAAGAGGCATTTGAATGCTAATTGCCCGCAAAGCCAGCCTTCTCTGCATGCAGTTCCGTTGCAGACTCTACCGCCGCCCCCGCCTCACATGGACATGGGAAAAGGAAAGTTGAATGTGCTGACCAAGGAGGAAGCCCAATCATCGACTCCAGTGATCTCAGGTTAGTCTTCGACTCATCTAGTAATCTCTTATGGTAGATTTATGGTTTCTGCATTTTAGTTGTGCGTGCAATGTGTTTAGGTGAATTTAAGGTGAAGAATAAGTGGGTGCGCTTTCTGTTCGATTCGGGTGCTACTCACTCCTTTGTGACAATGAGTTTTGTAGACCGACATCGCTGGGCTCTCGACCAGTTAGACACTTCCCTAAACGTCAAATTCCCTTCAAGAGAGCTATTAATGATAAGTCAGGGTATCCAAAAATGCCCTATCTTCCTAGGTGGTTTTCTAGCCCTTGCGGATCTGAAGGTGTTAGACCTGGAAGACTTCAACGTGATTTTGGGCATGGACTGGCTATCCAGCTATGATGTCATCATTTGTTGTAAGCTCAAGCACTTGGATTTCACAGGCGACAATGGCCAGCCCATGAGTGTGTATGGTTTGTCGCGTCGGGAATCTCCAATCATTTCTGCGGTACGTGCTCGTAAATTTTTAGAGTCTGGCTGCGATTCTTTCCTTGTCTCCGTTTCTATTCTGGAAGCTACACTTGTTGTGCCTCGGGTTGAGGATGTTTCTGTAGTGCATGAGTTTCCGGATGTCTTTCTTGTTAGTCTTCCTGGACTTCCTCCTGAGAGAGAGAGGTGGAGTTCGTTATTGACCTTGAGCCAGACACTCGCACTATTGCAAAAGCACTATACCGCATGGCACCGCGTGAGTTAGAGGAGCTGCGTACTCAACTGGATGAGTTATTGCAGTGTAGTTTTATTAGACCCAGTCCTTCTCACTGTGGTGCACCTGTCCTCTTCGTGAAAAAAAAGGATGGAACGATGAGACTATGCATCGATTATAGAGAGCTAAACAAGGTGACTATAGAGAACAAATATCCATTGCCTAAGATCGATGACTTGTTTGACCAGTTGCGGGGTAGTTCCGTGTTCTCAAAGATTGACCTCCATTCAGGTTACCATCAGTTAAGAATCCGTGAGTCAGACATTCCTCGAACTGTTTTTCGTTCCCGATATGACCACTTTGAATTTCTAGTAATATCGTTTGGATTAACGAACACACCGTCAGCTTTTATGGACATGATGAACAGGGTGTTCAAGGACTTTCTGGATAAGTTCGTGGTTGTATTCATTGACGATGTCCAAGTATATTCCAGAAATGCAGAAGAGCATGCCTTGCACTTGTGTTTGGTCTTGACCACTCTGAGGGAGCACAAGCTGTATGCGAAGCTTAGCAAGTGCGAGTTCTGGTTGTCTCAGGTGTCATTCCTTAGACACATTGTAAGCAAGGAAGGTATCTTAGTGGATCCCGCGAAGATAGCCGCATTCTTGGATTGGAAGAGACCTACATCGCCTAAGGAGATAAGGAGCTTCTTAGGGTTGACAGGTTACTACAGAAGATTTGTGAAAGGATTCGTTGTGATTTCCGCGTCGTTGACTAGGCTTACGCAAAAGAGCGCAGCTTTTGTTTGGAGTGATGCCTGTGAGGAAGCTTTTTAAGAGCTCAAGAGAAGACTGTGTTCTGCTCCAGTTTTGGTATTGCCGATGGAAGGATTAAAGTATGTTGTTTAAGTGGACGCCTCGCGAGTTGGACTCGGTTGCGTGTTGATGCAGGATGACAAAGTGATTACGTATGGATCGAGATAACTAAAGGTCCATGAAAGAAATTATCCTACGCACGACTTGGAATTTGTTGCCGTCATTTATGCCTTGAAGTTGTGGAAACATCTTCTGTATGGAGTGTCATGAAAAATCTACACGGACCACAAAAGTTTGAAATATGTCTTCACTCAGAAAGAGTTGAATTTACGCCAGCATAGATGGTTAGAATATGTTGCAGACTACGAAGTCGATATCCTTTATCATCCCAGCAAGGCAAATGTAGTAGCGAATGCCTTGAGCCGGAAGCCCGCACATATTTTTAACCTCTTGGTGCAATCCCTTGTAGATGAGTTTTTTCTCATGGAAATTTCTGTAGGGAATAGCGCTTCACCGAGTAGCTTAGAGGTGGAATAGCCTTCGTGGATTACTCTCACCAGGCTACATCAAAAAGACCGATCCTGATTTGTAGCACCTCTGTAGTAGGACTGAGAAAGGGGAATTACCTGACTTTTCAATTGATGACGTCGGTACCCTAAAGTACCGCGATAGATATTGTATTCCCGTTGTTAGGGACATCCGAGCAAGAATATGCAGTGAAGTGCATGGTTCAAGTGTTGTTTATCATCCTAGTTCCACGAAAATGTATAGAGATTTGAAGCAAATTGTTTGGTGATCAGGTATGAAGAACAACATCGCAAGATTTGTATCTGAATGTTATACCTACCAGTGTGTCAAAGCTGATCATAGGAGGCCGGGTGGTAAGTTAACACCTTTAGATATACCAAGTTGGAAATGAGAGAGTTTATCCATGGATTTCATAATCGGTTTGTCGAGATCTCCACGAGGGCATGATACAGTGCGGGTTATCGTGGACCGACTAACCAAGTGTGCCCACTTTGTTTCTTTCAAGATTGATTATTCTATGGAAAAGATAGCTAAGCTTTATCTGGACGAAGTCATCAGTTGCATGGTGTGCCTACGAGTATCGTGTCAGATAGAGATTCCAGGTTCATGTCTCGTTTCTGGCAAAGCTTGCAAGGAGCTCTAGGTACTGACCTTAGGTATTCTACTGCTTATCATCCTAAGACAAATGGTCAGACGGAGAGAGTGAATCAGATCTTGGAGGATATGATTAGATGATATATTCTGGACCATGGTGGGCTTGGGATAAACGCCTCAAACTGATGGAGTTCGCTTACAATAATAGTTATCAGGAGAGTTTGCAGATGACACCCTTTGAAGCTTTATATGGAAGGCGTTGTCGAACTCCCCTATTTTGAGCAGAAGTTGGTGAGAAGCCTTGCTCGGTCTGGAAGTGCTGGAGGATATGAGCATTTCAGTGGCACATATTTGTGAAAAGCTGAGGTTGGCTCATGAGCGATATGAAAAGTATGCAAATTAGTGCAGAATTGATCTGGAATTTGCAGTAGGGGATATGGTATTTCTGAAGGTCTCTCTGATGCCAGGTATTAAGAGATTTGGAAGGTACCATAAGCTAGATCCCAGGTATGTAGGAACTTTTCCGATTCTGCAGTGTATCAGAGTTTTTGCCTATAGACTGGAATTGCCTGATTCTTTCCCTGGTGTTCACGACGTGTTTCACATGAGCCAGTTGCGAATGTGTGTTCGTAGTAATCGGCATATCCTTGACTCAGTGCCCCAGTTGCAGCCTAATCTCACGTATGTCGAAGATCCTGTCCGTATTCTAGAGACGCTAGATCGTGTGCTAAGAAAGAAGACAATTCCATTGGTTAAGGTTCTCTGGCGCAATCAGGATGCTAGAGGTGCACCTTGGGAATTGGAATCCGCAATGAGAGAATCTCATCCTCAACTGTTCTCCTAGACATCTCTAGTTAGTATTATTGTTTAATGAATTCTTCTATCATGTCTATCCCTTTGCCCTCTTGTTTTGTTTCATGTTCTAAGTTTCGGGACGAAACTTCCTTTTTGGAGGGGTGACTATAACACCCCGGATTTTCTGATAATTATTTAATCCTCTCGGTGACGTCATAATGACACAAGAGGTGTTACGTTATTGTGGAGTTGACGACGAGTTGTCGTCAGTGCGTTTTCACGTCTATTCGGTTGAGTCTGCCAAATTCGTGAATCCTTGTCGAAAATAAAAAATTTCACGTTAGGAAATTAAATTAATTATTTTTTGACATGCTCGTCAAGTTTCGTCGCGATCCGAGCGATACTCGAGTCTCGGTGAATTTCCGAAGTTTTGTAGAATTTATATTCGCCATAGACTTTGAAAATTTATATCTCAAGAATGGCATGTCGGATTTTGGTTTCGTCTTTGCTATTGGATTCGTAGCGTCAGTGTTCGCCTACGGTGCGAATTTCGTTTAATTCGACGGCCGTTTTGTCTTCCATTTTATACTCGTGTTTCCTTGTTCAAAAAAATATAAATATCATTAGTTTAATATTAAAACACTATTCAAAAATGTCTTTTCCTATTCATCTCTATAGTTTAATTTTTGAATATATTTGTAAAAATCACTATTCATGAGGACAAAAAACAACTGTTTGCAATTTTTGTTCTCGAGTTTATCTGGCTAGTTCTCGAGTACTTGGTCTTCTTCTCGAGTACTCCATTTCTTCTTCTCGAGTACTCAGATTCTTCTTCTAGTGTACTCAGATTCTTCTTCTCGAGTAGTCTGATTCTTATTCTCGAGTACTCGGTTTCTTCCTCTCGAGTGCCTGTTTTCCTCTTCTCGAGTACTACTAAACTTGTTCTCGAGTAGTCGGCCGTCCTTCTCGAGAAGTCTGTTTCAGTCTGCGTTCGGGCGCCGTTTTGAGGGTCAAAATGGTGTCGTATAGAAAAATGGTTAACAAGAAATTTGTCTGTCTCGGCGAGAGCTACAACTTTCCTGTTGAGCACTGTTCTATTTGGAGTCATCTTAAGTCTCTAGTTTCATTTTCCGCGCGCCCACACTATATATATATATATATATATATATATATATATATATATATATATATATATATATATATGTATATATATATATATGTATATATATGTATATATATACATATTCATATACTTAAGGATAAATAGAAAAAAAAACTTCATCTTCTTCCTGAAGTTTTGACCGAACCAGAGAAGCGAGAGCGAGATATAGAAATTCTGTTCGTGAATCTTCCGGTGGTCACTGCCAGTGCTCTAGTGCTCGAAATCTTCAGCGGGATATAGATCCGGAAAGCTCTCGCTGTGATCTTCACGTTCGTGGTAAATATTTCTCGTTTCGTGGAAATTTTTTGTTAGGGTTTTCGACCCTAACCTCTCTTTTGGCCAAATTCTTGTAGATTTCGCTTCCTCGCGCCTTCTTTTGGCTAGATCCACTACGTGGAGTATATTGGAAGACCGATTGGTGTAGAAACCGAGGCAAGTGGTGTTCTTGCTCTCTTAACCCATTTCTTCCAATTTCTAGTCCCTCTTCTTGGATTCGATATGTTTAAATTTCCTAAAACTTTTATCAATAAATTGCTCCGTAAATTTGGTAGAAAAGTAGTCGCATCATTTTAATTGTCATGTCATTTTGATCGTTGCATTATCTTGTGCGTCCTAATATTTTTGATCGTTCCCTACCTTGTGTGACCCTTTGCAGTCTTCATCTATTAGTCCAAGTCATTTGTTAACCCCTTTGAAATTTCGCCGGGTATGTCCAATATGTCAAGTGCCCTTTTAAGATGTAAATTTCATCAAAAAGATCAAGACATTTTTTGTTTACCTGATAGACAAAGTTTAATGAAAGCACTCTCAATATTTATATATGAAACTAAAGAAAACTCTGATGGACTGTGAGCATTGGGTTTCTCCCTCGGCATAGTGCCTTATGGTTGAGTCTGTGCGCGTTGTGAATTTTCATCCCCGACACACTACCTTAGCTGTTGGTCTGTGCGCGTTGGGGTTTCTCCCTCGGCATACTGCCCTTTTGGCTAGGTTTGTGCGCATGGTGGACCTTTTTTTTCTGGTTCAGTGCTTCTATTTTCTGTTGAGCTGATCAGTCTCATTTAATTGATGAATAACATGAATAATAAAGAAAGATGAATATATAAACTTCTGATGTTTGACACTCTGTTCTGTCCAGTTATTGTGATTAGGCTTTCTTGCTCAGCTAGATTTACTATTTTGTTTATGTTGCTTTACTACTGACTTTTGTTGCAGTCGATTTGTTGCCCCTCGCTCACTTTGAGATTTGTTAGTCTTCCTTTTACTCTTTTGCGCCACTTGTAGCTTGCTTCTGATGTGTTTTTCTTTTGAATGCCTCAGGTCCAGAGTAGTTGCAGGTTTAGCTGATAGAGTTGTGCTTCTGGTGCTGTGAGTTGCTGCTGTCGTTTGTTTTCACCTCCGAGCATTGAGGTAGTTATTTTGTTAGACATGACTGTTTCTCTATAGGTTTGTGTTAGTTATTGACGCCCATAGTCTTAGACTTCTTAGGACAGTTTACTTGTTACTTTACTGCTATTACTTAATGTTTGTTTATACTTGCTGTATGAGAAGGATTTATGTTATGATGCATATAGTTACTTTTAAGTATACAAAACTGCATTCTGGAATATTGTCATGGCATAACTTTTAACTGCAAAACTTACTACTTTTAAGCGTTATAAAGGTCTTTTTATTTATATTACGTGTAGAAGTCACATCATCATTATAATATGCTAGGCTTTCATTCTCATATAGGATAACAAATGAATCAAACTAAATATTTTTCGCTGCGTAAACTTATATATTTTCTCACCTATGGACTAGTGTTCCACCCGACCGAGGGACACGGTCAATAACTCAAATTACTTATATGTATTTTTTTAAAAATTAATTTCATAAGTCTTTTACTTAAACTAAATGTGAGGATGAGTCGCCTGAGCGTCTGCAGTTGTCCCCTGCACGCCGTGACATCACGGCGCGTATTTTCTCTTACTCTGATGTATTATTTAATACGGAGAAAATGCGGGTTGTGATAGTTGGTATCAGAGGGAGGTTGTGCTAGTGGATTGGTCGGTTTGTCAAGCCAGTCAAACAACTTTCCCTTAAGCAAAACTCTAATCGTATCAATTCATTGCATACACACACCGATATGTCATCAATAGATCTTAATGGAAGCATGAACACTACACTCATAGCATGATAAGAATTATACTGGGAATATTATGTAGTATGAGATGCATAATATGTGTTTGTATATGGATCCACCATAGAAGACAACATGTGACAGTTATGTAGTATGAGATGCATAACCATCATAACATGACTGCCCATTAGCATGTTTTACTTTTTCGTTACATACAATATTATGTACTATGGGATGCATAACATTGTATGTGTACGCCGCTCATAACATGCACTAAGCCTTTTTAGAATGCATAACACTGCACACATAACATATCATCGCATGAGCACACGTGCCAAGTTAAAGATCTGCATGATGATATATGTACACCTATGATTTGAAATGAAATCTAAACATTCATGCATTCATATTATAGGCACAAGTTGGAAGCATAACATCATTTCATGATTTCTCAGAGCAAGGTAACAACAACAGGAAGAGCAAGGTAACATTCATGCATTACTTAATGTTTGTTTATACTTGCTCTCTGGGAAGGATTTATATTAGGATGCATATAGTTACTTTTAAGTATACAAAACTGCATTCTGGAATATTGTCATGACATAACTTTTAACTGCAAAACTTAGTACTTGTAAGCGCTATAAAGGTCTTTTTATTTATATTACGTGTAGAAGTCACATCATCATTATAATATGCTAGACTTTCATTCTCATATAGGATAACAAATGAATCAAACAATGTATTTTTAGCTGCGTAAACATATATATTTTCTCACCTATGGACTAGTGTTCCACCCGACCGAGGGACACGATCAATAACATAAATAAATAATATGTATTTTTTTAACTTAATTTCATAAGTCTTTTACTTAAAGTAAATGTGAGGACGAGTCGCCTGAGCATCTGCAGTTGTCCTCTGCACAGCGTGGCATCACGACGCGTATTTTCTATTACTCTGACGTATTATTTAATACGAAGAAAATGCGGCTTGTGACAGTATCCCTTATATAAGTTAAGCAACAATAGTTGAACATTGTCCTACTTTCATTAAGCATCCATTCTTCTCTCCTTGAAATTCTAGTGGATTATATTTAAAATATAATAGATTATGGTAAGATCAAATCAAAACTTGTAGTTTATTAGATCAAGTTATTAATTTGGTGATGTGAGAGTATGTGCCGGTTGGTTCATGACTAAGAGGATATGAAGCTTACCAAGCCGAGTCAAGGATTTTGTTTGCCAGGTTCACAATGGCTTATTTGATTTTGTGGTCTTTATTTTTATTAACGTCTTTCTATTATTCTTACAAAGTTTGTTTGGGCATGATAGATCTTCGGACTTGGACTCAGCCCTGGGTTCCTTAATAAAGATGCTTTTGTCTTGATAACGATTTTAAAATGTTACGTAATTTTCATCATTCTTTCACCTTGAAATCATGTTTGATATTTTGACGTTTTAGAATTAATATACATAGTGGTTGGCTAGGATTATCACCAAGTAATTATATGTGTAAGTATTATTTCTCTCTTTTTATTTTGATCATGATTCCTAATTAATATGCATTCGAGATATAATTTTTACGAGAATTAATATGCCTTCGAGATATATTTCCTACGGGAATTAATTTGTCCTTCGAGATTGTTGAAAGAGCTCAAAAACTTGTATGTATTGCTTGTTTAACTAAATACAATGAGAGAATATAAATATATAGGAAGGAGAATGTGAGAAGAAATCTTATACAAGATGTGAGACTAATAAGAGCAGAAGGAAATACAATAAAAATTGGTCCAATAATAAGATCTTTACATGGGCTTTTATAACACTCCCCCGCAAGCTGGAGCGTACAAATCGTATGCGCCAAGCTTAGACAAGCACTGATAGGAGAGGGCACTGGAAAGAGCATTTGTGAGGACATCCGCAACGTGTTCAGTCCCCGGAACATGCTTCAATTCGAGCTTCTTCATTTGAACCTTTTCCTGGATGAAATGACAGTCGACTTCAATATGTTTTGATCTCTCGTGGAAGGACGGGTTCTTGGCTATATGTATAGAAGCTTGGGTGTCACAAAGGAGGAATGCGTTCAACGGCCTTAAGATGAGATCTTCGAGGGGAATGTATATACCAACTGACAATACCAACATCGAATGAAATATCTGGTCTGGTTACCGTGAGGTAGATCAATTTTTCTACGAGACGACGATAGTATTCTAGATTTTGAAGTCGGTGATCTGAGTCGGATGCCTGATCGCACAACTTGTGATTTACATCCATTGGGGTGTCAATTGGCATACAACCTGAATAGTCTGCATCATGAAGCAGGTCGAGGCAGTACTTCCACTGAGAGAGTACAAGACCAACTGACCGTTTGGCAACCTCAAGACCCAAGAAGTATCGAAGGGGCCCCAGATATTTTGTTTGAAATACGGAGCTCAGATGTAGTTTGACCTCCCGTATTCCTTTCGAGTCGCCTCATGTAATTATTATATCGTCAACGTATACTAGCAGAAGAACCATTTTCGTTGTTCGGTGACGAGTGTATAATGAGAAATTTGCCGAGCTCCGAGTAAAACTAACCTCCTGAAGTGCCTTACTAAACTTGTCAAACCACGCCCGTGGGGATTGTTTGAGACCATACAAGGCCTTCACAAGATGACTGACCTGAGACTCCCCCGTTTTTGAAACCGAAAATTCAGTCCCTATGGAGTTCACCCTTGGGGAAGGGGTAATCGCACACTTACTTCTCCCCTGCGAGCCAAACGGGCAAGGAAATGGAACAAGGAAAGGACCCAAGGGCTCGGCGTGAAGGTCCCACCATACACCCGGAAGATCTTAGAGCGCTTCCCCTCCTTATCAAAATGCCGAGCTAAGGCAACCTCAAAAAGCGCTAAAAGACTGGGGAATAAGTGAGCATGCCTTTTGAGGTGCCCCATGGGTCTTATTTATAGATTTCTGAAAACGGTCTGCAAAAATCCAACCTTCGCTGTTCCAAATAGCTATTTGCAGCCCCGGTTGGCCTGTCAACAATGTAACGCCGCTGTTCTGAGAGGCTATAGACAGGCCAGTTGGGGCAAAATGGTAAAAAGTATCATAGACTGCTCGACGAGTGGTCCCCCTGGAACATCTGCTCGCCTGGGGCGGTGAGTGCTCGATGGACCTGGCACTTGCTGCCTCTCCCTAGACCTCGACGAGTACGGGCTTGTCTAGCCCTACTCTCCTGCCACTGGTCGGGCTCTCCTGTGCGAGTGCGGGCCCTCTGACTCCACTCGCCCCCCAGAAATTCCACCTCGCCTAGGAGAGCCGGGGGATGCCGAGCTCTGGCCCCCTGGGTGCCCGCCCGGGACTTGGACCGCTATATCCGGGTAGTTTGGCTCCCGGCGACCCTACTCGCCGGATACGGGGTTGTACACAATTCCCACACTTTTTGAGCTTGACAAATCTTGTAAAGAATCATCCAACCCCAAGTGTTCGGCAAGTGCGGCAGGAGTCAGAGAGAATCTTCTGGTGGGGTCCACCTGCGTCTATATATATACGCTTGCATACCTGGTGACTTTTGCCATTGCCTTTACTCTAACCCTGCCGAGATGCCTATCCCCATATAGATCCAAGAGAGGCTTGCCCAAGCTCGTGAGGTTTCCTCTACTCGTGTCGCCAGCTTGACCGCAGCTCCTAATAGCGTCCCGCAGAGCGGCCCGGCTGGACCCAATCCAGCTAAGAGGGCGAAACCATTTCCCCAAGCAGCTGAGCCTATCTTCAATGACTTGAAGACCACCTTGGAGCACGGGGCTAGCTCCTCGACTTTGCCTGCACCTAAGAAGGAGAAAAACATCTTCGACCTTTGCGCCGACCCGAACAGCAATTAGGATGACGACGAGGCCTCCGCGCCGCGAGTCAAGACCCCCTCGGCGACTCGCGACATAAAACTCCAGAGAGTCTCCCGCGAGACCCGTCACCCACCTTTGGGACCCTAGAATTGGACTTGTGGAGGCCGAATTCACTGGCTCGCACCACTTCCCCATATCAGCTTCCTGTCGGGACTGCAGGGGGAGGAGTTGAAGCCATTATCGTGCCGGGCTTCAACCTTCTCCCACCAAAAACACACTGTCCAGGGCGCGGAAAGAATCTGAGCCTTCCCCTATCCAGCACTTTCTTGGGGGCACTGAGCTCGCTAGGTAAGCTTTGACCTTCAGTGGTTCTTATCTCATGACTCCCCGGGGTACTCGCCTTTCATGTTGATATTTACTTTAAATGCTTTTGCAGCTCTTCCCAGCCAATCTTAGGTTGGCGGTTCTTCAGAGTCGACCCGCTACTCGCCCCTCACTTCTCCAAGATTGCTAGACTCCTTTCTAGGCTCCGAGGTGGAGAACAACGACCTGACGAGGCGGGGGGTCGGAATCTTCAAGAAGCTGGTGCGCGGGTTGCTCAAGGAGCAAGAGGACAATGAGGCACTGCAACGTCACTACGTTTGGATCGCTGATAAGGTGAGGGGCAACCTGGCAGGCGAGGCGATGTCTCCTTCTCAGCTATTAGACGAGATCGACGAGAGCCTACAGATCGCCCAGAGGAACTTGGGGTGGATTCGCGAGCTCCACAACTTGCGGCGGCCTGTGGGGAAGGAGACGCGAGGCTAGGGCAGATAGAAACGGCTCCGTTATCGAGCCTACCGGCACTCGCCTCCAGCCCTCCCCCTCAACTGGCGCTGATCGAGCTTTTTCTTTTTTTCTTCTTCTGCATTTGATTTCTTTGAACTATATTCGCCGCCTGGCCTGTAATAACTTAGAATATTTTTAGATTTCTATGTTTGCTATTTGAATATACTGTCCTTTAGGTTCAGCTCGGCATGTGATGGTACAAGCCTCGGAATTCGGCGGACTGGGGCTTGGCGGGCTGGGCCAAGTGAGCTGGACTGATCGGTCAGCTCGGCCTCAGATTTCGTTTTCTAGAAATAGGCCCCCTCACCAACCGCAGTCCACCGCCTTTGTTGCTTTCGTACCCCCTCTTCTCGCCTCTTCTCATACCCATACTCGCACCTTAACCTTCCTGCGAGCATGTGCAAGACCAACCTTGATGCGACGGTTGCTCCAAATGTGCTTAACACTTCGCCGACTACTATTTCTTTGAATGGAATACAACTAAGGGGGAGTTTACAGAGTTCTTTACCGACTACGTGCCCCCCAGCTTCGAGGAGCGCTGGCCCAGCGCAAGCGAGTCCATCAATACATTCTACCACAATGAGCTTGTCTTCCCCATCTCGTATTTCAAGGTGGGGTTGCGCCTACCGCTCTGGCCGGAAGTCCGCCTGATCCTGAAGTACTATGACGCGGTGCCCACGCAACTGAACTCGGACATTATCTCCATGATGTTGTCGTTCGCGTGCTTCCTCCGTAGGGAGTGAATAGAGTTCAACCCGAATGTCTTCAGGAAACACTTTACCTACAAGGCGACTCCATATTCCGTCGCCTACTTCGGGGGCTCCTTCATCCAAGTTCGCGAGATCGTGAACAAACATCACAACTGGATGACCAAGATCATATTCATCAAGGGTGATCTCGGCAATGTTCCCTACTTACCCCTGCAGAAGGGTGAGGAGGTGTACCGCCCTCCCGCAGTGTCCGACAACGATGTCAAGCTCCACAAATTCTTCCTCCACAAAGATTTTGAGGTTGCCTTCCTCCGAAGGGACCTTGACTTGCTCCTCCCCATCCTTCCCGGCGAAGGTACTCCTCTCACCTTTTCCTCTTTCCGAGCTCTCCAAATTAATAAAATTTTAACAAAGTTTTTTTTCATGCAGGGGAGCGATTGATTCCCACAAACCCACACTTCGCGGACTCGGGACTATTCCCTGACCCACTCGCATGCAAGAGGGCGGCCACATCTGCTTGTCGAGATGATCCGGCCTAATCCAGCAAGAAACGGCCTGATCCTGCAGAGTTCAGCTCGCCCCGCCGCCAACCGCTGCAAAAGAAGATGAAAAGGGTCGTGGTGGTCCCCGGGCGTGACAAAAACAACAACAACAAAAACCAAAGTTCATGAGCTCGCCCGAGACCACCCCGGATGGGTCACCGGGGAACTCGTTGAAGGAGACGTCGGACAAAGGCAGGGGTGGCGAGTCCTCAGCTCCCCCTACTGCTAAGAAGACTGTGGCCCGCGAGCCGAGCCTGCCGAAGAGCCACCCACTCTTCAGCTTCGGGGGAAGGTGGAAGGACTCGGCCGGCGAGCTCATGGTCCAATGGGACGAGCTGGTCCACCGGGTCTCCATCTCCACCCTCCAGCCTTCTTGGACAGACCGCCAATTCTCCACCGACCACGCCTATGTACTCGGCTTCGGCCTTTACGGGCGCAAGGATGCCGAGGCCTACAAGGGCATGAACCCATGCCAGCTCAGCCATGAGGACATGCAAGCCTACATGCGGGCCCTGGAGCTGCACCATATGATGGTCCGCCGCGACTTCAACCTCAACCACCACTTGTAGAAGGCTGAGCAGAAGCGCGAAGTCGCCAAGGACAAGGCAGTTAATCTGGCGAGAAAGCTCGGCATCACCGAAGACCTACTCGCCAGGGCTGCCGAAAGGGCTGATGAGTACCGGTAGCTTCTGTCTTTTTTACTTAGAATTTCCTACCTTCCCTTCTATAGATTTACTTACTCTTTCGTTATAGGGTGCCAAGACCGCTGGCGAGCAGCGGGCTCGTGCCATCGGGCTGGAAGAAGAAAACAACTAGCTGTGTGGTCGCGCCCCCGAGCTGCAGGCTCGCGTTGCCGAGCTGGAGGCAGATAATGGGAAGATGATAGACTAGATCAAGGGTATTAACAACGAGATCATCCGCCAAGCAGACGCCTTCCTTCCCCCGGGTAGCAGCGACCCCTCCATTCCATACAAGCGGTCGAGGATCTTTGGCGAGGCTGAGGTCGCCAAGCGGCTGCGGGTCAACTCAATCGAGTCCGCCAAATGCACCATGCAGATTATGAAGGATATGGGGGTGCTGGTTGTAACACCTCCCCTGTAATGACCGTATAATATGGGTCCGGCCAGGCCCCCACAACATATGGATGCCACAGCTTTAGTATTATAAGTTGATATAGCTACCCACACTCAAAACACTTTGTACAACACAGCAAAAACATAAGCAAGACTAGAAGTTATCCACTACAAGAAGAGTAATAACAATGGCCTTATGACCTTATAACAAGTGTCCAAACTCAAATGATACAACAGTCAAGAAAGTGCATAGCACTCCTAGTCTACCTCGGCATGCAAGCCGGACAACATGAGTCTCAAACATACAACATCATATAAGTAGAGCTACAAAAGAGAAAAGCACTTCATGAGGCTTAGGCCTTTCTGGCCGGCGAGCTAGCTCCTGCAAGCGATCCTTGCCCTGTAAAATTTATTAGTAACGTGGGTCAGCAAAGGCTGACCTCAAACTGTGTAACAACACATCTCCTCTCGGCCGCCCCTAACGGACCCCAGGGTACCCCTCCAACCTGCAAGTTAGCACTTCGTATGCAATAATCATAAGCAAGAAAAGCAACTACAGAAACAGCTTGGATGTCACACACATCATACATGTTCTCTACGGGGTGAGCATATAAAAAAAGGGCCTACTTATGCAACATGTATGCAACAACCCGAGTTTCACCCAAGGCACCCTATCTCGTATGCATCTAGCACAGCATCACATCACAAGGGTACTCATCGTTTCCCCATTGGCATAAAGCCTCAAACAAAGGGGAGACACAATTCCCCCCAACAGCACACAAGCAGCCACATGGAACTCTTGCCTAGGCCCCACCCGCTCAAGGTCTTAGACCCAGGCTTGCCTGCAAGCTCTGACGTCTCTTGTCAGGATTCCAACAAACACAAACTGACCGATTCTAAGAAGCCTTGCCGGACCCCACCCGCTCATGACCTCATTGCCCGGGCTTGCCCCCATGCTTGGCATTCTCGTCAGTCTCACAGAAGGGGACTAGTCTTGTCGGGACACTCTCCACACATGACGTGAACGCCACGGGATAGCCAGTTGACCACGGAGACATAGCCACGCCTTGGCACATAACAAACCAAGACAATTCCACCCTAGTCCCTCGTTTGTATTGCAGCGTTCCTGCGCACCAAGGAGACCATCTACAACTCATGTGGAGCTAACCTTGTCCACCAAGGAAACCATCTACCGCCACGAGGAGCTAACCTTGTCCGGTTCCGACTACACGTACTCACTCGAGAAAAAGTGGAAAACATCACCACATCACAAACGACATCTTGCCGCAATGGAATCTCTACGAATCCCTAAAGTTCGTATGCAACATCACCGAGTCGGACTAACGGTCGCGACTACGGCTTCACCCACCATGCCTAATCCACTAATGGAGCGGTTCTCTAATGCAAAACATGTCAGGGATGGACTCAATCGACCCGGAGGTTCCTCTTGAACCTTGGCGACCCAAAACCCCTCTCATTTGAGTGCTTGGTGCCCAAAACTAGAAAGGAAAAATGATGCTAAAGACATGCATCCTAAGTGTAACACCTCCTATCCGTCGCATAGCATATAGCAGTAGGTCCGGTCGGGGCGCGACGCCATATACTACAGACAGACCGGGTGGTTACTCATGGAAACCATCCAACCAATCACAACGTCCTAAACAGAGCATTCTAGCGGAAGCAGATTAATAAGGTTGCAAATAAGAACCCAACACTATAGCATGAATGTCCACTAATCCAAAATAAGAATGTTACAAAATACACCAGTACAAGCCTTAAGGCCTTACAAAAATTGTTCACTTGATATTACATGATTTACAAACCTCGACACGCAGGCTGGTCATACATGAATAAAACAGTAAACACTTCCAATTAGGCCTTCGAGGGTCGGCTTCGCAAAAAGGGCTTTAGCCCGCTATTGACCACTTGGTCCAGCAGCACCTGCAAACAACAAACCACCGCACGGTGGAAAAACAAGGCAACGGTCAGCAATGCTGACCAAATTATAACGATCCCGCCCCCAACTCGGGGCGGCAATGCTCCTTCCCTGCATTTTATTAGCATAAGCGAGCAATATAACAATATTCATTTCATCACAGACGTTGGCTCGCACGGCCCACGCCCCGTGCTCTCAGGGCACATTCTCGGTGAACCGTTCGATGTCACATCAATTAAAGCCATAGACATTCCAGACTCACCACCGCCACTTTGACGGCCAAACCTATGAGCATTTTGTCTTCTTGGCCTGGGTCACGACAATTTAAGCCATAGACCGCCGAAGACCCTCATCTATGCCAACGGCTCTAACCGAACGACATAGAACGGGTACGGTTCCATCTAACCCGTGCTCACATCGCAACGACAGTTTAAGCCATATGCGCGGGTCAAACTTCTCCCGAGTCCCATTTCCATTACAATTCACATAACCCGGTTATGTTCGAGTTGGCTCTCAGGCTACCAAGTTGGCAAGATCACGCATCCGCCCAGTTTTCCGGGTGCACCTTTGGGTTAATCCCCAAGGCTCCCTGTTGCAATCTACCGTGTAGAAAACCCGAAAAACAACCAATAGCACGGAGTCTTCTCCGGCATTATGCAATGCAACATCACCGATCCAGACCAACATGTCCGGGTAGGCTTCACATATCATGCCTATGTCCGTTCTCGCTTACGGACTCTAAACAACGGGGGCTCCACATATCTACCCGAAGGAACGCCTCCAACTCTCCGCAAACTCGCGAGAGCGGGCTTCCTATGCAAAGAAGGAGAGCTACTCATGCTCAAGAAGAGAATCGTTACCCTTGCATTCCTCTTTGGCGCCATGGAAAAGTAAGCGGATGAAAAACACCGCACTAGCTTTGCCTCCGTGGATCCAGAGTCGGCTCGCGATTTGGAGCTTCGAAGCTCCTCCAATGGCCGGATCTAGCTCCTTCCTTCCTTGGCTCTCCTCTCTCTCTAAGCTTTTAGAAAGATAACAACTTATGAAAAGTGAGGGTTTCCAAGTCCAATCTAGGGTATATCCCTTCAGAAACAACCCCCAGGCGTTGGATCATCAATTAAAGAAATGAACGGCTTTGATTCGGGACTGAAATACCCAATCTGGACCGCACACGGCCTGGCACACGCCCGTGTCCAGGGCCGTGTGCCTCATTCGCCGTCAAAATCGGCTCGCCTGGAACAACACACGGGTATCGAACATGCCCGTGTTCGACCTGACACGCCCGTGTTCCACCTGACACGGCCGTGTGGCCGGTCGTGTACGCCCATCGATTTATCCCGAAAACAACCCGAGCACTGCACGGGTTCTAGGACACGCCCGTGTCCTTGCCCGTGTCACCTCAACACGCCTGGGATCCAGGCCATGTACACGGTCTCGACACTCGACACTTCGTCGAGTGAAGATCGTCGACCTGATGACAAGGCCTTGGACACGCCCGTGTCCTAGGCCGTGTGCCTTGTCTCGACACATCGTCGAGCAAAGTGTCGAATCCCCGGGACGAGTGTTGACACGGATTGACACGCCCTGCGACACGCCCGTGTCGCAGGCCGTGTGCCATGTCTCGACACTTTGTTGAACGCAGAGTGTCGACTTCGTGGGATAAGTGTCGACACGGGTCGACACGCCCTGCGACACGCCCGTGTCGCAGGCCGTGTGCCCAGTCTCGACACAATGTCGAGATCAAAATGTCGACTTCCCGACTGAGTGTCGACATAAGCTTGACACGCCCTGGGACACGCCAGTGTCCCAGGCCGTGTGCCTGCAGCCAGGAACCAAAACTGGCCCAAAACGTCCCCCGTCGCTCTTTTGAGTTTCGGGGCGTTACAACTCTCCCCATCTTAAAAGAATTTCGTCCTCGAAATTATATAAAGGAAAGACATGTACAAAACCAAAATTTGTACCGGAACGGAACAACTCCGGATACTCGTCAAGCATAGTCTGCTCTCGCTCCCAAGAGAGCTCCTCACGACCGCAATTGTCCCATCGGACCTTGACCATCCTGATCTCTTTATTGCGTAGCCGCTTGACCTCCGAGTCCTCAATCCGCACGGGCTTGACCTTTGTCGTCAGCACACTATCCACCGGCACTTGATCAACCGTGATCACTTGCGTAGGCTCTTGCACCGCCTTTCGAAGCACCGAAATTTGGAATACATCATGTAATCCACCAAGCTCCATTGAAAGCTTCAACCGATAGGCCGCTTCACCGACTCGCTCCAGAACCTCAAACGGCCCAAGGTACCTCGGGCTTAGCTTTTTCAATCGCCGCACCTGCGAGACACCCTTGAACGGCTTGATCTTTAAGTATACATAGTCGCCCATAGCGAACTCCACGTTCCTGTGCTTGGCATTATAGTACTTCGCTTGCCGGTCCTGAGCGATAAGCAACCTCTCCCGAATGGTTCTCACCAAAGAAGTAGCATCCTCCACTTTCGATCGCTTATACAACTTTGACTCACCCGTTTCTAACCAAGACAACGGCGTGCGATATTTTCTACCATATAGGGCCTCGAAGGGCGTCATTTGAATACTCGCCTGGTAGCTGTTGTTGTATGTGAACTCCACCAAATAAAGGTGGTCTTCCCATTGTTTTCCAAAATCCAAGACACACATGCGGAGCATGTCTTCCATGGTTCTATTGACCCTCTCGGTCTGCGCATCCGTTTGCGGATTGAAGGCTGTGCTGAATTTCAGCTTTATTCCCAACATTTGCTGCACAAGCCTCCAATCATTGGACATGAACCGCCCATCTCGGTAACTCACGATGTTGCGGGGCACACCATGAAGCCGTACTATGTTATCCACATCAAGCTTTGCCAATTTCTCCACCGGATCATCCTTCCTATGCGGGATGAAATGCGACACCTTCGTTAACCGATCAACAACCACCCAAATAGCGTCGTTCCCCTTTTGCGACCTTGGCAAACCGTGCACAAAGTCCATAGAGATGTCGTCAAATTTCCACTTCGGAATAGGCAAGGACTTAAGAAATCCTCCTGGCTTTTGGCACTCCGCCTTCACCAAGGCGCAAGTTTGGCACTTCGCTACGTATAGTGCCACATCCTTCTTCAAACCGGCCACCAAAACAGTTTCTTCACATCATGGTACATCTTCGTGCTCCCCGGGTGAATCGAGTACTTGGTATGGTGTGCCTCGTACGACAACTCCACCCACAAATTACCTACACTTGGGACGCACAGACGACCGTCTTTCCAAAGTAATCCGTCCTCCACGACGAATTGGGAATTTGACCCATCCAGAGCCTCTAACATGAACTGCTTCATATGAGCATTCATATCCAAAGCCTGCCGAATACGATCAGCCAGGTCATATTGGACTTTAGTCCAATTCAGAACTGCTTCAACACTTGATTGCCTGTCCACACAAACAATCTCCAACGCCTCCAACTCCCGCACCAACCGCTCATCATGCACCGATAGCCAATTGGCTTGAGCTGGGGCTCGGCGACTCAACGCGTCCGCAACCGCATTGCCCTTACCAGGCACGTAGTGGATCTTGAATGTATAGTCCCCCAGGAACTCCATCCATCTACGCTGCCGCATATTCAGATCCTTCTGATCAATAAGATACTTCAGGCTCTTGTGATCGGTGTAGATATCAATCTTCACACCGTACAAATAGTGTCTCCACAGCTTCAAGGCAAAAATCACGGCCGCTAACTCCAAGTCATGGACCGGATAGTTCCTTTCATGCACTTGTAGCTGTCTCGAGCCATAAGCTATTACACTTCCGTGTTGCAGTAGCACGCAACCCAAACTGCTGCCCGAAGCATCACTGTAAATCTCATAGCCTTCGGTCCCACATGACGAACTCAGCACAGGCACCGTGGTCAACCGACACTTCAACTCCTCAATAGCTCGCGCGCACTCCGGAGTCCAAACAAACTTATGCTCCTTCCTCGTCAAAGTAGTGAGAGGTAACGCTATCCGCGAGAAGTTCTCTATGAAGCGCCTATAATAGTCGGCAAACCCCAGAAAACTCCGGACTTCCGCTACCGTAGCAAGCTCAGGCCACTCCCGTATCGCAACAATCTTCGTCGGATCCACATCAATACCCTCTCCACCTACTATATGACCGAGGAACGCCACTGAGGATAGCCAAAACCCGCACTTCGAGAACTTGGCATACAACTGATTTCTCCTTAGCGTCTCCAGAACCAAGTGAAGATGCTTGAAGTGATCTTCCTTACTTTGCGAGTACACCAAAATATCGTCGATGAAGACGATCACGAAATGGTCCAAGTACTCCCTGAAAGTCCTGTTCATCAAATCCATGAACACTGACGGCGCATTAGTCAGCCCAAACGGCATGACCGTAAACTCATAATGCCCGTATCTCGTACTAAACGCTGTCTTCGGGATATCACTCTCCCTTATTCACAGCTGATAGTACCCAGCCTTGAGATCTAACTTCGAGTACACCGTCGACCCTACCAACTGATCAAAAAGATCATCAATCAGGGGGAACGGGTACTTGTTCTTCTCCGTCAACTTGTTGAGCTCCCGATAATCAATACACAGCCTCAAGCTTCCGTCCTTCTTCTTAACAAAGAGGACCGGTGCGCTCCAAGGCGAAGAACTCGGGCGCACATACCCTTGCTCCAACAACTCTTGCAGTTGAACTTTCAGCTCCGCCATTTCCTTAGGCGCTAGCCGATAAGGAGATCGTGACACAGGCTTTGCACCTGGCACTAGCTCGATCGTAAAATCTATCTCCCGTTGAGGCGGGGCTCCAGGAAGATCTGCGGGGAACACATCAGGGTATTCCGATACCACTGAAATACAATCCAATGCGGGCTTCGGCTTTGCCACCTCCACTAGTCTAAAGAACAGTTCTGCACCGGCACGAACCGCCTTCACCACCTGAAGAGCTGACATCAACATCTTGCTCGACCACTTTAAGCCCTTAAAAGTCGTCTCACGACTTGCTCCCAGCTTGACTTCCTTGCTACCGCAATCTATATGGGCCTGCTGCTCCGAGAGCCAGTCCATGCCAAATATGACGTCGAACTCCACCAACGGAAGTAAGGCGCCTGCATGTCGAACTCCTGATTCCCAATACGAATCTTAACATCTCAGATCCTATCCGCTCGCATCGAACACCCATTGGGCAACAACACATCCAACTTATCCTTCGCCATCGAAGAAGGGACTCCGATGCATGATATAAATCCTTCGGACAAGAAGGAGTGTGAAGCACCCGTATCGAAGAGTGCTCATGCCGGATTTTCACAAATCAATACAAATCCTAAACAAACATGGGTAAGGTAACATGTGCATAACAAGTATTTAAGGAAATTGACTTGCTATAAATTAAACCGTACCTATCACCACATCAGCTTGTTTGATGGCCTCCTGTTGGCCAAGATTATACACCCTTGGTTGGGTCGGAGCACAGTGGGACGCGGTCGACTCCACCGCCTTTCCCTTCTCTTCATAAGTTGCTCCCGACCTTCTCTAGGACTTAGGATGTCCGCTCCAACAGTCACGGGCAAAGTGCCCCATCTTTCCACAAGTAAAACACGCGCCCGGGGTCCGACTCGTAGTCGCCCCAGAAGCACCAGAAGGAGCTGGACCCGAAGTCCTATGCTTCTTGAAAGACCTCCGATAGACGGACTTTGAAGTAGTCGGCACTTTTAATTCAGATTTCTTCTCACCCAAGCTTTTCTTTGCTTCTACATTCTTCATGTCCTTCTCCAAGGACCGGGCAGTATTAACCAAGGTTAAGAAACCCTGCGTCATTGGCCCCGAAAGTAGTAATCTCAACTCATCTCTCAAGCCTTCGTAGAATCGATTCGTCTTGCGCTCCTCATCCACAATAGTGGAGCTAGCATAACGACTCAGACGAGTAAACTCATGGAGATATTCATCCACGCTCCTCTCACCCTGAACCAACTTCAGAAACTCATTCTCCAATGCTATCTTCTGCGTCGAAGGGAGATATCTAGCCAAGAAAAATCTCGAGAACTCTTCCATCGAGACATCACCAAGTTGCCTACCTCTCAATAAGTGCAGCTCCAATCCTTCCCACCACATTCTCGCTTCACCGTCCAGATGGAACGTAGCGATGGTGGTCATTTGCCACTCCTCCGTCTCCGTTGCTATCATGACTCTCTTCACCCTGGAGAGCCAGTCTTCAGCCTGAGATGGGGTTCCCAACCCCGAGAATAACGGAGGGTTAAAGCTCATTATATGCTTAAGCTGCCTCTCGGTTGCCCTCCTTGGCACCACCGGTTCCACAACCACTTGCTCCACTCTCCTCGGCTCAGCCTCTTGAAGAGGTTCCTGCTCCATCACAGGAGCGGTCTGCTGCGTTTGCCTTGCAGGCTGCGCATTTATCACGGCCAACACCGCTTCAGCCACCAAGCGTATGTTCTCCGCCGATAGAGGTGTTGTAGGAGCAACATCTGGTGCACTGCTAGCCTCAGAAACTCGGCGTTCTGACTGCCCAACACCACTTCTGGTCACCTATAGTGGTACAAAACACCGTTAAGCGACCAAATAAAATTGCAAACAGCAATTATAGGAACACGCAGGTTCATCAAACATGTGTATTTTCATTCCTAAGTGGAAATTCATGGGTTCTTTTACCATTATAACGATGACGCACACAATGTGCTCACCACCCCTTAAAAAGAATTCGCCCACGAATTCACTTTAAGCCCGACCAAAACCAGTAGTCTGATACCAAATTGTAACACCCCATATCCGTCGCATAGCATATAGTAGTAGGTCCGGCCGGGGCCCGACGCCACATACTACAGATAGATCGGGAGGTTACTCATGGAAACCATCCAACCAATCACAACGTCCTACACAGAGCATTCTAGCGGAAGCAGATTAATAAGGTTGCAAATAAGAACCCAGCACTATAGCATGAATGTCCACTAATCCAAAATAAGAATGTTACAAAATACACCAGTAAAAGCCTTAAGGCCTTACAAAAATGTTCACTTGATATTACATGATTTACAAACCTCGGCACGCAGGCCGGTCATACATGAATAAAACAGTAAACACTTCCAATTAGGCCTTCGAGCGCCGGCTTCGCAAAAAGGGCTTTAGCCCGCTATTGACCGCTTGGTCCAGCAGCACCTGCAAACAACAAACCACCGCACGGTGGCAAAACAAGGCAACGGTCAGCAATGCTGACCAAATTATAACGATCCCGCACCCCAACTCGGGGCGGTGA
Organism: Platanthera guangdongensis; assembly: GCA_039583875.1. Classification (NCBI taxonomy): domain Eukaryota; kingdom Viridiplantae; phylum Streptophyta; class Magnoliopsida; order Asparagales; family Orchidaceae; genus Platanthera; species Platanthera guangdongensis. Next base: position 96,849,434 of record CM077160.1, on the reverse strand, counting down.
TGCTCCTTCCCTTCATTTGATTAGCATAAGCGAGCAATATAACAATATTCATTTCATCACAGATGTTGGCTCGCACGGCCACATGCCCCGTGCTCTAAAGGGCACATTCTCGGTGAACCGGTCGATGTCACGTCAATTAAAGCCATAGACATTCCGGACTCACCACCACCACTTTGACGGCCAAACCTATGAGCATTTTGTCTTCTTGGCCTGGGTCACGACAATTTAAGCCATAGACCGCCGAAGACCCTCATCTATGCCAACGACTCTAACCGAACGACATAGAACGGGAATGGTTCCATCTAACCCGTGCTCACATCGCAACGACAGTTTAAGCCATATGTGCGAGTCAAACTTCTCTCGAGTCCCATTTCCATTACAATTCACATAACCCGGTTATGTTCGAGTTGGCTCTCAGGCCACCAAGTTGGCAAGATCACGCATCCGCCCAGTTTTCCGGGTGCACCTTTGGGTTAATCCCCCAGGCTCCCTGTTGCAATCTACCGTGTAGAAAATCCGAAAAACAACCAATAGCACGGAGTCTTCTCCGGCATTATGCAATGCAACATCATCGATCCAGACCAACATGTCTGGGTAGGCTTCACACATCATGCCTATGTCCGTTCTCGCTTGCGGACTCTAAACAACGGGGACTTCACCTATCTACCCGAAGGAACGCCTCCAGCTCTCCGCAAACTCGCGAGAGCAGGCTTCCTATGCAAAGAAGGAGAGCTACTCATGTTCAAGAAGAGAATCATTACCCTTGCGTTCCTCTTTGGCGCCATGAAAAAGTAAGCGGATGAAAAGCACCGCACTAGCTTTGCCTCCGTGGATCCGGAGTCGGCTCGCGATTTGGAGCTTCGAAGCTCCTCCAATGGCCGGATCTAGCTCCATTCTTCCTTCCTTGGCTCTCCTCTCTCTCTAAGCTTTTAGAAAGATAACAACTTATGAAAAGTGAGGGTTTCCAAGTCCAATCCCGGGTATATCCCTTCAGGAACAACGCCCAGCCGTTGGATCATCAATAAAATAAATGAACGGCTTTGATTCGGGACTGAAATGCCCAATCTAGACCGCACACGGCCTGGCACACGCCCGTGTCCAGGGCCGTGTGCCTCATTCGCCGTCAAAATCGGCTCGCCTGGAACAACACACGGGTATCGAACACGCTCGTGTTCGACGTGACACGCCCGTGTTCCACCTGACATGGCCGTGTGGCCGGCCGTGTACACCCATCGATTTATCCCGAAAACAACCCGAGCACTGCACGGGTTCTAGGACACGCCCGTGTCCTTGCCCGTGTCCTTGCCCGTGTCACCTCAACACGCCTGGGCTCCTGGCCATGTACACGGTCTCGACACTCGACACTACGTCGAGTGAAGATCGTCAACCTGATGACACGGCCTTGGACACGCCCGTGTCCTAGGCCGTGTACCTTGTCTCGACACATCGTCGAGCAAAGTGTCGACTCCCCGGGACGAGTGTCGACACGGGTTGACACGCCCTGTGACACGCCCGTGTCGCAGGCCGTGTGCCATGTCTCGACACTTCGTCGAACGCAGAGTGTCGACTTTGAGGGCTAAGTGTCGACACGGGTCGACACGCCCTCCGACACGCCCGTGTCGCAGGCCGTGTGCCCAGTCTCGACACAATGTCGAGATCAAAATGTCGACTTCCCGGCTGAGTGTCGACATAAGCTTGACACGCCCTGGAACACGCCCGTGTCCCAGGCCGTGTGCCTGCAGCCAGAAACCAAAACTGGCCCAAAACGTCCCCCGTCGCTCCTTTGAGTTTCGGGGCGTTCCACTAAGACCGAGAGGAGAAGTGTCGTTACCTTCCGACTCCTCTTCCTTGCCATGGCAAAGTAGCCGGATGAAAACCTTTGCAACGATCTAGCCTCCACGGATCTGGACTCGGCTCGCGATTTGGAGCACCGAAGCCTCTCCTACAGCCCAAACCTTCCTTCACTTTCTTCCTTGGTCTCCCTTCTCTCTAGAATGTAGTCAGAGAAAAGCTTGAAGAATAATGAGGGTTTACAACCCTATTCTCGGACTTAACTCCCCAAGAGCAGTCCTGAACCATCTGATCCTGAAATCAGGGAAAGAAAGGCCACGATCCGACTGAAAAATAAAACACCTGGGTCGAACACGGCCAGGCACACGCCCGTGTCCAGGGCCGTGTCCCTCATTCGCCGTCACAAATCGACGTGCCTGAAATAGCACACGGGCATCCGACACGCCCGTGTTCGCCCTGACACGCCCGTGTCCCCACGGACACGGCCGTGTGGTCGGCCGTGTGCCTCCTTCGACGCAGCCCCAAAAACAACCCGAGAACTACACGGGTACTGGACACGCCCGTGTCCTTGCCCGTGTCTACCTCAACACGCCTGGGGTCCAGGCCATGTTCACTGCCTCGATGTTTCGTCGAGCTAAGATCGTTGACCAAGTGGGACACGCCCTGTGACATGCCCGTGTCACAGGCCGTGTGCCCCTGTCTTGACACTCGACACTCGTCGAGTGAAAATCATCGAGCGAAGTTCGTCGACTGACTGACACGACCTTGGACACGCCCGTGTCCTAGGACGTGTGCCTTGTCTCGACACATCGTCGAGAGCAAATCGTCGACTCCCCGGGCCGATCGTCGACACGGGCTCGACACGCCCTGAGACACGCCCGTATCGCAGGCCGTGTTCTCTGCTCAACGATCGTCGACTCCAAAATCGTCGACTTCATGACCAAAACGTCGACTGGAGCCTGACACACCCTGGGACACGCCCGTGTCCCGGGTCGTGTGCCCCCTGCCAGAAACCAAAAAAATTGCCAGAAACGCAAATTGACCCTCTCTCAAATTTTGGGGTGTTACAACTCTCTCTCCTTAACAGACTTTCGTCCCGAAATTACAAAACAAAAGGGAACAAAGCTTAAATGGTACCTGAAATGAAGAGTTCTGGATACTCTTCTAGCATGGCCTGTTCTCGCTCCCAAGAGAACTCTTCTCGACCGCAGTTGTCCCATCGGACTTTCACGAGTTTGACCTCTTTATTCCGCAACTGCCGAGTCTCCGAATCTTCTATAACAATCGGACGGACTCGCATGCTCAAGTCTTCCTCTATCGGCACCGATGCCGGCTCAATCACCACACTAGCCTCCACCAAGGCTTTCCTCAAAACGGAGACGTGGAAGATGTCGTGCAATCCACTCAGCTCCGCGGACAACGCAAACCGATAGGCTGCTTCTCCCACCCGTTCAACAACTTCAAAAGGCCCCAAAAACCTTGGACTCAACTTCTTGAGTCAGCAAATCCGTCAGACGCCTTTGAACGGTTTGATCTTCAAATAGACCCAATCACCTATCGCATACTCCAACTTCCGGTGACGATCATTAAAGTACTTTGCTTGCCGGTCTTGTGCCACCTTCATACGCTCTTGAATGGTCCGTACCAACTCACAAGTGTCAACCACCGCCTCCTTTCCCAAAATTTTGGTGTCTCCGGCTTCTGCCCAAGACATCGGTGTTCGACACCGTCTCCCATACAAAGCTTCGTATGGCCCCATTTTTATACTTGCTTGAAAACTGTTGTTGTACGCGAATTCCACCATGAAGAGGTGATCCTCCCACTTCTTGCCGAAGTCAAGAATGCACATTCTCAACATATCCTCCATAGTACGGTTCGTTCTTTCAGTTTGCCCATCAGTTTGAGGATGGAACGCCGTACTGAACTTTAGCTTCGTGCCCAAACTCTTCTGAACCAATATCCAGTCCTTGGACGTAAATCGTCCATCTCGATCGCTGACTATGCTCTTAGGAATCTCATGCAGTCGCACAATGTTGCAAACATACAACTCAACCAGCTTCTCCACGCCATCCTCTTTCCGATTTGGGATGAAGTGGGCCACCTTGGTTAAGCGGTCCACGATCACCCAAATAGCATCATTACCCTGCTGCGATCTAGGCAAACCAAGTACAAAGTCCATGGAGATATCATCAAATTTCCATTCAAGGATTGGAAGGGGCTTCAGGAACCCGCCCGGCTTCTGACATTCGGCCTTCACCAAGGCACAAGTTTGGCAACGATTCACATACAAAGCTACGTCCCTCTTCAGCCCCGGCCACCAAAAGGATTTCTTCATATCCAAGTACATCTTCGTACTACCCGGGTAAATGGAGTACTTTGTGAAGTGAGACTCAAACATCAACTCCTCACGGAGTTTGCCAAACTGCGGTATACAAACCCTTCCGTCCTTCCTCAGAATCCCATCAATCATCTCCCAGGCGCTGCTCTCGCCCGTTTGAGCCTCCAACACAAATGGTTGAAACTCCACATCCAACCGAGTCGCTTCCAGAATGCGATCGGTCAAGTCATTCTGAACTTCAATCCAGTTCAACCGAGCTACGCTGGACTCGCCTCTCGCAACACATTCCAAACCAAGGGACTCCCATTCCCGTACCAACCGCTCATCATGAGCTTCGATCCAATTCCCTTGCCCCGAGTACTTTCTACTCAAAGCATCCGCCACCACATTGGCTTTACCTGGCGTATACTGAATCGCCACCTCGTAGTCTCCAAGAAACTCAACCCACCTGTGTTGCCGCATGTTCAAGTCCTTGTGATCCAAGAGATACTTCAGGCTTTTATGATCCGTGAAGATCTCCACCTTTGCACCATATACATAATGGCGCCATATTTTAAACGCAAAAATTACTGCCGCCAACTCCAAGTCATGGACGGGGTAATTCCTCTCATGAGGCTTCAGCTGTCTAGACCCAAAAGCTATCACATTGCCATGTTGCACCAAAATGCAACCCAAACCGCATCCCGATGCGTCACTGAAAATCTGAAATCCCTCGGTCCCTTGCGGTAGACTTAGGATTGGAGCCATCATCAGTCTCTCCTTCAGTGCCTCAAATGCTTGGCTGCACTCTTGAGTCCACACAAACTTATGATCTTTACGAGTGAGTGAGGTGAGGGGTAGAGCTATCCGCGAAAAAGTCTCCACGAACCTCCTGTAATACCCGGCTAGTCCAAGAAAAATTCGGACCTCCGCCACGGTCCTCATAATCGGCCAATCTCTAATGGCTTCCACTTTTGTTGGATTCACTGCCACGCCATCCCCACTAATCACGTGGCCCAAAAATGCCACCTTCTCTAACCAGAACTCGCACTTGGAGAACTTTGCATACAACTGATTCTCCCTCAACACTTGCAAGACCACTCTCAAGTGGGTCTCATGCTCCACTTCCGATTTGGAATACACCAAGATGTCATCAATGAAGACAACCACAAAAGAATCCAAGTATTCCCGAAATACTCGATTCATAAGATCCATGAACACAGATGGTGCGTTCGTCAGCCTGAACGGCATCACCGTAAACTCAAAGTGTCCATACCTTGTACCAAAGGCAGTCTTGGGGATGTCCTCGTCCCGAATTCGTAACTGATAATAGCCTGACTTCAAGTCTAATTTGGAGTACACCACCGACCCCACCAACTGGTCGAACAAGTCGTCTATCCGAGGAATCAGATACTTATTCTTGACGGTCAATTTATTCAACTCTCGGCAGTTTATGCATAGCCACATACTACCGTCTTTTTTCTTTACAAACAACACCGGTGCGCTCCACGGTGAAGAACTGGGTCTGATATACCCTTGCTCCAACAGTTCCTGTAACTGTACTTTAAGTTCAGCCAACTCCTTTGGTGCCATCCTAAACGGAGGACGTGACACCGGCCTAGCCTCCGGCACTAACTCGATCGAGAAATCGATCTCCCTCCGAGGAGGCGCTCCAGGAAGTTCATCCGGAAACACATCCTTGAACTCTACCACTATGGGCACTTCCTCAATAGACAGCTGGGAGAGAAGAACCTCCAATAACGCTACAAGCGCTACACCACCCTGGTTAACCTCCCGCATCAACTGCATGGCCGAAATCAGGGAACAAGCCACTCCACAAAGGCCCTCAAATTTGACCTCCGCCTGCCCTTTGTTCCTTAGGGTCACTACCTTAGATAGGCAATCAATACTGGCGCGCTGCTCTGCAAGCCAGTCCATGCCCAAAATGACATCGAACTCAACCAATGGTAAAATCGCTGCTACCAAAACGAAGTCAACTTCGTCCAGCTCCCAACAGATGCGCCCTTTGGCCCTGGTGGTCATGGATGACCCATTGGGCATGCGCACTTTCAGCTCTGCGTCCGCCAAGAAAGACTCAACTCCTATTCTCCGGATGAAGCTCTCCGCAAGAAAGGAGTGTGATGCTCCTGTATCAAACAATACCCTAGCGGGGTATCCGGAAACTAAAACGAAACCTACAACATAGACATCACACAAAAAGGGTCTAAAAGTATGAAGCACAAAATTTCAACTTAAATTCTCTTCATACCTGTCACCATATCGGTTTGGCGGATCACTTCTTACTGTCCAAGGTTGTAAGCACTTGGTTGCACCGGTTGGAACCGAGAAGCGCTCTACTCCGCCATCTTCCCTTTCTCTGCAGCACTGGTGCCGGAGCGCACAGTTTGCTCCTGCCTTGCCTCTTGCCCCGCTCCTCCTTGGGGACAAACACGAGCTATGTGCCCCACCTTACCGCAGTTGTAGCACGTCGGCGGTCCCCTAGAGTGAGAACCTCCATGCATCCACTTGCTCTTCTCGCCGGACCTGGATGTGTGAGGCTTATTCCTCCACCTACTCCCTTCAGACTTTCCATGGGATTAGTAAGGCTTCCCTTCCCCTTGCTTGGGAGTGAAACCCTTACGACATTGGGTTCGCTCCAAATCACTTTCCAACATCCTGGCAGCCTCAACTAATTCATTGAATCCCGCTCTCTTCTTGGAGAAGAGGGGTTGCCTCAGATTCTCCCTCAACCCCTGGTAGAAGAGGTTATCCCTCTCTACATCATCTGCCCTCATCGTTCCCGCATAACGACCCAAACGGGTGAACTCCTACACATACTTGTCCACCATCTTGTCTCACTGCATTAAGTGCAGAAACTGCCTCTGAAGGGCCAACCGTGTAGAAACTGGAATGTACTTCTTTAGAAACGCAACCCCAAATTCCTCCATTGACGGGGTGCGTCCAGGGAACTGGCGGCCGCTATGGCTCACCCACCACAACTTGGCATCTCCTTCCAACATGAAAGCCGCATACTCAGCTTTCTTTTCTTCTAGCGTCTCTGCCGCCCTCAAAAGCTCTTGAATGCGAACCCACCAGTCCTCTGCATCCGTTGGCGTACCAACTCCCTTGAATGACGGGGGATGGAAGCTCAGGAAATACTTCATGTGTCGGTCTCCATGTCCGACAACCACCCTTTCCGACAAAGGCTCCACTCGCCTGGATTCTCCTCCTGGCACGGCCGTCGTCGTATCCGGTGTAGCAGGGGTTGCTACTTGAGCTGCCGCTGCAGCTTGGGCCGCCACCATCGCTTCTGCAAGCATGCGACAGAAATCGGCCGGGTTAACACCCGTGCCCAAAAGACTGGAGCAGTGGCACTGCTCGCCGAGAGTTCCTCTCTTGCTCTCGACGTACCCGCCTCGTTGCTTGCACTCTTCAAGAAAACAAGAAATAAGGAATCAGTCTCTAATCTCTATACTTAAACATAAGGACACTCATAGTCCCACGTTACTCTTATGTGGATAACTTCTCTACGCATTGACCTTGAATCTAACCTCGCTTTGATACCAAAATTGTAACACCTCCCCTGTAATGACCGTATAATATGGGTCCGGCCGGGGCCCCACAACATACGGATGCCACAGCTTTAGTATTATAAGTTGATATAGCTACCCACACTCAAAACACTTTGCACAACACAGCGGAAACATAAGCAAGACTGGAAGTTATCCACTACAAGAAGAGTAATAACAATGGCCTTATGGCCTTACAACAAGTGTCCAAACTCAAATGATACAACAGTCAAGAAAGTGCATAGCACTCCTAGTCTACCTCGGCATGCAAGCCGGACAACATGAGTCTCAAACATACAACATCATATAAGTAGAGCTACAAAAGAGAAAAGCACTTCATGAGGCTTAGGCCTTTCTGGCCGGCGAGCTAGCTCCTGCAAGCGATCCTTCCCTGTAAAATTTATTAGTAACGTGGGTCAGCAAAGGCTGACCTCAAACTGTGTAACAACACATCTCCTCCCGGCCGCCCCTAACGGACCCCGGGGTACCCCTCCAACCTGCAAGTTAGCACTTCGTATGCAATAATCATAAGCAAGAAAAGGAACTACAGAAACAGGCTTGGATGTCACACACATCATACATGTTCTCTACGGGTTGAGCATATAATAAAAATGGCCTACTTATGCAACATGTATGAAACAACCCGGGTTTCACCCAAGGCACCCTATCTCGTATGCATCTAGCATAGCATCACATCACATGGGTACTCATCATTTCCCCATTAGCATAAAGCCTCAAACAAAGGTGAGACACAATTCCCCCCAACAACACACAAGCCGCCACATGGAACTCTTGCCTAGGCCTCACCCGCTCAAGGTCTTAGACCCGGGCTTGCCTGCAAGCTCTGACGTCTCTTGTCAGGATTCCAACAAACACAAACTGACCGATTCTAAGAAGCCTTGCCGGACCCCACCCGCTCATGGCCTCATTGCCCGGGCTTGCCCCCATGCTTGGCATTCTCGTCAGTCTCACAGAAGGGGACTAGTCTCGCCGGGACACTCTCCACACATGACGTGAACGTCACGGGATAGCCAACCGACCACGGAGACATAGCCACGCCTTGGTACATCACAAACCAAGACAATTCCACCCTAATCCCTCGTTTGTACTGCAGCGTTCCCGCGCACCAAGGAGACCATCTACAACTCATGCGGAGCTAACCTTGTCCACCAAGGAAACCATCTACCGCCACGAGGAGCTAACCTTATCCGGTTCCGACTACACATACTCACTCGAGAAAAAGGGGAAAACATCACCACATCACAAACGACATCTTGCCGCAACGGAATCTCTACGAATCCCTAAAGTTCGTATGCAACATCACCGAGTCGGACTAACGGTCGCGACTACGGCTTCACCCACCATGCCTAATCCACTAATGGAGCGGATCTCTAATGCAAAACATGACGGGGACGGACTCAATCGACCCGGAGCTTTCTCTTGAACCTTGGCGACCCAAAACCCCTCTCATTTGAATGCTTGGTTCCCAAAACTAGAAAGGAAAAATGATGCTAAAGACATGCATCCTAAGACCGAGAGGAGAAGTGTCGTTACCTTTCGACTCCTCTTCCTTGCCATGGCAAAGTAGCCGGATGAAAACCTTCGCAACGATCTAGCCTCCACGGATCTGGACTCGGCTCGCGATTTGGAGCACCGAAGCCTCTCATACAGCCCAAACCTTCCTTCACTTTCTTCCTTGCTCTCCCTTCTCTCTAGAATGTAGTCAGAGAAAAGCTTGAAGAAGAATGAGGGTTTACAACCATATTCTCGGACTTAACTCCCCAAGATCAGTCCTGAACCATCTGATCCTAAAATCAGGGAAAGAAAGGACACGATCCGACTGAAAAATAAAACACCTGGGTTGAACATGGCCTGGCACACGCCCGTGTCCAGGGCCGTGTCCCTCATTCGTCATCACAAATCGACGTGCCTGGAACAGCACACTGGCATCCGACACGCCCGTGTTCGCCGTGACACACCCGTGTCCCCCTGGACACGACCGTGTTGTTGGCCGTGTGCTTCCTTCGACGCAGCCCCGAAAACAACCTGAGAACTACACGGGTACTGGACACGCCCGTGCCCTTGCCCGTGTCTACCTCAACACGCCTGGGCTCCAGGCCGTGTTCACTACCTCGACGTTTCGTCAAGCGAAGATCGTCGACCAAGCGGGAAACGCCCTGTGACACGCCCGTGTCACAGGCCGTGTGCCCCTGTCTCGACACTCGACACTCGTCGAGTGAAAATCGTCGAGCAAAGTTCGTCGACTGACTGACACGGCCTTGGACACGCCCGTGTCCTAGGCCGTGTGCCTTGTCTCGACACATCGTCGAGCGCAAATCATCGACTCCCCGGGCCGATCGTCGACACGGGCTCGACACGCCCTGAGACACGCCCGTGTTGCAGGCCGTGTTCTCTGCTCAACGATCGCCGACTCCAAAATCGTAGACTTCACGACCAAAACATCGACTGGAGCCTAACATTCCCTGGGACACGCCCGTGTCCCAGGCCGTGTTCCCCCTGCCAGAAACCAAAAAAATTGCCATAAACGCAAATCGACCCTCTCTCAAATTTTGGGGTGTTACACTAGTGTAGGGCTGCGAGGAGATCACAGCCCGGGACCTGATGTCGAGTCTGTTCCCGTCCACGCCGCCCATCGTGAAGGAGGACAGCTTCGAACTACTTTTCGGGAAGGACTACAAGTATTATTTCTCCAGAGGGGCGGACGAAGACAGCCGGTCTGGGGGGGGGGGAGGCGAGAGCTAACCCGCTCCCTTTTCTTTTCTTTTTTCTTTGTAATTCTTTCTCACTCCTTTTTGTAGTCTCGCCTAGGCAAGTTCTCACTTGTATAATAAAATTTTACTTAATGAAAGTTTCTATCTTCTTTTCTTTGAACTCTCTTTCTGTGACGCACACACCTGCGAACTCTCGTCCTTGGGTGACCTCGGTAGAATAAGACTTGTCGTTAGAATGCGTATTAGGATTCGTACTCGCGAGTAGACCTTAAGAGCTCTCCAGTCCCTAGGCAATCTGGGGGTGGACCACTCGCTGCGCTGGGTTCACCACCACCCGGCTCGCTCGCGAGCTGCCTTCTTTCTTTCCAACATTAAACCGAAACTTGTTAAAATTTCACAAGTTAATCCTAAAGGGGGTGGAGTGCACCGCTGGAGCTCGCTTTCTTCAGCGGATGTCGAGGACTCGGCTCGACACCCTCTTGTCGAGCTGAGCCCGCGAGTCCCGACTCGCCTGTGAGGATTCTTCTTCACCTATTTTTAGGAAAAAGGCCAAACTTCCCAAGTAACGTCTGGAGTGTGTAGGATTCTCCGGAGTGACATCCAGCCCTACCAGCTAGGTGATAGCCTGACATCGGGATCTGCTCGGGGTCGGGATAGACTCTCTCGAGTGACGTCCATCCTTGCCAGCTAGGTGAGAGCCTGCCTGCGGGATCTGCTCTGGGTCGTGATAGACATTCTCGAGTGACATCTAACCCTGCCATCTAGGTGAGAGCCTGGCAGCGGGATCTTTTCGGGACCGAGATAGACTCTCTCGAGTGACATCCAACACTACTAGCTAGATGAGAGCCTGACAACGGGATCTGCTCGGGGTTTGGGTAGACTCTCTCAAGTGACATCCAGCCCTGCCAGCTAGATGAGAGCCTGACATCGGGTTCTGCTCGGTGTTTGGGTAGACTCTCTCTCGAGTAATATCAAGTCTTGTCAGCTATATGAGAGCATGACAGCGGTATCTGCTCGGGGTCTAGGTAGACTCTCTCGAGTGACATCCAGCCCTGCCAACTAGGTGAGAGCCTGACAACAGGATCTGCTCGGGGTATTGCTAGACTCTCTCGAGTGACATCCAGCCCTGCCAGCTAGATGAGAGCCTAGCAGCTGGATCTGCTCGGGGTCTGGGTAGACTCTCTCTTGAGTGACATCCAGCTCTGTCAGCTAGGTGAGAGCATGACAACGGGATCTGCTCGGGGTCTGGGAAGACTCTTTCGAGTGACATCGAGTCCTGCCAGCTAGGTGAGAGCCTGGCAGCAGGAGCTGCTCGGGGTCTGGGAAGACTCTCTCGAGTGATATCTAGCCATCTCAACTAGATGAGAGCCTGATAGCGGGATCAGCTTGGGGTCTTGGTAGACTCTCTCGAGTGACATCTAGCCCTACAAGCTAGATGAGAGCCTGGCAGCGGGATCTACTCATGGTCTGGGTAGACTGTCTCGAGTGACATCCAGCCCTGCCAGCTAGATGAGAGCCTGACAGCGGGATCTACTCGGTGTCTGGTAAGTGAACTCATCACTTACATGGATCATTGCAGGAGAATTGACACATAAAGAAACTTTATTAGAAAAAAGACATCACTTACATAACTCACGGGTAAAAGCGCTTCGAGTCATCACCGCTCTAGGCGAGACTTAGGGTCTCGCCCTCCATATTTTAGAGGCAATACCCTCCTGATTTCAATGTTTCTTTTACAATATACGGACCCTCCCAGTTGGGGTTGAGTTTTCCTATAGTTGTTGACCTTCCCGCTGCTTGTCAAAGTACTTAGTCGTTCTTATTTTTACTCCTTCATGTCGGATGGCGGAGAGATCACGCAGCTCCTCCACCATGTCGAGGGAGAGCCGCAGCTCCTCCTCATTTTTAGTTCTCCATTCCTCCCTGCCATTTCAGGACTCTGCCACCCGAGGTGTCTGGACTTCAAACTCTATGGGGAGCACTGCTTCACAGCCATGGGAGATCTTGAAGGGGGTCTCCCCTGTGGTCATGTTGGGAGTGGTTCTTATGGCCCATAGAACCGAAGGGAGCTGTTCCACCCAGCTCCCCTTTAAATTTTCAACTTTTTCTCTTCAGGAGGTTTACTATGATTTTGTTTTCCGCCTCCACCTGCCCGTTGCTCCTGGGGTGATGGATCGAGGAAAATCTGAGATCAATCCCGAGCTACCCACAAAAGCTGATGAACTCAGCATTGACAAACTAAGGCACGTTTTCCGTGACAATGGCCTAGGGTAGCCCGTGCTGACAGATGATCTCCCCCCACACAAAGTTCCTGATAACCTGGGAGGTCACCTTAGGCAGTGCCTTCACCTCCAACCACATAGAAAAATAATCTATCATGATAGGTAAGAATCTCCTCTGTCTGCTGGCTTGGGGAAAGGCCCTACCAAATCCATCCCCCATATGGCAAAGGGTCATGGGGCTGTGATGCTTCTGAGGCACTGGGCTGGTTGCAGTTAGAGGGGGGGCGAACAATTGGCACTTGTGACACTTCTTCGTGAATTCCGCAGCGTCGCGGCCCAGGGTATGCCAGAAATACCCCTACCTGACAATCCTTTCTTCCAGGGTCCGACTCCCAGAGTGACTCCCACACTCCCCAGAGTGGACCTCTTCCAAGATTCTCTGGACCTTCCTCTTGGTCACGCAACGTGTCAACATCCCCGAGAGGGTCTTCCTATACAATTGCCCATCACAGATGAGATAGTATGCTGATTTATACTTAAACTTCTTTCTGTACAGCCCTTCCGGATACTCCCCTGTGGAAAGTAATGTTGTGAAAGGTTCCATCCACGAGGGGTGTTGATCCACCTCTATCAACTCTCCCTCTTCGATGGAAGGGCGGAATAGTTCAGTGATGGTACCCCTACCCGGGGACCATGCTTTGCCAGCTGATCAACCTGTCCATTTTCCTCCCTGGGCGCGTGTCAGATGGAGAATGTGGGGAACATGCCGATGACCCCCTTCACGTTGGCTAAGTATAACTGGAGGGTATGCTCCCTTGCCTCAAACTCCCCGATGATCTGGGAAGCCACCACCATGGAGTCAGTGAGGACCTCCACATCAAGCAACCCCAGCTCCCTGGCCAGGCGCAGCCCTGCGATTACAGCCTCATATTAGGCTTGGTTGTTAGTGATGGGAAAGTGCACCACCATCGTTTGTTCGATTCACGTTCCCTAGGGGCTTTCCAAGATTACCCCCACCCCCAGGGAATGCTTCTCGGAAGTGCCATCTACCTTCACCTTCCATGGTGCGGGGTGAGTGAGTTCTTCCTCCGCCACCTCGACCACATAGTCAGCCAAAAAGTTGGCCATTGCTTGGGACTTGATCGAGAGGCGGGGAACAAAAGAGATATCGAACTCACTCAGTTCCACCGACCACTTGGCTAACCTACCCGAATGCTCTACCCCCTCGAAGATGTTGTAGAGGGGGTGGTCAGTCACCACTCATATTGAGTGTGCCTGGAAGTAAGGTCGGAGCCTCCGAGTCAAGATGACTAGAGCAAAGTACAACTTCTCCAAGATGGGTTACCGAAGCTCTGTCTTCCTCAGAACTGGGCTTACATAATAGATGGGCAATTGTTTCTTCCCCTCCCCTCGAAACAGGACGAAGCTCAAGTCCTCTATTCCAAGCCCGAGATATAAAGATAGGTCCTCCCCCTCCTTCGTCCCTTGGAGGAGCGGAGCCTAGGTCAACTGCTTCTTCAGGGCTTGGAATGCCTCCTCACACTCCCTGGTCCACTTGAACTTCTGACCTTCCTCAATATCTTGAATAAGGGGAAGCACTTCTCTCCGTCCCGGGAAAGAAACCTGCACAATCTTTCCAGCTTCCTTGTCAACCTCTGCACCTCTTTAGCATTTCAAGGTGACCCCAACTTCATGTGTCTTTGACCATGTCGGGATTTTGCTCGACCCCCGCATTGGTGAGGAGATGTCCCAAGAACTTCCCCTTGTTGGCCCCGAAAACACACTTCAGAGAGTTCAGTCTCATCATGTATTTGTGTAAGATGGTGAAGGTCTCCTCTAGGTCCTGGAGTTGAGAGTCCATGTCTCGACTCTTGATCATGAGGTCATCTACATACGCCTCCAGGTTCCTCCCCTTCTGTTCTCGGAAGACCATATCATCATCTTCTGGTATGTCGCCCCCGCATTCTTCAGCCCAAAGGGCATCATTTTATAGCAGTAGCACCCATCCCCCGTGATGAAGGAGAAATCTTTAATGTCGGGGGGGGGGGGGGGGGGGGATGCATCCTGATCTGGTGGTAACGTGAAAATGCATCCAAAAAACTCATTACAGGAAAACCGACGGCGGTGTCAACCAGCGCGTCGATCCAAGGCAAAGGATAACAGTCCTTAGGGCATGATTTATTAATTAAAGAAAAATCGACACACATGCGCCACCAGCCATCTCCCTTTTTAACCATAACTACATTGCAGACCCAGACGAGATATTATATTTCAGATACAAAGCCAGCCTTGAGGAGTTTAGCCACCTCCTCCCTGATGGGATCAGCCAGCTTGTCTGTGATGGACCTCTTCTTTTGCTGGATGGGGAGAGATTCCGGGTCTAGGTTGAGCCGGTGGCAGGCAACGTCCGCATCGATCCCTGGAATCTCTTCTACGCTCCAAGAGAAGATATCCACATTCTTCTAGATGCACTCCAGCATCCGTCCCTGGCCCTCTGGGGTCAGCCCCTCACTGATGCGAACCTTCTCCACCCTGCCTCCCTGGGTGAGAAATTCCATCTCCACGACCTCTTCCATAGCCTCCAGTCTGGACTGCTCCCCCATTCTCTAACCTCCCTCTCCGCCGGGACAAGGACCTCCTCAGCTTCCACCACCTCCTCCACAGTCATTGCCTCAGCCAGCTCCTGGATTTCTTCCGCTACCTCCACCTGGGCACGGCTCTCCTACACTTTCATCTCCTCTCTGTCGGCCTCCTGCGCCGCCTCCTCCATCCTCCATTCCATCTCCTCGGCTCCCTCCTGCCAAGAGATGGAGTTCATGGCGGTGACGTATCATTCTCTGGCCACCTTGGGATCCCACCGGACCCGGACCTGGATCCCCTCAGCGCTGAACTTTAGGCATTGGTGGAAGGATGAGGGGATGCATCGGAAGGTGCTGATGAGGGGGTGCCCGAAGATGGCATCCATGATGACGAACCTGTAAGTGCGGGACTGCCCCCAGAGTGACATGGAGTCCCACTCCCCCTTCTACCTCCCTCTCCCCCGAGAATCCATATAGTGGCCCATCCGAGGTCAGCACCCTCTTCGCCTCCACCTTCATCACATTGAACGCCTCTTGATGTTGACGTTGATGGAGCTCCTGTTGTCGATGAGGATGTGAGAGACTGTGAAATTCTCGATGTCTATCTGAATGTCCTACAAATCACAAAAGGGATCCTCATGATCCGACATATCATTTCTGGAGAAGGTAATCTTCTCCTCCAAGGGTGGGGTCTGAGATGTGGAGCCTACGCTCTGACGGTACACGGTATGGAGGCTCGCCTTCCGGGAAGCCTCTATCCCCCCCCCCCCCATGGATCACTCTAATCCCTCCCCGGGTCCCAATGTCCACCCGATCTTCGCACATATCCTCCTATGTCTGAGCCAGGACCTCCATAATACGCACTTCCTGACGGCCTTGTTACTGCTATTGCTCCATATTTTCTCTCATCTCGAGGAACTCCGGGCACGTGGCTGTGGCGTGCCCTTCCTTTTGGTGGAAGTCAAAGTAGGGTAACTCCACCATAACTTCCCTTCTCCTTCTCTGTGCCGCTCTCCTTCTCTCCCCTAAGGCTATGACCATAGCCTGATTTTGATAGGGGAGAGGGGGTCTCTGGCCCTGCGTCCAACCCGGAGGATGAAACTGTCCTTGGCCTCCCTGGAGATTGTATCCTCCATGGAAACCTCTCAGCGGCCCCTGATACTTCCACTCTGGCCTTCACCCTAGCCGATGGTTCGACTCCTAATGCTCCCACCTGGGCTTTTGATGTTACTGCTATTCCCTCTGCCGGGGTTCAGCTCTCCTCTCCTCCTGACCTTTGCCACCTCTTGGCTACTTCTCCTCCTCCGTAGCCCATCTGGCCAGCTTCCAAGCAAACTCCTGGTTCGACGCCTCCCCGTCGACTTCCCTTGCTGCCCTCTCCATCATCCTCTCATAGGAGAGGAGGGAACCCTCTTCAGTTCCCTCCTGAAGAAACCTTATTGTATCCCTAGGATGAAGGCCATCATCAGGGTCTTCCCTGGCATCTCTTGGACATGGGTTACCTCCTCCTAGAACTGGTCTATGTAACTTCCCAAGGTCTCGTTCACCCACTCCATGATGTGGAACAGGGACTTCGACTCCTTCTTCCTCCTCTTGGAGGTGGTGAATCTCAGCATGAACCCCCGGTACAGGTCCTCGAAGCAGTAGATGGAGTTGGTCGGTAGCTGGTGAAACCACTCTCTCACCTTCTCCTTAAGAGTGATGGCGAAGAGCCTACACTTGAACCCATCCGACATCTATCAGATCGAGACCACATCCTCAAATCACTAGACGTATGTGATCGGGACTCCCTTCCCTGTGCAGTAAGACATCTCTGGCTCCTCGTGTAACACCCGGAAACTCAAAGGAGCAAAGGGGGACGTTTTGGGCCAGTTTGGGTTCTGGCTGCAGGCACACGGCCTGGGACACGGGCGTGTCCCAGGGCGTGTCAAGCCTGTGTCGACACTAAGACGGGAAGTCGACACTTTGGTCTCGACATTGTGTCGAGACTGGGCACACGGCCTGCGACACGGGTGTGTCGCAGGGCGTGTCGACCCGTGTCGACACTTAGCCGCGAAGTCGACACTCTGCTTCGACGAAGTGTCGAGACATGGCACACGGCCTGCGACACAGGCGTGTCGCAGGGCGTGTCGACCCGTGTCGACACTCGTCCCGGGAAGTCGACACTATGGTGTCGACAATGTGTCGAGACAAGGCACACGGCCTAGGACATGGGCGTGTCCAAGGCCGTGTCATCAGGTCGACGATCTTTGCTCGACGAAGTGTTGAGTGTCGAGACCGTGTACACGGCCTGGGGTCCAGGCGTGTTGAGGTGACACAGGTAAGGACACGGGCGTGTCCTAGAACCCGTGCAGTGCTCGGGTTGATTTTGGGGAAAAATGATGGGGTACACGGCCGGCCACACAGCCGTGTCAGGTGGAACACGGGCGTGTCAGCTCGAACACGGGCGTGTTCGATACCCGTGTGAGGTTCTAGGGGATTCGATTTTGACGGCGAATGAGGCACACGGCCCTGGACACGGGCTTGTGCCAGGCCATGTTCGGTCCAAATTGGGCATTTCAGTCCCGAATCAAAGCCGTTCGTTTCCTTATTTTGAGATCCAACGGCTGGGGGTTGTTCCTGAAGGGATATACCCGGGATTGGACTTAGAAACCCTCACTTTTTCTTAAGTGTTATCTTTCTAAAACCTTAGAGAGAGAGAGGAGAGCCAAGGGAGGAAGAAGGAGCTAGATCCCGCCATTGGAGGAGCTTCGAAGCTCCGAATTGCGAGCCGACTCTGGATCCACGGAGGCAAAGCTAGTGCGGTGCTTTTCATCCAATTACTTTTCAATGGCGCCAAAGAGGAACGCTAGGGTAACGATCCTCATCTTGAGCATGAGTAGCTCTCTTTATTTACATAGGAAGCCCGCTCTCGCGAGTTTGCGGAGAGTTGGAGGCGTTCCTTCGGGTAGATATGTGAAGTCCCCGTTGTTTAGAGTCCGTAAGCGAGAACGGACATAGGCATGATGTGTGAAGCATACACGGACATGTTGGTCTGGATTGATGATGTTGCATTGCATAATGCCGGAGAAGACTCCATGCTATTGGTTGTTTTTCGGGTTTTCTACGCGGTAGATTACAGCAGGGAGCCTTGGGGACTAACCCAAAGGTGCACCCGGAAAACTGGGCGGATACGAGATCTTGCCAACTTGGTGGCCTGAGCGCCAACTTGAACATAACCGGGTTATGTGAATTGTGATGGATATGAAACTCGGTGGAAGTTTGACCCGCGCATATGGCTTAAATTGTCGTTGCAATGTGAGCACGGGTTAGATGGAACCGTACCCGTTCTATGTCGTTCGGTTAAAGAGACCTAAAGGCACGTGGCACTTACCGTTGGCATAGATTAGGGTCTTTGGCGGTTGATGACTTAAATTGTCGTGACCCAGGCCAAGAAGACAAATTGCTCATAGGTTTGGCCGTCAAAGTGGCGGTGGTGAGTCCGGAATGTCTATGGCTTTAATTGACGTGACATTGACCGGTTCACCGAGAATGTGCCCTGAGAGCACGGGGCGTGTGGCCGTGAGAGCCAACGTCTGTGATGAAATGGCTAATTCTATATTGCTCGCTTATGCTAATGAAATGCAGGGAAGGAGCATCGCCGCCCCGAGTTGGGCGCGGGATCGTTATAATTTGGTCAGCATTGCTGACCGTTGGCTTGTTTTGCCACCGTGCAGTGGTATGTTGCTTGCAGGTGCAGCTGGACCAAGCGGTCAATAGCGGGCTAAAGCCCGAATGCGAAGCCGGCCCTTGAAGGCCTAATTGGAAGTGTTTACTGCTTTATTCATGTGTGACCGGCCTGCGTGCCGTGGTTTGTAAAACATGTAATTTGAAGTGAAACATTTTGTAAGGCCTTAAGGCTTATTTTGGGTATTTTGTATAACATTCCAATTTTGTATTAGTGGACATTCATGCTCTAATGCTGGGTTCTTTATTTCAACTTTTATAAACTACTTCCGCTAGAATGCTCTGTGTAGGACGTTGAGATTGGTTGGATGGTTTCCATAAGTAACCACCCGGTCTATCTGTGGCATACGGCGTCGGGCCCCGGCCGGACCTACTGCTATATGCTATGTGACGGATAGGGGGCGTTACAATTTGGTATCAGACTACTGGTTTTGGTCAGGCTTAAAGTGAATTCGTGGGCGAATTCTTTTTAAGGGGTGGTGAGCACGTTGTGTGCGTCATCGTAATAACAGTAAAAAGAACCCATGAATGTCCACTTAGGAATGAAAATACTTGTGTTTGAGGATCCTGCGTGTTGCTATAATTGCTGTTTACAATTTATTTGGTCGCTTAACGGTGTTTTGTACCACTATAGGTGACCAGAAGTGGTGTTGGGCCATCAGAACGCCGAGTTTCTGAGGCTAGTAGTGCACCGGATGTTGCTCCTGCAACACCTCTGTCGGCTGAAAATATTCGATTGGTGGCTGAAGCGGTGTTGGCCGTGATAAATGAGCAGCCTGCAAGGCAAACGCAGCAGCCCGCTCCTGTGATGGAGCAGGAACCTCTTCAAGAGGCTGAGCCGAGGAGAGTGGAGCAAGTGGTTGTGGAACCGGTGGTGCCGAGGAGGGCAACTGAGAGGCAGCTTAAGCATGTAATGATCTTTAACCCTCCATTATTCTCGGGGTTGGGAACCCCATCTCAGGCTGAAGACTGGCTCTCCAGGGTGAAGAGAGTCATGATAGTAACGGAGACGGAGGAGTGGCAAATGACCACCATCGCTACGTTCCTTTTGGACGGTGAAGCGAGGATGTGGTGGGAAGGATTGGAGCTGCACTTACTGAGAGGTACGCAACTTGGTGATGTCTCGATGGAGGAGTTCTCGAGATTATTCTTGGCTAGATACCTCCCTTCGACGCAGAAGATAGCGTTGGAAAACGAATTTCTGAAGTTGGTTCAGGGTGAGAAGAGCGTGGACGAATATCTCCATGAGTTCACTCGTTTAAGTCGATATGCTAGCTCCACCATCGTGGATGAGGAGCGCAAGACTAATCGCTTCTATGAAGGCTTGAGGGATGAGTTGAGACTACTACTTTCGGGTCCGATGACGCAGGGTTTCTTAACCTTGGTCAATACTGCCCGGTCCTTGGAGAAGGACATGAAGAATGTACAAGCAAAGAAAAGCTTGGGTGAGAAGAAATCTGAATTTAAAGTGCCGACTACTTCAAAGACCGGCTATCGGAGGTCTTTCAAGAAGCATAGGACTTCGGGTCCAGCTCCTTCTGGCGCTTCTGGGGCGACTACGAGTCGGACCCCGGGCACGTGTTTTACATGTGGAAAGACGGGGCACTTTGCCCGTGACTGTTGGAGCGGACGTCCTAAGTCCGAGAGAAAGCCGGGAGCTACTTATGAAGAGAAGGGAAAGGCGGTGGAGTCGACCGCATCCCATTATGCTCCGGCCCAACCAAGGGTGTATAATCTTGGCCAACAGGAGGCCATCAAACAGGCTGATGTGGTGACAGGTACAGTTTACTTAATAGCAAGTCAATTTCTTTAAATACTTGTTATGCACATGTTACCTTACCACTGCTTGTTTAAGATTTGTATTGATTTGCGAAAATCCGGCACGAGCACTCTTCGATACGGGAGCTTCACACTCCTTCTTGTCCGAAGGATTTATATCACGCATCGGAGTCCATTCTTCGATGGCGAAGGATAAGTTGGATGTGTTGTTGCCCAACGGGTGTTCGATGCGAGCGGATAGGATCTGCGATGTTAAGATTCGTATTGGGGAGCAGGAGTTCGACCTGCGGGCGTTTTTACTTCCGTTGGTGGAGTTCGACGTCATATTTGGCATGGACTGTCTCTCGGAGCATCAGGCCCATATAGATTACGGTAGCAAGGAAGTCAAGCTGAGAGCAAGTTGTGAGACGACTTTTACGGGCTTAAAGGGGTCGAGCAAGACGTTGATGTCTGCTCTTCAGGTGGTGAAGGCGGTTCGTGCTGGAGCAGAACTGTTCTTTACACTAGTGGAGGTTGCAAAGCCGAAACCCGCGTTGGATTGTATTTCAGTGGTATCGGAATACCCTGATGTGTTCCCCGCAGATCTTCCTGGAGCCCCGCCTCAGCGGGAGATAGATTTTACAATCGAGCTAGTGTCAGGTGCAAAGCCTGTGTCACGATCTCCTTATCGGCTAGCGCCTAAGGAAATGGCGGAGCTGAAAGTTCAACTGCAAGAGTTGTTGGAGCAAGGGTATGTGCGCCCGAGTTCTTCGCCTTGGAGCGCACCGGTCCTCTTTGTTAAGAAGAAGGACGGAAGCTTGAGGCTATGTATTGATTATCGGGAGCTCAACAAGCTGACTGAGAAGAACAAGTACCTGATCCCCCGGATTGATGATCTCTTTGATCAGTTAGTCGGGTCGACGATGTACTTGAAGTTAGATCTCAAGGCTGGGTACTATCAGCTACGAATAAGGGAGAGTGATATCCCGAAGACAGCGTTTAGTATGAGATACGGGCATTATGAGTTTACGGTCATGCCGTTTGGGCTGACTAATGCGCCGTCAGTGTTCATGGATTTGATGAACAGGACTTTCAGGGAGTACTTGGACCGTTTCGTGATCGTCTTCATCGACGATATTTTGGTGTACTCGCAAAGTGAGGAAGATCACTTCAAGCATCTTCATTTGGTGTTGGAGACGCTAAGAAGAAATCAGTTGTATGCCAAGTTCTCGAAGTGCGAGTTTTGGCTATCCTCAGTGGCGTTCCTCGGGCATATAGTAAGTGGAGAGGGTATTGTTGTGGATCCGGCGAAGATTGTTGCGATATGGGAGTGGCCTGAGCTTGTTACGGTAGCGGAAGTCCGGAGTTTTCTGGGGCTTGCCGGCTATTATAGGCGCTTCGTAGAGAACTTCTCGCGGATATCGTTACCTCTCACTACATTGACGAGGAAGGAGCATAAGTTCGTTTGGACGTCGGAGTGCGCACGAGCTTTCGAGGAGTTGAAGTGTCGGTTGACCACAGCGCCTGTGCTAAGTTCGCCATGTGGGACCGAAGGCTATGAGATTTATAGCGATGCTTCAGGCAGCGGTTTGGGTTGCGTGCTACTGCAACACAGAAGTGTAATAGCTTATGGCTCGAGACAGCTAAAAGTGCATGAAAGGAACTATCCGGTCCATGACTTGGAGTTAGCGGCCGTGATTTTTGCCTTGAAGCTGTGGAGACACTACTTGTATGGTGTGAAGATTTATATCTACACCGATCACAAGAGTCTGAAGTATCTTATTGATCAGAAGGATCTGAATATGCGGCAGCGTAGATGGATGGAGTTCCTGGGGGACTATACATTCAAGATCCACTACGTGCCTGACAAAGGGAATGCGGTTGCGGACGCGTTGAGTCGCCGAGCCCCAGCTCAAGCCAATTTGCTATCGGTGCATGATGAGCGGTTGGTGCGAGAGTTTGAGGCGTTGGAAATTGTTTGTGTGGACAAGCAATCGAGTGCTGAAGGAGTTCTGAATTGGACTGAAGTCCAATATGACCTGGCTGATCGCATTCGACAGGCTTTGGATATGGATGCTCATATGAAGCAGTTCATGGTAGAGGATCTGAATGGGTCAAATTCCCCATTCATCGTGGAGGACGGATTGCTTTGGAAAGACGGTCATTTGTGCGTCCCAAGTGTGGGCAATTTGCGGGTGGAGTTATTGTACGAGGCACACCATACCAAGTACTCGATTCACCCGTGGAGCACGAAGATGTACCGTGATGTGAAGAAACTATTTTGGTGGCCGGGTTTGAAAAAGGATGTGGCGCTATACGTAGCGAAGTGCCAAACTTGCGCCTTGGTAAAGGAGGAGTGTGTTGGGTACATTAGTTTAAATGTACCTGATTTGAAGAAGCCTCACCCAACTCAATGATATACATCAAAATGTATTTGATGTGTTTTGAGTTTACATGTGAAGGTTAAGTATTTGCAGGAAAGATGTAAAAGTTTCTAAGTCCATGTGTCGACACCCAGAGGGAAAGTGTCGACACTTAAAAAGACTTGTGTCGACACCCAGGCAAGCAGTGTCGACATTGGAGTCATTGTGTCGACACCAGGGATGCAGAGTCGACACCAGACAGAAAGTGTCGACACAAGGAGCTGTGTCGACACTCAGTGAAGAAAAGTGCAGTGATGTAGTGTCGACACTTAGTAGTTGTGTCGACACCCAGTGAAATTGTGTCTACATCAGAAAGTGTCGACACTTGGAGACTGTGTCGACACTCAGCAAAAGTCAGTAGAGACTAAGTATAAGTGTCGACACCCAGAATAATGTGTCGACACACAGCAGAAGAGTCAACACTTGAAGAAAGTGTCGACACAAGAAAGAATGTGTCGACACTTAGCTGAAGACTCAACACTTGAAGAAAGTGTCGACACAAGGAGCAGTGTAGACACTTAGCAAAGTTCAGCAAAATTCTAAGTACAAGTGTCGACACTAAGGAGATGTGTCAACACTCAACAAAAGTCTCAACAGAAGAAGAATATGTCGACACAAGGAGCTGTGTCGACACTCAGCAAGTATCAACACTGAAGACATGTGTCGACACCAAGAAGCATGTCGACACTTAACAAGTTCAACACATGAAGATGTGTCGACACAAAGGAGTTGTGTCGACACTTACAAGAATTCAGCAATATACTGAAGTACAAGTACTTGTGCCGACACACATTATCAGTGTCGACACATGAAGAAGAAGCAGTGTCGAGATCTAAAATCTACAACACAAGGAGTTGTGTCGACACCTTATAGGCTAGTGTCGACACTTAGTCAACTTGTGTCGACACTTGGTCTATAAGTGTCGACACTTAAAGACAGACAGTCTCGACACTTACAGACAGTTACAGAATTTTCAAGAACTGACTGGATGACTTGACAGCTGCCATTCCAGCCGGTCTACTGCATCTGTTAGAGTTGTCAGAAATCAGTTATGAACCGGACCAGCCGGTTACCATGAAGAAGGCCTATAAATAAGCTTATACTGTCAACAGTTAAAGATGATTGAATTAATGTTCAAGTGATCATTAACAAGAAGAAGATCTAGCTATTCCTTGAAGAATCTAGTGAAGATCTAAGAAGTTGGAGAGAGAGAGCTCCATCCAAGAAGTCAGCTATTGGAACCAGGCTGAGAAGAAGGGTTCAGATTTATTCTGAATCTTAAGTAGCAGAGATCAAGGATCAACTGCAGAGGAGGTCAATCTTATTGAGTTCTACATTCAAGAAGCCTTGAAGAAATACAAGTCAGATTGATTTCAGTTGAGTTCTTCCTAGAACTCATCAAGAAACTCACAACTCTTCTCTCTTTTCTCTGAGTTGTTGAGTCACAATTTTTGTATTCATATTATCTTGTAGGATCCTTAGGGATCTGAGTTTTGTAAGCCTGTAATTATAAATGTTGAGTGTAGGGCTTGAGTGCCTGAGTGTAGGAGATTGAAATCTCTGAGTGTAGGCATGTTGTGGCTGAGTGTAGGACTTGGTGGCTGAGTGTAGGCCTTGGTGGCTGAGTGTAGGCTTTGTAAAGAAGCTGAGTTGTAGGGCCTTGGGCCTGAGGTGTAGGAACCTGTGTTATGGGTTCTGAGTGTAAGATCTAAGGATCTGAGATAGTGGAGAAGTTTGGCCGAATCTAGTACACTGCTAGATAGGTGATGGGGGAAAGTGGATGTACCCAAACCTTGGGGAACCACTATAAAACTGTGTGTCTACTGTGTGCTATGGAATGCTGTGATTGCTGAATGTATGCTGTATTAAAATAGTTATAATTCTGTGTTAGATTCTGAATTCTACCTAAAACGTTAAAAAGATTCAAGTCACATATTCACCCCCCCTCTAGGTGTTTAGTTACAATATCTTTCAAGTGGTATCAAAGCGAGGTTACTCAAAAAAGACATAACTGTCTGAGTAGATCCTGTTGGCAGATTCAATCTAAGTAAAATTATAGAATCAAGAAACTCAAGAACCATGAGTTTCACTGAGAATCATAAGGAATTGGGATCCAGGAAGTTACCCATTTGCAGAAAGGAAATCTTTGGCATTTGGAAGGAAAGGGTGAGACTGTTTATGGAAGCCTCAGACCCTAGGATTTATATCACAGTGAAAGAAGGGCCTTATGTGCCCATGAAGGTCTCAGTCTTAGATGCAAATCAGAGAACACCTAAGGATTTCTCTGAAATGACAAAGGATGAAATTGTTCTAGCCACTATGGATAAGAGGGCTCAAAACATTATTGTGAGTGCCATAGATGATGCTACTTTTCAGAATTTGATACACTGTAAGACAACAAAAGAGATGTGGGATACTCGTATTGTGTACATGGAGGGTTCTGAAGAAGTAAAGCAAGACAGAAAATCCTTGCTAAACCAAGAATATGAAAGTTTTAGACAAGGTAAAGCTGATAGCATAACTGAATGCTATAAAAAGTTCTATAGGATTGTGAATGAGCTCATGTCCTATGGCAGAGAGTTCAGTAATTATGAACTCAATGATAAGTTTCTAAGGTCCCTAACAAAACACTGGGACACCAAGATTTGTGCCATTAGGGAAATGGTAAAGTTGGCAGAAATTCCTCCACCAACACTGTTTGACAAACTACTGTCCTATGAAATGCAGTTAATGGTGAGGAAAGAAGAGGAAAAATCAACAAGAAGTGAACATAAAGAAAGGACAGTGGCCTTCAAAACAGAAGCCCCCAGAAAGTACAGAAGTAAGTCACCAACTCCACCTCCAAAGGTTGTTGAAACTGAGTCAGATAATTCAGAAAGCAGCAGAAAGTCTGAAAGCAATGAAAGTGATGAGGACTTTGCTTCCTTCATAAGACATTTCCAGATGTTCTTAAAGAAGAAACAGTGGAGGACAAGGCCATCTACTTCACAGGGAAAAGAAGACTATTATCAAAATAAAAAGTCTTCAAAGAAAGACAGGAAAAAGTCCAAGTCTAGCAAAGCAACACTATCAAAAATTGTATGCTATTGCTGTAATAGACAAGGACATGTCATTGCAAACTGTCCAGAGAAGAGGAAGGAGTCTAGTGACAAGAAAAGGACTCAATACAAGGGCAAGAAGGAAAAGTCTTTTGTTGCCAAAAAGGACAAGAGCCTGTCAGAGATTTCTTCATCAGAAACTGAGTCAGATGCTGAGGCATATATAAGACTGTTTGCTGAGGAAGAAGAAGAAGAGTTCATTCAGATCATGAACTCTATATATGAACAAGAAGACAGTTAGTGCCAAGGGCTAATGGCATTGACAGAAAGTGACAAAATCTTGGAGCAGCCAGGACCTAGTAAGGTACAACATTGTTCTTTTAGTTCAATTTCTTGTGCTAGTACAGAATCATATTCATCATCATCAAGTGATGAGAGTGCATCTGAGTCTGAAGAAGATATTCATCAGTTGATAGATGAATATAAAGTTCTGTTGCAAGCATTTAAGAAATGCAAATCCTTGGCCAAGAGTCAAGCTAAGGAGATTGCAAGTCTGAAAATGGCTGCAACTGAATATGAGAAGATGTTTGATCAAAAGCTAAATGAGATAGCCAGACTAAAGCACATAATCGTGATTCAGATGGGGACTATATCATTTAAGAATGATCAAATCAAGAGTCTGGAGATTAATCTTCAGAAGGAGAAAGACTTAGTTGCTAGGTTTTCTAAACCTAAGTCAGTTCTACCCTTAATTGATGAATTTGTTCATCACAAAGGTAGAGCTGGACTGGGATTTACTAAACCAGCTTGGACTGTTCAGTCCAAGTCCAAGTCCAAGTCCAAGGGCAAAGCCCCAACTCTCAACAAGTCATCTGTAGATAAAATAGCTAAGACTGTACCTAAGCAAAGGTACAATAAGTTTGAGTGTTGGTGCTGTGGCAAGGTAGGCCACTTTGCAATGGACTATTTGCACAATGTTAGTGCCAAAGTGAGTAGCAAACTGCCTGTTGGAAAACCTGCAGGTAGCTTTGTTAGGAAGCAAACTAACCAGTACCAAGGACCCAAGAATTCTTTGGGTTCTAAGGTTCACTAATCTGTTTTGCAGGTGAGTCCAAGTGGCCATGTCCCAATATGGTACTTGGACAGTGGATGTTCCAGACATATGACTGGAACAAGGAGTTTACTAAAGGACTACACACCTATAAAGGATGGTCCAAAAGTCACATTTGGTGGTTCTAAAAAAGGAATCATCAAGGGTTTTGGTAACATATCTAACTCCTATATTACAATTACTCAAGTGGCCTATGTTAAAGGTTTGAAACATAACCTTATTAGTATAAGTCAATTGAGTGATGTAGGATATGACATCTCATTTGTAAAAGATGGTTGTCATATCAGGAGGTCAAATGATCAAGATATCATTTTGACTGGTTATAGAAAAAGGAATGTCTACTGCCTAGACATTATGATTGAGAACAATGGTTCTCCAGTATGTCTTGTAGCTGATGAGACAGTCTCTCATTGTGTTAAATGGCACAAGAGGCTTGCACATCTAAACTACAAGACAATTGGCAAACTCTTTAGTAAAGAGTTAGTGAAGAATGGTACTCAAGTTAAGTGTATTAAAGATGGTATTTGCTCAGCTTGTCAAAAGGGCAAGCAGACTAGATCCACCTTTAGAAGCATTGAAAACAAAGATGCTGTAAGGTGCTTATACCTCTTGTATATGGATCTCTTTGGTCCAATGCCAGTTCACAGCCTAGGTAGGAAGGTCTATACCTTTGTAGTTGTAGATGACTACTCAAGATTTTCCTGGGTGTTCTTTCTTAGACAGAAATCTGAAACACCCAGTGTCTTCTATAGCTTTGTTAGACAAATTCAAAATGAACTAAATAGTACAGTGGTCAAAATAAGAAGTGACCATGGTACTGAATTTCAGTCTGATAGCATGACAAAACTATGTGAAGAATTTGGGATATTTCAAGAGTTTTCTTCACCAAGAACACCTCAGCAAAATGACATTGCTGAAAGGAAGAATAGAACCTTGATTGAGGCTGGTAGGACCCTATTAAGTGATACATCACTACCAGAATACTTCTGGGCTGAGGCAGTGAATATTGCATGCCATGTTATTAATAGGGCCACCATAACTAAAAGCCTCAACAAGACCCCCTATGAGGTTGTGAAAGGCAGGAAACCAAACTTATCCTACTTCAGGATCTTTGGTTGTAAGTGCTTTATACTTAATAATGGAAAGTCTTACTTGACTAAGTTTGCTGCCAAGTCCCAAAAGGGAATTTTTGTTTTGTACAGCAACAACAGTAAGGATTATAGAGTCTACAACTTGTCATCTCAAGTTGTAGAAGAGACTGTACATGTAGTATTTGATGAAACTAGACTTATTAACAATGAGTTGTCTAGTAGTATTTGCAGCTCCACAGGTATAACAAAGAAGATGGACATGCTCACTATAGAAGAAGAACCTACTGCAAGGCAGCAAGTAGAAGAAAGTGGCTGCTGTCCAGGGGGAGTACTACATGTATCTAATGCAGAAGAAGTACAAGGAGTACAGCAAGATGAAAAAGTTGAAGAAGTTCAACCTGAAGTCAGGATGCCTCCAGCCAATAGGCATCTTAGAGATCATCCAGCAGAACAAATTATTGGTGATCCAAGACAAGGGGTCCAAACAAGGAGCAGAAATCTGAATGCAGCAATCTACTCCAGTTTTCTATCCCAAGTTAAACCAAAGAAGTTTGAAGAAGCCATCCTAGACCCTCATTGGATTGAGGCAATGCAAGAAGAGCTGAATCAGTTCAAGAGGTGCAAGGTCTGGGAGCTTGTTCCTAAACCAAAAGACCACAACATAATTGGAACCAAGTGGATCTTTAGGAACAAGATGGATAAACATGGAGTCATCATTAAGAACAAAGCAAGATTGGTTGCTAAAGGATATAGGCAGGAAGAAGGTATTGACTTTGATCAAACCTTTGCTCCAGTAGCCAGACTGGAAGCCATAAGGATGTTCCTGGCATATGCAACCTTTCAAGGATTTAAAGTTTACCAAATGGATGTCAAGTCAGCATTTCTGAATGGTAATCTTAAAGAGGAAGTCTATGTGGAACAGCCATCAGGTTTTGTTGATTCAACTCTACCTAATCATGTCTATAGACTTAGGAAAGCATTATATGGGTTAAAACACACCCCTAGGGCTTGGTATGAAACCCTGTCTAGTTTCCTCATTGAGAATAAGTTCACAAGCGGGAAAATAGACAAGACTCTATTCCTTAGGGAATCCAGAGGCAAAGTAATACTAGTCCAAATATATGTAGATGACATTATATTTGGGTCTACTGAAAGTAGCATTTGCAAAAAGTTTGCAAAACTAATGAAAGGTCAATTTGAGATGAGTAGTATGGGAGAGCTAAAGTTCTTCTTGGGTCTCCAAGTAAGACAGACTGAGAATGGTTTATCCATATGCCAGTCTAAGTTCACCCTAGAACTTATAAGGAAGTATGGTATGGATTCATCCAGTACCATGAAGATTCCTATGGGGTCAAGTATGTCTCTTAGCAAGGATGATGCAGGGAAACCTGTAGATGAGTCTTTGTATAGAGGGATAGTTGGCTCCCTATTATATTTGACTGCAAGTAGACCAGATATCATGTATGCTACATGTGTCTGTGCAAGGTATCAAGCATGCTCTAAGGAGTCTCATTTGACAGCAGTCAAAAGGATATTGAGATATCTAAAGGGCACTCCTTATCTAGGCCACTGGTACCCTAGGAATGGGGATTTTGAACTAACAGGTTATTCAGATGCAGACTTTGCAAGATGCAAAGAAGACAGAAAAAGCATAACTGGAACCTGTCAATTCCTAGGTGGAAGACTGATTTCATGGAGTAGCAAGAAGCAAACAAGTGTGGCTATCTCCACTACAGAGTCAGAATATGTGGCTGCAGGAAGTTGTTGTGCTCAACTTCTATGGATACAACATCAGCTTGAGGATTATGGAATTCAGGTAAGTAGAACTCCACTCTTTTGTGATTCTACAAGTGTTGGGTATTGTATCCACAATTACCTGGATTTGAGGAAGCCACCTGTCAAGCTAATATGAATTCACAATGTATTTGATGAAACATCTTAAGTTGTACTTGCAGCTCCTCCACGCTAAGTGCACACCAATGTCAGGGTGCAGTAGGTCAATATACACGGGTCTGCAAGACGTAATCCCTCGTTGAGCAGATCAGTGTGTTGGCCTACGTGTACTCTCTCTATTGGAGTGCACTTACTTTCAAGTACAGGGCCGTTCATATGCAAGAGAAGACAAGGAGCATGGATGGGTCAAGGAGCAGCTCCTGGGTGGAAGACGAAAATTCGTCCAAGGAAAATTCGACGAGAATCACCAAGTGATTCTCGCCGATTCGGCGAGAATCACTAGTGATTCTCGCCGAATCGACGAGAATCATTAGTGATTCTCGCCGACCCCTTCTGGCTACCTCAAAACGGTGCCAAGTAAGATTCGGCGAGAATCACTAGTGATTCTCGCCGAACCAGTGGTTAAGCAGCTCATGAATACCAAGTGAAAATCGCTGAGAATCAATAAGTGATTCGGCGAGAATCACTAGCGATTCTCGACGAATCGTCGAAAATCACTTGGTGATTCTCGCCGATTCGTCGAGAATCACCTGCGATTCTCACTGATTTTCACTTAGCGATTTCTCGGGATGCTGCTGGACCGGATTATACCGCTGGACTAGTTTGAACCGGATTTCGGGGTTATACGTGTGGGTCCCACAAACGGTCATATTGGAGTTATCTACAGTATATATATTCGGGTATTTTGAACAGTAAAGTGGAGACAGAAAGAAGCCGAGCAGAGCAAACCCTAAAATCGCGAAATAGCTCTGCCGCATCCGTCACCGCTCGCGCTAGTCCGTCGCCGCTGCTGATCGCTTTTCTTCCCGATCTCCGGCGACAGAAGCTTAGCAAAGCTTTGAGTCTCACGTGTCTATCCAGAGATCTCTTGTCTCTCGATTTGTTGATCGGGAAAAACTTCCCCGTCCGAATCAATCGAGACGATCGATCCTCGTGTGACCGTTGGTAGACCTAGCTAGCTTCGCTACGAAGTTTGGATCTCAAAGTACTGCTGCCGCGCACCTTCGTTGCCGCCGATCCCGAACCAAGCCGCCGCTCGGATTGCCACCGCCGGTTCCGGGGAGATCCTCTCCAAGAGAGACCAAGGTTGTAGACTATTCGTTGACTTCACGAACACGTCGTCGAACGAAGAGGAACACCGTAGTCTTCAAACGAAGTTTGTATCTCGTGTATATTCTATATTTACTTTTGTTGTAAAGGAACGATTGTTCCGTGTTGTAAGGGTTGGGTGCAACCCGTTTTGTGGGAGTGTTGACTCTCACGTGTGGAAGGGTTCCTTCCGATAGTGCAGGGATTGGATTTCAATCCTGTTGGAGAAGAGACCGAGTCGTCCCTTGTTGGGAGATAGGTCGAAGGGGGAAAGTGGTTGTAGCCAAGTCGGGGAACCACTATAAATTGCCTGTGTATTCTGTGTGCTCTGCTTTTTATTTTTATTGTGCAGGTACATTCATAAATTCCGCAAAAGCGCTACACGTCACCTATCCCCCCCCCATAGGTGCACATAGCTGACACTAGGTGGACTTTCAAGTGGTATCAAAGCGAGGTTGCTCATCAAAAAGGTTAACACCTTGAGTAGAATCCTGCCACCAGTGTCAGAAGCATGGAGCTGGATTATGAGATACCGCCACTCAAACTCCCCGCATGCACAAAGGATTATTATCCCATCTGGAGAATGAGAGTGTCATTTCACCTTGATGCTATCGATCCTCGAGCATCCTTCATCCTGGAAGAGGGTCCGTTTATTCCCATGAAGACCTCCGACTCTGGGATCCAACTGCCCATGGGCATTGCTGAGATGTCAGAGACGGAACTATCACTATTTCACTTGGACGAGAGGATTCGTCAAATTATTATGGATATCTGGTCTGGAGCCTCTCGCTCTAGATTGGAAAAATGTAGGACGGCTAAATCGATGTGGGTGATGATATCAGAGTTGATGGGGGAGTCAGAGAAAGCTGGAATATGTTGTCAACCAGACGAGGAAGCCTATGTGGGGGTCCTCACCTCTGAAGATGAAGGCAAGCATCACTCGGACAACATCAGAGCTCTAGTGTCCGTATCAGAGACTGACGAGACCAGTGAGGAAAGCAGCTCTGACGAGGATGAAACAATGGTCACTGACTCTAATGACAATAACACAGATGAGCAGGTAACATCTTCATCCTGCCCCATATCTTTTGACCTTTCTGAAGACAGAAACTGCTCTCCTCCAGAAAATTCTGATTCCCTGAAGAGAGCCCTTCAGGAAAGCAACCTACTTGCTGAGGAGCAAGCTCGAGAGATTGCTCGACTGAAGATCTTGTTGGTTCTCCAATTGACGTCCAACAAGGTCAAGGACTCTAAGATCTCAGCTCTAGAGAGTAGTCTAGATAATGCGAAACGTATAGTATCAAACTTTTCCAAAGTTGATGCTATAAAGAGAAAGCAAGAAACCGGGTGGATCTCCCGGATTATCAAGGCATGGAGAAATGGGGAAACGGTATTCCGACCCCCCACTCCAAACAGGAAGGCAACTCATCATGCCTTCAGGTATGACCACAGGAATAATCGTGGTCACTGCAAGGGTGATCTGTCCCCATGTGGAAACGTCCATAGTGCAAGGGCCGTCATGGCCACCCATGAGGAAATACCTAAGGCTCATTCTGAGCCCTTTGTATTCACTGCCACTGCCTCAACACAGTGTGGATCTGCATGTCCCAGCTCACAGAAGACTTCTCACCACTCGAGGACACGGGATAGAGAGGATAGAAGCCATGATGTCAGGTTCCATGGGGCCTCTGTAAGGGAGATGCCTGAAAGAATGGCACCACCTTCTCGGCCTCATAACGCTCACAACATGCATTCTTTCCACCCTTCCACGTGTCACGATGGAAGAGAAATCTTTGTGACAAGATCATGCCCTATCCCGTTTAGACCTAGGACCGTGACTACATCAGTCACTAGATCAGGTCAGAAACGGCGATACAACATTCACCCATGTTGGTGCTGTGGCAAAGTGGGGCACTTTGCCATCGACTGTTGGCACAACCCCTCTGTGCCCACGGCAAGGGCTTATCCACATTCTCGGGACAGAGGTAGTCTTCCAGACAGGTTTTCTGAAGGAAGGCAGTTGCGTGCTTATGCTAACAGGAACCTAGGACCCAATATGATTTGGGTTCCTAAGGTAAAGTAATTCTTTCTTGCAGGGTAGTCTAGGTTCCCGTGAATATAATGGGACCTAGACAGTAGGTGGCTCAAGACTAAATTGGAACAAGCGTCTGCAATAACAGATGTGATATCTGTTTGAGCATACTCACATTGAGCCTCTAATGTGTTCTACCTGTGGGACTAAGACGATGACTCTCAAAATCCCAGGTAATTTTGATCAGTTCAAGGACTTGCGTCATATTGCATCCTCATTTAAAATATATATATATATATTTCTATCCATGTGTATATTTATACTTATGCTTATACATGTATGTGGGCACCTCTAAGGATAGGTTAACTCGATGCATGCAAACCTTTATACATCAATAAAGAGTTAACGAAGATATGTCATCGTGAATCTCGACAACTCACAATTGACATCAAAAAGTTTTTGGAAAAGCCTCGTTCAAATCCAAATAGATTGACTTTAAAATATACATGTATTTATCCTTTTTATATTGACTTGACATCAGAAGAATTCAAAAATGTTGCAATGCTTCTCAACGTGAAAATTCCTAGTCAAGAAACCTCTCAATTTCGAATTAGACAAATCCCGCCGACCCATTATATACTTGAAATCTCGCCGAATTAGACAAATCACGCCGACCCTTCGCCTTCTTCACGAATCCCACCTCACGTCGCAGTAGATATCCCGTAAGATCTCTTCCACCGACTCGCCGAAACCCGCAGACTTGCCGAAACCCACAAGAGCTCTCCCGCCGACTCGCAGAAACCCACAGGAAGCTCGTCGATCATCTTCTCGCTGCAAGATTCTTCGCCACCGTTTGTCTCGCAAGATTCTCGTCGGATCCCGCACCGTCCTCGCTGTTTCCCGCAGGGTCTACACCGAAGGTCTTCCCAAACGACGCTCAAGGAAGATCTCTCGCAGGCAGCCCACCAACTCATTTCCGTCTAAGCCTTTAGGTAACCTCTTCCTCACCCGTACTTGGACGTCATCACTTGTGACGATTTCCTTTTTGATTGATCATTAAAGCTTAGAGTAGGGCTTCTCTCTCTAGATCTGCTATGGCTCCAAGGACAACTGTTGGGTTGGTCACTGGTTGCGAGCTTGCTCAGACTGGGTTCTCTCACGCCTCGGACGAATTCCGCAACATCATTCTGATGCTGGAAGAGGCTGGACTAACATTCGTCTTGGAGCACCCTTGCAAAATCCTGGACAAAGAGGTGCTGGAGTTCTTCGCCACCGCAAGACTCCGAAATGGCGACTCACTAATCAAAAGCAAGGTGGCTGGGGCAAAGGTCAAGTTGTCTGCCAGCAAGCTGACTCGCTACCTGCAGCTTTCTAGCTCGGAGCATGAGGACTATCTGGAGGATGAGGACAAAACCAGAACTCTCCTATTCTGCGGTCTCCCACGAGGAACTCGGTCAATAAAGAGAAAGGATATGAATGAAGAAGGGAAGCTCCTGTCTGATATTATTGGAAAGGTGCTCATCTGCAAGCCGGGCTCTCATGACCATATCTCAGGAGATATGTTCAAGATCCTGATAGCTGTTGTCTGTCGTAAGAGGTTCAACTGGGGGGAGTTGCTGTTCGAGAAGATCAAGGACACCTTGGGCACTCCGAGTTTTGGCCGCATCATAAGTCTATATCTAAAGCAGCTAAATGGAGACAAGTTTGACATGAGCAAAGGTGTCCCTCTCCACTACTTGAAGAAGATGGACACAAGTGTGTTTGATCGATGGTAGAGGCGTATTGGGCAGACTGCAGTGGAAGAGCAACATGGAGTATCTCCAGCAGTAACCCCCGGTGAAATTCCTGATACCTTGACTGCAGGAATCGAGGGGGAGCCTCTTCCCTCGCATACTGATGTAGTATCTGACATCTCCCAGCTGGCCAGAGATGTTGTGGCAGATCTACACGAAGAAAGTGAACCTGAGCTGGAGCATGGGGAGGCCCCGAACCGAAACGAGCAAGGAGCCGAAGCTACTGGAATGGAGACTGCTGACAACGAGTTGGAAGATGCTGCTGATATAGATGATTTCTTGGATGATGACAGAGAGGAAGATGAGAATGAGGGACATGAAGTATTGGAGGCTCCAGATCTTGTTGAACCTCCATCTGACAAGCCTGCACCAGTGGAGGCGGAGTCAGACAAATCTACAGAGGCCGCCAGCATTCCTCCATTAGAGACTGTGCTTGTATCCAGCTCTACAGATGCGTCTGCTGAAGGGCAAGGTCCACAAGTGCCTCCGGCTCTTCCATTACGAGATGAGCTAGCCACTCACACAGTAAATGTCATTCAGGGAATTGTGAATGAACTCAAAGACTCCTTTGTTAACGCTCAGAATAAACTGCTGAAAAGGATTAAGACTTCTGAAAATCTGATGCTCAAGAATATGGTGGAAATCAACCATAAACTGGACGTGATGGAGAAGAAATTTGAAGAGAAGTATACCGCGGCCGGCGAAGCTGTCACACTTCTTATGGCCGGATTGAAGAAGAACACCGACACTCTTGTCGTCGTCAATCAGAATGCACATGTTGTATCCAACAACATTCAAAAGTTTGACGGTAATATGGTAACTCTTAACGCCAATCAGCAAGCCTTAGTCAATGAATTCTCCCGGACCACCAAGCATATTGATGACTCCCTGCACTCCTATGCAAACTGCATCGCTGTCGAAGCCAAAAAGGGGGAGAAGGACTACATAGTTAAGATGGCTGAGCTCCGAGAAGTCATGATCAAAAACTTCGAACAGTCCAACAAATACGTTTATGATAGCTGCTGGTGGATGCTCCACCAGGCGTTAGGCGTCGCCTTGCCTGAAAAGCCTGCGGATATTCATGCTCCTGAGACATCTACGGCCGTTGAGGGAGTAAGTGCTGCTGAGGGAATAAGTGCAAGTGCTGCAGATGTTTCCATAAGTGAAGCTGATGCTAGGGCTCTCTCCAAAGCTAAACTGAGGAGCATGTTTGATCAAGAGGCCCTAGCAAAAGCCAAGGCCAAGAGAAAAGCTCAGGAAGGGACCTCCAAGGAGACACTAGCTGAAAAGAGGATCAGAATGAGTGAGGAGGACGTACGAAACGAAAAATGGAGTCCAGTTTCAAGGAACATCATCTTAGACACCTTCTAGCTGCAAGAAAGAGGAGAGATCAATCGAAACGAAGTATATAGCCAGTATGAGTGGGAAACGCACAAAACATTTGAAGCGAAACGTAACATCTTTTTCAGAAACAACAAGGATGCAGATAAAGTTCCTCCTCCTAGGTATTACCCGAAGCCCAAAGAATACATGGAGAGGCAAAGCAAGAAGTACTTGGCTCAAAATCTTAAGGGTGACTTAGCTAAGGAAAAATAGTCAATAACTTATAGCTTGTCACTTTGTCTTAAGAACATTTAATGATTATTGTTATCATATGAACAATTCTGAGATTATATGTGTATATATATATATTGGTATATATATTTGAATTTGTGAATGACTCAAGTCCTGATCTGGTTGCATATATTCTCTTGTGCTGCATGTTTAATTTCTGAATGCTATGTTTATTATTTGATAGGTGTTATTCATCTTAGCTAGTAGGGTTTTGGCTTCGTCAAATAGGGGGAGATTGTTGGGTATTGTATCCACAATTACCTGGATTTGAGGAAGCCACCTGTCAAGCTAAGATGAATTCACAATGTATTTGGTGAAACATCTTAAGTTGTACTTGCAGCTCCTCCACGCTAAGTGCACACCAATGTCAGGGTGCAGTAGGTCAATATACACGGGTCTGCAAGACGTAATCCCTCGTTGAGCAGATCAGTGTGTTGGCCTACGTGTACTCTCTCTATTGGAGTGCACTTACTTTCAAGTACAGGGCCGTTCATATGCAAGAGAAGACAAGGAGCATGGATGGGTCAAGGAGCAACTCCTGGGTGGAAGACGAAAATTCGTTCAAGGAAAATTCGACGAGAATCACCAAGTGATTCTCGCCGATTCGGCGAGAATCACTAGTGATTCTCGCCCAATCGACGAGAATCATTAGTGATTCTCGCCGACCCCTTCTGGCTACCTCAAAACGGTGCCAAGTAAGATTCGGCGAGAATAACTAGTGATTCTCGCCGAACCAGTGGTTAAGCAGCTCATGAATACCAAGTGAAAATCGCTGAGAATCAATAAGTGATTCGGCGAGAATCACTAGCGATTCTCGACGATGGTGATTCTCGCCGATTCGTCGAGAATCACCTGCGATTCTCGCCGATTTTCACTTAGCGATTTCTCGGGATGCTGCTGGACCGGATTATGCCGCTGGACTAGTTTGAATCGGATTTCGGGGTTATACGTGTGGGTCCCACAAACGGTCATATTGGAGTTATCTACAGTATATATATTCGCGTATTTTGAACAGTAAAGTGGAGACAGAAAGAAGCCGAGCAGAGCAAACCCTAAAATCGCAAAATAGCTCCGCTGCATCCGTCACCGCTCGCGCTAGTCCGTCGCCGCTGCTGATCGCTTTTCTTCCCGATCTCCGGCGACAGAAGCTTAGCAAAGATTTGAGTCTCACGTGTCTATCCAGAGATCTCTTGTCTATCGATTTGTTGATCGGGAAAAACTTCCCCGTCCGAATCAATCGAGACGACCGATCCTCGTGTGACCGTTGGTAGACCTAGCTAGCTTCGCTATGAAGTTTGGATCTCAAAGTACTGCTGCCGCGCACCTTCGTAGCCGCCGATCCCGAACCAAGCCGCCGCTCGGATTGCCGCCGCCGGTTCCGGGGAGATCCTCTCCAAGAGAGACCAAGGTTGTAGACCATTCGTTGACTTCATGAACACGTCGTCGAACGAAGAGGAACACCGTAGTCTTCAAACGAAGTTTGTATCTCGTGTACATTCTATATTTACTTTTGTTGTAAAGGAACGATTGTTCCGTGTTGTAAGGGTTGGGTACAACCCGTTTTGTGGGAGTGTTGACTCTCACGTGTGGAAGGGTTCCTTCCGATAGTGCAGGGATTGGATTTCAATCCTGTTGGAGAAGAGACCGAGTCGTCCCTTGTTGGGAGATAGGTCGAAGGGGGAAAGTGGATGTACCCAAGTCGGGGAACCACTATAAATTGCCTGTGTATTCTGTGTGCTGTGCTTTTTATTTTTATTGTGCAGGTACATTCGTAAATTCCGCAAAAGCGCTACACATCACCTATCCCGCCCCCATAGGTGCACATAGCTGACACTAGGTGGACTTTCAACAAGTGCTATATCAATTTCACATAATCCTGTTTCCCATAGTAGAACTAAACATATTGAAATAAAATACCATTTTCTTAGGGAGCATGTAGAGAAAGAAGATATTTTACTGGAATATGTTAAAACAGATAATCAACTAGCTGATATGTATACTAAGCCCTTAGAAGAAACTAAGTTCAATAAGTTTAAAATTGAACTATGCATGATAAACTTAGAATAAGTTTATAAAATTGGCTAAGTAAAAAGGTGTCGACACATAGAGATATCTGTGTCGACACAGAAAAGTGGTGTCGACACTTTAGGAAAAAGGTGTCGACACATCTAGGAAGTTGGTGTCGACACTTCTGAAAATTAGTGTCGACACATGACAAGTAGGTGTCGACACATCCAAGGTGGTGTCGACACTTAGGTTTTACTCAGAATTATCTAAGTAAAGTCTCGACTGAATGTCGAGTTGAGTGGTGTCGACACATAATCAAGTGTTGACACATATAGATGTTGACTAAACTTGTGTCGACACATAGATGTCGAGACATTATCAGTCAGTGTCGACATTTATCGACAGTGTCGACACAATTTAAGTTAGCAGCCCGCCTTTTCATCTTCAAACCTAGAAAGGTATAAATAGGATTTTGCCTTTGTCTGTCGACACACTTTCAAAAGTTTCGAGACCAAACTTGTGTGTCGACACCTCTCTTCTCTCAGTTCAAATTCTTCAAACCCTAATGGCGCCAAATCTTGAGGAGAACGTCAATGAAGGCTATGAACTGGTGCGAGACGCATTTGGTGATGCAGACTCGGAGATCAAGACTGTGATAACCCTAGTCACAAACTCAGGGTTAGAATATCTTGTTTCAGAGCCCACAAAGATCTGGAAGAAGGAAGTACTGAAGTTTCTAAATGGAGCTCAGATAGACGAATCTGGATTCAAGATCAAATCCAGGGTACATGGAGAAAAGGTGAAAGTATCACCTAAAAGTTTGAGAAAAGTCCTAAACCTGCCAAGGACAAAAGAAGAAGAAGAGGTTACTGCTTCCAGGACCAGAGATGCATTGGCATGGTGTGGTCTGGATTCTAAGATGAAAATTGGATCTGTTTTCAATAGGAAAGGCATGAACAGCCAGGGAAAATTTCTATCTGAAATTGTTGGAAAAGTCATCTTGAGTAAGCCTGGAGGGCATGATAGGGTATCAACCCATATGTTCAGTATTATGACAAGGCTAATCTTCACTTTGAAAACAGATTAGTCTGTTATTGTCTTTGATAAGATTAAAGAAAGTCTGAAGAAACCCATCTTGGGTAGGATCTTAAGTTTATACCTAGCTGGTAGCATACCAGAGGTTGAGTCAAGCTGCTGGGAGTAAAATCAACCACATGAGAAGAATGGACATGAGAATCTTCTCAAGATGGGACAGAGTTTTGACAAAGGAGATGCCTACTCCTTAGAAAGAAACCCCACACAAGAAGAAGAATAAAACTGCCCCAGTGGCTCAGGTTTCCACTAGCAGCTCTGGTAGTGAAGAGCAAGTGGTCTTCACACCTGATGAAGAAGACACTGGAACTGCTGTGAAGTCTCCAGCCCAACAAGTAGTTGCTGAAAGGCAGGGGAGCTACCTCGGGCTATCCCCTTACACCAGGATTCAGTCCAGGGGGAGCCACTAGTAGTGGAAGAGCCAACTCCTCTTGAGAGTGAGCAAGCAACCAACATCATCCTAGAGGTAATCACTGAGCTTAATGCTTTAGATTTCCTTAAAGTGGATACTATTTTATCTGATCCATTAGTTAATGTTAATCAGCAAACTCAGCTGGATAGCCAACTCCCAGATGTTGTCATGGAAGACACATCTGTTGAAGTTCAAATTGTATCTGATCTAGTGGTAGATGAACAAAAAATTTCTCCTGCCCATTCTCCACAAGAAATTACAATGGAAGATTTATTTCTTAATCTGGATCAAGAAGATTTTGACAAGGAAATTACTGCTGCTGAAGGAGAGAATGCTCCAGTTGAGGGGGAGCAACTACAAATTCATGTTGAAGAGCCTGTAAGGCAAGAACCTGAGAAGCCCAAAGAAGTTGAGAAGCTACCTAAAGAGAGGGTAGAGATAGCCAGCACATCTGCTTCTGAAGATGAGGAGACAGTAAGAGCTAAGAAAAAGAAGTTTCAAGTATTCAGAATAAGTAGTCAGAATTACAAAAAGGCTCTCCAAACTGTTGGTCCACAGCCTATATCACAGCCAGCACCAACTGTGTATTATAGTGCTCTAATGGTTGCAATGCAAATTAAGCTTGATGAGCACAGGCAGGCCATTGAGAAGTATGTGGATGAAGGGCAAAAATCATTGCAGTTTGATTTGGCCCAGGATATAAAGTCTATGAGATTTGAAATGAATCTTAATAAGAAGGAGATGATAGACTACTTCCATAAGGGAGGGAATGCAGTGGTGTACTTGGCTACACATCAGGAGAAGATTAAAGCTCAAGTGGATGAACTTGAAGTCAAGCAAGGCTATGTACTTGAAAATCAAATCAGGATGAATGATAATTTGAAAGAGTCTCACAATGCCATTATCACTGAGATGCAGAACATAGCTGCTGGACTGACTACTTCTACTGCTACTGCTAAAGCAGAATTTGACAAAGCATTCCAAGAGAAAATAACTGCTGTTAAGACTGCCATATAAGACTCTCAGAAGATCATCACTGACAAACTCCAAAGGATGAAACCTTATTTTAAAGATGGAGTCAATTATTTGGATGCCCAAATCAGATTTCAAAAGGATGATTTGAGGGATCACATGGTTAGAGAAGTCATAAAGGGGGAGAGAGTGTTAGTCAAAGCCAGCTCTGATCATGCTAAATGGATTTCTAATTCTATCAGAGCTACTCTTGGATATCCTCCTCTTTGTGATGATGATAATGTTGCAGAATCTGGGATTAATCCTGCTTATCTAGGAGGGGAGCAACCTGAAGTGGCTCAAGTCATCTACCCTCCACCAGATTTTGAGATGGTACATGCTGATATCCCGACCATGTATAGTCCACCTGATGGTACTCAGAAGGTTATCCTAGAGAAAGTTGTTCAGCCAGTCTCTGAAGCTATGCAAGAAGCTCTGCAGAAAGAAGAAGAAACTAGATTGTCTAAGAAGAGGTTCAGGGAGCAAGCTGAACAAAGACCAGACTTTGAGCAGTGGAGCCCTACTTCAAGAAATATTATCTTAACTGCACGGAAAGCTGCAAAAGATAATATACAAGACAAAAATAAATGGTTTTCTGAACTTGAATGGAGGAAACATGAGACAAGGCAAGAAGAAATAGTCCAATATAGAAGGAAGGCCAAGATGGGAAAGCTACCTCCTACTGCCTAGGAGCCTAGCAAGTACTTTCCCAAGCCTTATCATTATTTTGAGAGGCAAAAGATCAAAGCTGAAGAGCTAAAGAAGAAGGAGCTTAAAGGGAAAAAGCCTACTGCTACTGAAGACACTGAAGCCTCAGTACAAGCCAAAGTACAATCTGGGAAGGGCATAGTAATTAAGGAGGCTGAACAGAAATCGAATTGAAATTTTCTTAAGTTTACTATGTAATCTTTTGATGATAAACATTCTGTAAACTTTTGGAAAATGAATATGACAAGTTATTAGAACAATGTGTTGTGTGATAAATTTGCTGTGTGATGAATTTATTTCATAATTGTTCTGAGATAATATCTATGTATACATGTGTGATTGATACATGTTTATGTTTGCCCTGATTTATAATCCTGCTTTACATCATTTTGTAATTTTACTGTGAATGGTGTATATCATTGACTAAGGGTTATGACTTCTCCAAATAGGGGGAGATTGTTGGGTACATTAGTTTAAATGTACCTGATTTGAAGAAGCCTCACCCAACTCAATGATATACATCAAAATGTATTTGATGTGTTTTGAGTTTACATGTGCAGGTTAAGTATTTGCAGGAAAGATGTAAAAGTTTCTAAGTACATGTGTCGACACCTAGAGGGAAAGTGTCGACACTTAAAAAGACTTGTGTCGACACCCAGGCAAGTAGTGTCAACACTTGGAGTCATTGTGTCGACACCAGGGATGCAGAGTCGACACCAGACAGAAAGTGTCGACACAAGGAGCTGTGTCGACACTTAGTGAAGAAAAGTACAGTGATGCAGTGTCGATACTTAGTAGTTGTGTCGACACCCAGTG
This sequence comes from Platanthera guangdongensis, assembly GCA_039583875.1. Taxonomy (NCBI): domain Eukaryota; kingdom Viridiplantae; phylum Streptophyta; class Magnoliopsida; order Asparagales; family Orchidaceae; genus Platanthera; species Platanthera guangdongensis. Next base: position 96,806,550 of record CM077160.1, on the reverse strand, counting down.
AAACTGTGTCTACATCAGAAAGTGTCGATACTTGGAGGCTGTGTCGACACTCAGCAAAAGTCAGTAGAGACTAAGTATAAGTGTCGACACCCAGAACAATGTGTCGACACACAGCAGAAGAGTCAACACTTGAAGAAAGTGTCGACACAAGAAAGAATGTGTCGACACTTAGCTGAAGACTCAACACTTAAAGAAAGTGTCGACACAGGGAGCTGTGTCGACACTTAGCAAAGTTCAGCAAAATTCTAAGTACAAGTGTCGACGCTAAGGAGATGTGTCGACACTCAACAAAAGTCTCAACAAAAGAACAATGTGTCGATACAAGGAGCTGTGTCGACACTCAGCAAGTATCAACACTGAAGACATGTGTCGACACCAAGAAGCAGTGTCGACACTTAACAAGTTCAACACATGAAGATGTGTCGACACAAAGGAGTTGTGTCGACACTTACAAGAATTCAGCAATATACTGAAGTACAAGTACTTGTGCCGACACACATTATCAGTGTCGACACATGAAGAAGAAGCAGTGTCGAGATCTAAAATCTACAACACAAGGAGTTGTGTCGACACCTTGTAGGCTAGTGTCGACACTTAATCAACTTGTGTCGACACTTGATCTATAAGTGTCGACACTTAAAGATAGATAGTCTCGACACTTACAGACAGTTACAGAATTTTCAAGAACTGACTGGATGACTTGACAGCTGCCATTCCAGCCGATCTACTGCATCTGTCAGAGTTGTCATAAATCAGTTATGAACCGGACCACCCGGTTACCATGAAGAAGGCCTATAAATAGGCTTATACTGTCAACAGTTAAAGATGATTGAATTAATGTTCAAGTGATCATTAACAAGAAGAAGATCTAGCTATTCCTTGAAGAATCTAGTGAAGATCTAAGAAGTTGGAGAGAGAGAGATCCATCCAAGAAGTCAGCTATTGGAACCAGGCTGAGAAGAAGGGTTCAGATTTATTCTGAATCTTAAGTAGCAGAGATCAAGGATCAACTGCAGAGGAGGTCAATCTTATTGAGTTCTACATTCAAGAAGCCTTGAAGAAATCCAAGTCAGATTGATTTCAGCTGAGTTCTTCCAAGAACTCATCAAGAAACTCACAACTCTTCTCTCTTTTCTCTGAGTTATTGAGTCACAATTTTTGTATTCATATTATCTTGTGGGATCCTTAGGGATCTGAGTTTTGTAAGCCTGTAATTATAAAGGCTGAGTGTAGGGCTTGAGTGCCTGAGTGTAGGAGATTGAAATCTCTGAGTGTAGGCCTGTTGTGGCTGAGTGTAGGCCTTGGTGGCTGAGTGTAGGCCTTGGTGGCTGAGTGTAGGCTTTGTGAAGAAGCTGAGTTGTAGGGCCTTGGGCCTGAGGTGTAGGAACCTGTGTTGTGGGTTCTGAGTGTAAGATCTGAGGATCTGAGATAGTGGAGAAGTTTGGCCGAATCTAGTACACTGCTAGATAGGCGAAGGGGAAAGTGGATGTACCCAAATCTTGGGGAACCACTATAAAACTGTGTGTCTACTGTGTGCTGTGGAATGCTGTGATTGCTGAATGTGTGCTGTATTAAAATAGTTATAATTCTGTGTTAGATTCTGAATTCTTCCTAAAAAGTTAAAAAGATTCAAGTCACCTATTCACCCCCCCCCCCTCTAGGTGTTTAGGTACAATATCTTTCAGAGTGCCAAAAGCCGGGAGAATTTCTTAAGTCCTTGCCTATTCCGGAGTGGAAATTCGACGACATTTCTATGGACTTTGTGCACGGTTTGCCAAGTTCGCAAAAGGGGAACGACGCCATTTGGGTGGTCGTTGATCGATTAACGAAGGTCGTATTTTATTCCGCATAGGAAGGATGATCCGGTGGAGAAGTTGGCAAAGCTTTATGTGGATAACATAGTACGGCTTCATGGTGTGCCCCGCAGCATCGTGAGTGACCGAGATGGGCGGTTCACGTCCAATGATTGGAGGCTGGGGCAGCAAATGTTGGGAACAAAGCTGAAATTCAGCACAGCCTTCCATCCGCAAACGGATGGGCAGACCAAGAGGGTCAATAGAACTATGGAAGACATGCTCCGCATGTGTGTCTTGGATTTCGGAAAGCAATGGGAAGACCACCTTTATTTGGTGGAGTTCGCATACAACAATAGCTACCAAGCGAGTATTCAGATGGCGCCTTTCGAGGCCCTATATGGTAGAAAATGTTGCACGCCGTTGTCTTGGTTAGAAACGGGTGAGTCAAAGTTGTATAAGCGATCAGAAGTGGAGGATGCTACTTCTTTGGTGCGAACCATTCGGGAGAGGTTGCTTATCGCTCAGGACCGGCAAGCAAAGTACTATAATGCCAAGCACAGGAACGTGGAGTTCGCTGTGGGCGATTATGTATACTTAAAGATCAAGCCGTTCAAGGGTGTCTTGCGGGTGCGGCGATTGAAAAAGCTAAGCCCGAGATACCTTGGACCGTTTGAGGTTCTGGAGCGAGTTGGTGAAGCGTCCTATCGGTTGAAGCTTTCAGTGGAGCTAAGTGGTTTACATGATGTATTCCACATTTCGGTGCTTCGGAAGGCGGTGCAAGAGCCTACGCAAGTGATCGCAGTTGATCAAGTGCCGGTGGATAGTGGGCTGACGACAAAGGTCAAGCCCGTGCGGATTGAGGACTCGGAGGTCAAGCGGCTACGCAATAAAGAGATCAGGATGGTCAAGGTCCGGTGGGACAATTGCGGTCGTGAGGAGCTCTCTTGGGAGCGAGAGCAGACTATGCTTGACGAGTATCTGGAGTTGTTCCGCTCAGGTACAAATTTTGGTTTTGTACATGTCTTTCCTTTATATAATTTCGTGGACGAAATCCTTTTAAGAGGGGGAGAGTTGTAACGCCCGGAAACTCAAAGGAGCAAAAGGGGACGTTTTGGGCCAGTTTGGGTTCTGGCTGCAGGCACACGGCCTGGGACACGAGGGTGTCCCACGGCGTGTCAAGCCTGTGTTGACACTAAGACGGGAAGTCGACACTTTGGTCTCGACATTGTGTCGAGACTGGGCACACGGCCTGCGACACGGGCATGTCGCAGGGCGTGTCGACCCGTGTCGACACTTAGCCGCGAAGTCGACACTCTGCTTCGACGAAGTGTCGAGACATGGCACACGGCCTGCGACACGGGCGTGTCGCAGGGCGTGTCGACCCGTGTCGACACTCGTCCCGGGAAGTCGACACTTTGGTGTCGACAATGCGTCGAGACAAGGCACACAGCCTAGGATACGGGCGTGTCCAAGGCCGTGTCATCAGGTCGACGATCTTTGCTCGACGAAGTGTCGAGTGTCGAGACTGTGTACACAGCCTGGGGTCCAGGCGTGTTGAGGTGACACGGGTAAGGACACGGGCGTGTCCTTGAACCCGTGCAGTGTTCGGGTTGATTTTGGGGAAAAATGATGGGGTACACGGCCGGCCACACGGCCGTGTTAGGTGGAACACGGGCGTGTCAGCTCGAACACGGGCGTGTTCGATACCCGTGTGAGGTTCCAGGTGATTCGATTTTGACGGCGAATGAGGTACACGACCCTGGACACTGGCGTGTGCCAGGCCGTGTTCGGTCCAGATTGGGCATTTCAGACCCGAATCAAAGCCGTTCGTTTTCTTATTTTGAGATCCAACTGCTGGGGGTTGTTCCTGAAGGGATATACCCGGGATTGGACTTAGAAACCCTCACTTTTTCTTAAGTGTTATCTTTCTAAAACCTTAGAGAGAGAGAGGAGAGCGAAGGGAGGAAGAAGGAGCTAGATCCCGCCATTGGAGGAGCTTCGAAGCTCCGAATCGCGAGCCGACTCCGGATCCACGGAGGCAAAGCTAGTGCGGTGCTTTTCATCCGATTACTTTTCAATGGCGCCAAAGAGGAACGCTAGGGTAACGATCCTCATCTTGAGCATGAGTAGCTCTCTTTCTTTGCATAGGAAGCCCGCTCTCACGAGTTTGCAGAGAGTTGGAGGCGTTCCTTCGGGTAGATATGTGAAGTCCCCGTTGTTTAGAGTCCGTAAGCGAGAACGGACATAGGCATGATGTGTGAAGCCTACCCGGACATGTTGGTCTGGATCGGTGATGTTGCATTGCATAATGCCGGAGAAGACTCTGTGCTATTGGTTGTTTTTCAGGTTTTCTACGCGGTAGTTTGCAACAGGGAGCCTTGGGGACTAACCCAAAGGTGCACCCGGAAAACTGGGCGGATACGAGATCATGCCAACTTGGTGGCCTGAGCGCCAACTTGAACATAACCGGGTTATGTGAATTGTGATGGATATGGGACTCGGTGGAAGTTTGACCCGCGCATATGGCTTAAATTTTCGTTGCGATGTGAGCACAGGTTAGATGGAACCGTACTCGTTCTATGTCGTTCAGTTAAAGAGACCTAAAGGCACGTGGCACTTACCGTTGGCATAGATTAGGGTCTTTGGCGGTTGATGACTTAAATTGTCGTGACCCAGGCCAAGAAGACAAATTGCTCATAGGTTTGGCCGTCAAAGTGGTGGTGGTGAGTCCGGAATGTCTATGGCTTTAATTGACGTGACATCGACCGGTTCACCGAGAATGTGCCCTGAGAGCACGGGGCGTGTGACTGTGAGAGCCAACGTCTGTGATGAAATGGCTAATTCTATATTGCTCGCTTATGCTAATGAAATGCAGGGAAGGAGCATCGCCGCCCCGAGTTGGGGGCGGGATCGTTATAATTTGGTCAGCATTGCTGACCGTTGCCTTATTTTGCCACCGTGCGGTGGTATGTTGCTTGCAGGTGCAGCTGGACCAAGCGGTCAATAGCGGGCTAAAGCCCGAATGCGAAGCCGGCCCTTGAAGGCCTAATTGGAAGTGTTTACTGCTTTATTCATGTGTGACCAGCCTGTGTGCCGTGGTTTGTAAAACATGTAATTTGAAGTGCAACATTTTGTAAGGCCTTAAGGCTTATTTTGGGTATTTTGTATAACATTCCTATTTTGTATTAGTGGACATTCATGCTCTAATGCTGGGCTCTTTATTGCAACGTTTATAAACTGCTTCCGCTAGAATGCTCTGTGTAGGACGTTGAGATTGGTTGGATGGTTTCCATAAGTAACCACCCGGTCTGTCTGTGGCATACGGCGTCGGGCCCCGGCCGGACCTACTGCTATATGCTATGTGACGGATAGGGGGTGTTACACCTCGAATCCATCTGGAACTGGTAGGAAGAAACCAACTCGTTGAAGGGGCTGCCTACCCCTACTGGGCGAGCCGGTGGGTCTCACACCCCCATCACGCCGAACTGGCCCTCACTTGGCGAGCCCGGGAAGAGCACTCGCCCGGGGATCTCACATCCTCTCCCTTCCTCTACAACTTCCTTCCCAGCTCGCCTACCAGGAGCATCATCGCCAAGGGCCGGGAGCGCGAGTACAGGTGATGCGGGTGTTGAGCACTCGGCACGCGTGTAGAGCACTCGGCACGCCCGCCAAGTGCGAACCTGATGAGGTCGAGCACCTCCTGCCTGAATTCTTCAAACATCCCTACTATGGCGAGAGGGGGATGGGGTGGCGAGTCGAACCAGTCCGAGCCTTGCCCTGATCCTCCAGTCATCGAGCTTGCCGACAATTTTTTATGTTGACCACTGTCCACGCTCACTGTACCAGAAATGTTAAAACCGAAAATTTAGTCCCAGTGGAGTTCACCCTTGGGGAAGGGGTGATCGCACACTTACTTCTCCCCTGCGAGACAAACGACCAACGAATGGAATAAGTAACAGACCCAAGGGCTCGGCATGGATGTCCCACCACACACTCGGAAGATCTTAGAGCGCTTCCCCTCCTTAGCCAAATGTAGAGCTAAGGCAACCTCAGAAAGCGCTAGAAGACTGGAGAACAAGTGAGCATACCTTCTGAGGTACCTCTTGGGTCATATTTATAGATTTCTGAAAACGGCTTGCAAATAGCCAACCTCTGCTGCTCCAAACAACAATGTACAGCCCAGGTTGGCCTGCCAAAAGAATAACTCCACTGTTCTGAGTGGCTCTAGGCAGGCCATCGTGGAAAAATGGTAAAAGGTATCGTAGACTGTTGGGCGAGTGGTCCCCCTGGAACCTCTGCTCACTTGGGGCGGCGAGTGCTTGATGGACATGGCACTCGCCGCCTCTTCCTGGACCTCTGCGAGTACAGACCCGGCTAGCCCTACTCGCCTGCCACTGACCGGGATCGCCTGGGCAAGTGCGGGCCCTCCGGCTCCACTCGCCCCCCGGTAATTCCAACTCGCCTGGGTGATCCGGGGGCTGCGTAGCTATGACCCCCTGGATGCTCGTCCGAGACTTGGACCACTCTATTCGGCCGGTCTGGCTCCTGGAGACCCTACTTGTCGGATACGGGGTTGTACACCCGTGGTCTCAAACTCGGGAGGTTTCTGCATATAAACTATTTCATGGAGATCGTCATTCAGAAAGGCATTCTTAATATCCAATTGGGGTAAGAGCCACCGACGATTGACAGTCACGGAGATGAGGACGCGAACAGTGTTGAGTTTGGCCACCGGAGAAAAAGTTCCTTCATAATCAAGCCCATGTTGTTGGGTGAAGCCATGAGCCACCAGAAGAGCTTTCAGACGGTCAATAGTCCCATCAACATGTTTGATGACGAAGACCCACTTACACTCAACCGATTTCTGACCCGAAGGAAGGGGTACGAGAGTCCATGTCTGGTTGGCCCAGAGAGCAGTCATTTCCTCCTCCATGGCAGCCCACCAGCCAAGATATTGGAGCGCCTCCTGCACATATTTATGGAACAAAACCGAGGAAAGAGAAGTAGCAAATGTGTGAAGGTGGAGAGAAAGGCGATGCAAGGAGACAAAGTTTACCAGAGGATGAGCAGTGGAGGCCGGTACCTAATCAGCAGGGCGCAAAGTAACCGAGGTCGAAGTCAAATGCAGAGGGGCAACAGAACTGGAAGGGCGACGAGTGTAGACACAGATAATAGGCGGCCTGGAGGGCGCAGGAGCCGGATCAGGTGGGATCGCTGGCAGAGGTGTAGTAACAGGGATAACAAGTCGTGGGAGGAGTGGCAGGAGAGTTGTCGGTCGGAGAGGAGTGGGTAAAGGAGCGGAGAAGAACGACTGATCCTCCCGAAAGGTAACATCAGCAGAAACAAAGATCTTACGGGTAGCGAGATAATAACACACATAACCTTTCTGCGTACCCGAATAGCCGACAAAGATATGTTTAGCCTCTCGGGGATCCAACTTGTCCGAGGACGGGCCCAGTCGGTGGACGTAGCTGTTGCAGCAAAAAATGTGAGGCAGGATAGGGAAGGCCGAAGTATAGGGAAACAGTAGGCTGAATGGAGTAGCATAGTGGAGGATGGAGGAAGAGTGACGGTTGATAAGGAAGCACGCAGTGGAGACCGCAAAGTTCCATTAAGGTTTGGGAACATGCATTTGAAGCATGAGGAAGAGTGCAACATCAAGCAAGTGCCGGTTCTTTTGTTCGGCAACGCCGTTTTGCTGGGTTGTGTAAGCACATGATGTTTGATGAATAATCCCGAATTCAGAGCACAAAGCCGCTAAGCCGTGGATAGTGTATTCACGGGCATTATCAATGTGCAATGATTTGAGGGTGGTGTGGAATTGAGTACAGGTTTCATGGACAAAGGCCCGAAAAACAAAGAGAAGCTCGGTGCGATCACGGAGTAAGTAGAGCCACATCTTGCGAGAGTAATCATCAATGAATATAATAAAGTAGCGATAACCAGAAATACTATTAATTTTAAAATGACCCCAAACATCTGAATGTGCTAATTAAAAAGGAGAAGTGCTCCGGGTACAATGTGCAGGAAAAGAAGAGAGCGGCTGCTTGCCGAAGATATAGGACTCACACTGAAAAGGGTGAAGAGAGATATTAGGAAGAGCCCGCGGGTGGACCGGGAGAGGGGAATGCGCAAGCCGTCGATGTCATTCACTGGAGGAGACAGAAGATAGGACGGTTGGATAGTCTGCGTCCGCCGATTCTAGATGAAAAATGAAGAGGATGTGATTATGAGAGAGCAATCTAAATCTTTAGTAAGACGACCAACAGAAAGTAAATTGAATGGGGAGATCGGAACATGAAGTGCCGAGCAAAGAGAGATCAATGGGTTGAGAGAAAGGTCAGCCGAGCCGGAGACTGGAAACGTCTCCCTATTTGCCACCGTAATACATTTTGTATGAGTAGAATCTGAGTACTAGGGTGGCCGTAGCGAGGTAATGTGATGAGTTGAACCCGAGTCCATGATCCAACACAAACTGGTTGATAAACAAGCAGTACATGTGTTGGAGACGGAGGCGATGGAGGCAGAGTGCGGGCTTAGCAGCCCTTGAAGTTGCTGGAACTGGAGACGAACGACCTTAAGGTCAGGAGGGGCGGCATAGGATATGTCAGCAGCAACAGAGGCCGTCAGACGAGGAGGATAACCATTCTTCCTGTAGCTGATCGCCTCAAAGTGGTTGTCCTTTCCGCAGTAGGAACACTTCGACCGACCCCAATCACCGCGCCCCCAGCCCCTAGATACCGAACGTCCACCACGAGCGGAGGTATGTGGGGGAAGTAAGGGTGGAGGGGGCTGCTGAAGAAGGGTCGAGGGGAAGGCGCAAAAGTAGTCGAAGGAGGTGAAACGCGGAGGAGCATGGATCACACATCAGACAAGGACTGTATGGTGGAGTAAGCCAGAACCTGAGTTCGAATACTCTAAAGGTGAGGCAGAAGATGAGCCATCATTAGGGCAATACATATGGCCTCCTTCTGAGCTCGTTGAGTAGCATGATCATTGGTAGACGGCGGATGCTGGATCCAGGCCTCAACAAGAGTCTTAGCGCGGGCGACAAAGGAGGTCATATCCGAAGCCCCTCAATATCGAGATCCAGAAGGTCGGTTAAGATGTCATAGAGATGCTGGAAACTGTCTTTGCCCGAGTACACAGAATGCAGCTCTTCCCACATAACCTTGGCTATTTTGTGATACATGGCCATCTGATAAGGTTCGTCATCCTAGGAATTGAGGAGCCATGTCTGTACACGACCATCATTTCTGAGCCAGTCTTCGGTAGGAGGAGAATGAGGAACATGAATGAGGTGAGGCAAAAGGCCCTTGGCCTGAAGAACCCGACGAACAGAGTGTACCCAAGAGATAAAATTCTTCTTCCTAGAGAGGGAAATGGTGGTGATCCGCAGCTCATCGTGGATGTCAATCGGATAATCCGGGCGGTTAGCCGGATAAGCCAGACGGTCTACAGGCTGAGTAGCCTCCTAGCCGATGGAGTCAACGGAAGAGCCCATAGAAGCAGGGGCCAAGCCGCAGCGACTAGGGAAGAGACCGCTCAGCAGGAGGCAAGTCACAACGAGCAGTAGGAGGCAAGTCGCAGTGAGTAGTAGGAGGCAAGTCGCAGCGACTACGGAAGAGACCATTGTGGGTAGGAGGAGACAAGCCGCAACGACTAGGGAAGAGACCACTCAACAGTTAGGCCGAGAACTCTTGCACGACATGGCCGCGCTAGACCAAAATACACAGCGGGCAGTCACAACGACAAGAGCAGTGACCAAGGAGAAGGAGTCCACAAGGAAGGAGGGAGACAAGCTGCGTGGAACAGTCCGCAGCGGGCTGACCGGTAGGTCGCGAGTGAGAAGAGCTAAGCGAGAACAAGCCGCAGCGGAGAGAACAAACCGCACGAGAAGAGAGAAACCGCAACATGAAGAAAGCGGAGCAGAGAAGGGAAACATCCCGATCTCGGTGTCAAAACATGAACGGTCAACACACCAGCGGGTAGAATACTAGACCGGCGGGAAGAAGAGCAGCAGATAGAGAGAGGCCACACAGATAGAACATGCGACCAGATAGCGAGCAGGACAGGGCGGCAGGCAAGCCGCGCGACAAGACCGCAAAATACTCTTGCAGCGACAATTGAAGAAGATGCTGGACCAGAGAGACGGAGCGGCTAGAAAGTTGAAGTCGGCGTGAGAAGTAGCAAGAAACCGCACGAGTAGAGAAGCAGCGGGAGACCGCGAGCTATAAAAAGGGGAGCTCGCAGCGGGTAGAGAATAAACTGCGCTGGTAGGGAAGAAACTACGCGGGAGAAGGAAATGGGAGAAGACCAAACTTGCCAGAGAGAATCCTATAAAAAGGAGAAGGAAGCAGAGGTGGAGACCACGAGAATGGAGGGGAAGAGAAGCGGGTAGAATTTTCTAGCCGCAGGTAGCGGGTATAAAACAAACAAGGCCACGCCTTGTACGGGAGGAGAAGATCGGTCGGTTAAGAGAAAATCAGACCGCGCCTTGCGCGGGAAGGGAAGAGCGGGAAGTTAGCAGAGTGCTAGCCGCAAGGAGAGACCGAGTCCCTCTGATATCATGTTGAAAGAGCTCAAAAACTTGTATGTTGCTTGTGTAACTAAATACAATGAGAGAATACAAATATATAGGAGGGTGAAGGTGAGAAGAAATCCTATACAAGATGTGTGACTAAGAAGCGGAGAATGAAATACAATAAAAATGGGCTCAATAATGGACTCTTTACATGGGCTTTTGTAACAAAGATATAATTCCTACAGGAATTAATGTGTCTTCGAGATATAATTGCTACGAGAATTAATGTGTCTTCGAGATATAATTCATTTGGGAAAATGTGTCTTGGAAAAAGTGTCTTTGGAAGAAAATTGGATGGGCGTCGAGTTCCACTCTAAAGTTATGCTACACCACGATAGAACTGTGGGTCTGAGGTAGTATGCAGTTTGACATGGAGTATGTAGCCGGTGATCGTGGGAAGACTGCCACGACCCAATAGAAGTTCAAATATCACCTCCCTTTTCATAAACTTACTACAGTTGTCATCGTTGGTTATGTTTAGTGTTTATAAAATATTAATCCATATGCTATGAGCACAGGTTACTGGTATGATTATTTGACACGGTTACATCTGAGTTGAAAGCAATGGATAAGCTATTAAGGTACAAATTAAATTGTTGCATTTCTTTATAAAATTTTGGAGAACAATTATTATATTAAGGCAATTGTCATTTGTTAGTCATATCCAACGTTTTTAAAACCGGATCGGAACAGCCGGTTCAACCGGTCAGACCGTGAACCGGCCAGGTAACCGGTCCGGTCAAGCCTAAGAACCGCCTCAGCCAAGAACCGTGGGAGAACCGGCTAACCGGGCCGGTTAACCGGGGACCCGTGAACCAGCCCGAGTTTGGGAAAACCGCCCGGTTCAAAATTATGCTGCCAAAGGGATTCGATCCGTGAAGCTGCAAGAATTTCTTCATCATAATCAACCAACTGGGCCGACTAACTTTGTTGTTTGAGACATGTTTAGTTTTTATTTATCTAATATTAAATTATATTACTTATATATATGTGGAGTATTAATATTATATATATATATATATATATATATATATATATATATATATATATATATATATATAATTGTTTATTATATATATAATCTTATATATACGTCTAATATCACCTCTTTATATGTATAATTTATATATATATATATTTCAAAGTTTGTTATTTTTTTATTTAAAAAAATCTATTCTCATATAGACAAATTCTTATATCTATAATAAAAATTATGTTCTCATCATCGCTCGCAAATCTCGTGCATACCGCAAAAATAAGCATAAATATATATATATATCTCTACCACTATAATAGATATACTGAGGTATGTAAATATCCTGAGTTCGAAATTATGACTCGTTACATGAGACGTCGGATTAAACTGTTTTGATCATCAGCCGTTGGATTTGTTCCACTCAACCAACCCCCTCTCTCATTTTTTTTCGTAGGGGTCTTAAACCTACTAAAGGGAGCCTAAAGTTATTTGAAATTACGATTATACCCCTACATAAGGGGTAAACAAATTCAAAATAGAAGCCCAAAACAGCAACGGGCCGGTTCATGCAATAATAACACAAGCCCACAAGCATGTACCCGCAAGTCAAACAAGCTGGCAGCCCGCAAGTCAAGAAGCACCTAAGAATTCAGTGAATAAGCCCGGAATTCTATATTTAAGGAGAAACTTTTCAAATATACCAGCGGTGTGGGATTAAAACAGGCGGGTGAACAGTGCGGAGCAGTGTTCACCCGCCTGTTTTATTATTATTAATTTATATTATTATAATATAATTATAAAAGAAAATTTTTAAAAAAAGAAATGGCAGGCGGGTGAACAGTGCTCCCGCCACTGTTCACCCGCGTGTAATATTATATTTAAATATTTATATAATTATATATAATTATATATAATATTATATTTATATATTTATATAGTTATATATTTTATATAATTATATATTTTATATTTATATAATTATAAAAGCAACCAAAAGTTTTTTTTAAGCCCGCCGGGGGTGGCCGAAGCCCGCCAAATGTTTCTTTTAAGCCCGCCGGGGGCGTGCGAAGCCCGCCAAATGTTTTTTTAAGCGCGCCGGGGGCGGGCGCCCGCCCCCGGCGGCCGGGTACTGTGGCGCGTGGCCATCGGGCCGGAGGCCCGTGCCTGTCACTCGGGGCGGGCGAAGCCCCGCCGGGGGCGCGCGCCTGCCTGGAGCGGCCGGGTACTGTGGCGCGTGGCCATCGGGCCGGAGGCCCGTGCCTGTCACTCGTGTATATATATATATATATATATATATATATATATATATATATATATATATATATATATATATCGATGATGTGTTATTACTGCTATATACTTATTTGTATAATATGCATAAATATATTTTATATAATTTTAATATTTGTTATATTATTTATCATCACGGTTCAACCCCGATCCGACCGGTCGAACTGATCGGACCTTGAACCTTTAGTCTCACAGGTTCGTTCTCCGGTCCGGTTCTCTAAAGCTTAGTTATATCTATACAGTTAGATTATTGTCTTACTTTACTTATGCACATCATAAGTAGTGAATCCAATGTATATATCTGCAATCACAAAGATGTAGGTGTTGAGTTCTGCAATACTAATAATATCACATCTTCAACTAAATATGTAAGTCTTTCGATAAAATATTTAAGTCTTTCGCTAATTCGTTGTTAAGTATAACTCGATGATTAGTCTTCCGATAAATAAATTGTCACTTACTCTGATAATATATAAAGCGTATTCGCTTAACACCGTTGTTGATGCGTGGCATAGGGGTGATGAACGGGAGGTGTCGGAGACGATTGTACCTCCACTTTTCTATTAATTGCTTCGTCGTCGTGCATCGACGACGGTGTGCGATAAGATTCCCCGATTGTTGCCACTTTTCCGAAGGGGGATCTTATAAAGGATCGACTCAAAGAACATCTAGTTGACTGCAAGAACCCTTTTTTTTTGTCTAACACCTTTCGCTCGACCCAATAAAGCTTTTCCTACTAGGTGACACCTCTGCAAGGTTTACTACTCCATCTACAACCTAATACTTGTTTGACGTCGCCTCCTACGTTGTTCAATGATCCTACTGCAGAAGCTTCTTTCACTTTCTCCCTGCTCATTGAAGCTTCTTCCACTTTTGTCGACCAGATGATGCAAACAACATTATTTCTCCATGTCATAAACCAAGGTCATTCTTCATGTAATCAGTTTCGATACTCGTTACTTTGTCTTCGCTTGGCACACACTGCCATTTTTGTCATGGCGTCGCCTACGAGTCCATGCGCCCAATTGTAGACAAGGCGTTGGACGCTTTATTTTTTAAAAAAATATGGGAATAGACAGCAGTTTATATATAAACCGTTGTATAATCTACCCTGAACACTAGACTAGATAGTGGTTTTAAAAAAATCGCTCTCTATTCTAACCTGAACCCTAGAATAGACAACATTTTATATATAAACCGTTGTCTATTTTAGTGGAAAGGAAAACGATATTATGATTATGAAAACACTGGTCGCTTACTCATACATATACTTTAGAAAGGAAAAACCTAAAACAACGGAAAAGACAAAACTACCCCAACTCGGGGTGAAAATAGAAAAAGACTAAACGACTTGATAGTAACATTTCACAACTCTCCCCCTCAAGTCGGACGTAAGATATCAGTCATCCCAAGCTTTTGGATATCATCGGTAAACACATCACACCCCAAGCTTTTGGTGAACACATCAGCCTGCTGATCACTGAAGTGAACAAACAGAGTAACAACTGTTTTCTTATCCAAGTGATCTTTAATAAAGTGTCGATCCACTTCGACATATTTTGTCTTGTCATGTTGGACTGGGTAATGAGCATTATTAATTGCGGCCTTACTGTCACAGAATAAGGAGAAAGGGGCTGTCATAGAGAAACTCAAATCCTGCAACACAGTACGCAGCCATAATCCCTCATATAAGCCTTGGGACATGGCAGGATATTACAACGGTCCAGGCCCATCAACATGGGACCCAGCTGGAACCGCTGGCCTACCTGAGTCCAGACCTGGGCCCACTGATGGTAGTCAGCCTTTCACATTCAAGCCTGCAGGTCATGCACCCCAACCCCTCTCCGGCCTGTTTATCAGCACGGCGGGTTGTTGCCACTAGGGATCGAACCCAGGACCTTGATAAGAGAGCTTTACGCCACTCCCTCATCACCAACTGAACTGATTTTTATAACGGTCTAGGCCCATCAAGATGGGACCCAGCTGGAACAGCCAGCCTACTAGAGTCCAGACCCGGGCCCACTGCTGGTAGTCAGCCTTTCACATTCAAGCCTGTAGGCCAACCCCTCTCCGGCCTGTTTATCAGCACGGCGGGTTGTTGCCACTGGGGATCGAACCCAGGACCTTGATAAGAGAGCTTTACGCCACTTCCTCATCACCAACTGAGCTTCTTTTTATAACGGTCCAGGCCCATCAACATGGGACCCAGCTGGAACCACCGGCCTACCAGAGTCCAGCCCTGGGCCCACTGCTGGTGGTCAGCCTTTCACATTCAAGCCTGCAGGCCATGCACCCCAACCCCTCTCCGGCCTGTTTATCAGCACGGCGGGTTGTTGTCACTGGGGATCGAACACAGGGCCTTGATAAGAGAGCTTTACGCCACTCCCTCATCACCAACCGATCTGCAGCTCAGTTGGTGATGAGGGAGTGGTGTAAAGCTCTCTTATCATGGTCCTGGGTTCGATCCCCAATGGCAACAACCCGCCGTGCTGATAAACAGGCCGGAGAGGGTTTGGGGTGCATAGCCTGTAGGCTTGAATATGAAAGGCTGACTACCAGGAGTGGGCCTGGGTCTGGACTCTGGTAGGCCGGCGGTTCCACCTGGGTCCCATGTTGATGGGCCTGGACCGTTATAGATATTCTGCCTATGCACTTGACCTGGCCACCATATTCTGCTTCTTGCTCCGCCACGTTACGATGTTACCACCAACAAAGGAACAGTATCTAGTTGTGGACTTTCTGTCATCCCGACAACTAGCCCAATCAGCGTCAATAAAAACCTGAATCTCCAAGTTGTTGTTCCTAGAGAATAAGAGGCTGCAACCAGGAGCTTTCTTTAAATATCGCAGTAGACGATACACCTCTTCTTGATGTCTGATTCTAGTAGAATGCATATATTTGCTAAGAATACCAACTGCATACGTAATGTTGGGACGTGTGTGGGATAGATACAAAAGTTTTCCGACCAAACTTTGGTAATATGATACATCCGTGTGATCATCATCATCTTCTTCATCAATCATATGATTTTCCTCCATAAGAGTGTTTGCATGAACACAACCGATCATATCAGTTTCCTTTAGGAGATCCAATATGTAATTCCATTGGGATATAAAGATACCCCGCTCAGATTTAACCACTTCGATGCCGAGGAAATATCGTAATCTTCCGAAGTCCTTCACTTCAAATTCAGTAGATAGGAATGTCTTGAGGTTGGAAATCTCCTCTATATCATTTCCAGTAATCACGATGTCATCCACGTAGACAATGAGAAGCACAACACACTGTTCATGTCTCCAGATAAACATGTTATGATCAGATTAGGCTTGCTTGTACCAAACTTGAGCATTACTGTGAGAAATCTTATAAACCAGGACCTAGAAGATTTCTTCAGGCCATATAAGGATTTCCTTAGGCGGCAGACAAGCCCTTCAACTCCTTTCTTCAAAAAACTAGGAGGGAATTTCATGTGCACCTCCTCCTCAAACTCACAGTGGAGAAACACATTTTTCAAGTCTAGTTGATGAAGTTCCCAGTACAGACATGCTGCACATGATAACAAAACCCGAATAGAGTCCATTTTTACTACAGGAGCAAAAGTCTCCTGATAATCAACTCCTTGTGTCTGGGTGTATCCTTATGCCACAAGATGCGCTTTGTAATGTTCCACCTTTCCATCTTGGTTCTTCTTAACGGAGAAGACCCACAGGGAACCAATAGCTTTTTTTCCCAAAGGGAGAGAGGAAATATCTCACGTATGATTTTTGTCCAAGGCGGACATCTCATCACGCATAGCTTGTGTCCAAGCCGGTATCTCCAATGCTTCCTGTCATGTCTTAGGAATAACGACTAGAGAAAGGGATAAAACAAATGTCTGATGAATCAGAGTAAGATGATGATAAGCCACATGATTAGAAATTGGATGTTCCGTGCAAGTAGCTTTACCTCTCTTTAGCAAGGCAAGAGGCATATGCAGATCAGCATCATCAAAATCTGAGTCCGAAGTTAGCACTGGTAGAGGTGGAGCGGTGGTGACCTGTGTACCTGGACGACAGTGGTATATATGGGGAAAAGGAGAAATCGTAGTAGAAGAGTTCGATATCGGGATAGGAGGAGCTCTGGGTACCGGAGTGGAATGAGGTGAAGGAATGGAGGAAGAGGGCAGAAAAAAAGGCAGAGGGACAGCAGTAATATCATTTGGAGTACTACACTCCCCCTGATGAAAAACATGAGTCGAGGACAGAAAGTAGGACTCCCCTCACGGAAGGTAATATCCAGAGTACAGAACATACACCAGTAGGGGGGTGTGATAACAGTGATATCCTTTGGTCATAGAAGAATAGCCCAGGAAGACACAATGTTGAGCCCCGATGGTCAAGTTTGTCACGTTGAGGTTCGTGCACATGCACGTAACAGACACACAAGAAGACATAGGGTGGCAAAAGGGAAGTATGAACCACGCCAGAGGTGGAGAGACGGGGTAGAGGAGTAGTAAAAGAGAGGACAAGAGAAGGAATACAGTTGATAAGGTGTGCAACACAGCAGTAGTAAGCACCACATCACCCCAATAGTGTTTAGGGAGATGCATCGTGTAAGACCCCCCCCCCCTTTTTTCGACACCGGGGTCT
Organism: Platanthera guangdongensis; assembly: GCA_039583875.1. Lineage (NCBI taxonomy): Eukaryota > Viridiplantae > Streptophyta > Magnoliopsida > Asparagales > Orchidaceae > Platanthera > Platanthera guangdongensis. Next base: position 96,789,276 of record CM077160.1, on the reverse strand, counting down.
TAGGCCCAGAACCGCCGTTTTGCGGTGACTCCTTCACGCCCTGAAGGGTCATCACCACAAAGCGCCGATTCTGTCGGCCAAATCGATCGCAGAAAAGTAGCAGAATAATGTAAATGCAAAATTGCAGTCCACAAAAAATCACATATCATAGTAATAAATCTCCACGAAAGGAGTGTCCACAGAATAAAACATCAGAGTAGCAAAATACGGGCTTATACCCGGTACATCATATCCTCACTAAAAATCACTCATGCGGAAGCAAAAGCAGAAAAGCTACTCAAGGTCGAGACTCACGGTCCCGGCTGTATGAACTCCGGAGCTAAACTGCCCCACCTCCAAGCGCACCGGTCTCTGGGGCTGCTCCTCCACGCTGGTCTCCACGATCCCCTAAATGATGCGGTTCGAAAACTGTTAGTCTAAAAGACTAAGTCCTATCATCCCCCGCCCCTTCCCCGACGGTCCCTAGGCACCGAGTGGAGAGGAAGAAAAGGGAGGACTTGAAGGTGGAGAATATCAAAAACAGATGATAGCGGACCTATATTAGCAATAAGCTGAAATATAAAAAGTAACCTTCACTTATGTGAGAACACATAAGTCAAGGGGTCTTCTGCAAGGCTCCCATCGTATAAAAAGTCCCATACCAATTTATACGTTGGGGTGTCGGTTATCAAACAACAGTAAATATATATATCAAAATTAACCTTAATTTATAAACTTGCCCACACAAGCTTATAGACCAAGGGGTCGTTTTACAGGTTCTAAAGTATAAGCGTCCCATTCCACTGATACTTTAGGTGTCAGGGTTAAATGAATCGATTATGCTATGACATGCAAGTGAGTATGATGGACCATGCAAGTGCAACACACACACCCGACTCTGTGCACACAGACCTTTAGTTCCCCCTTTCTAGAGTCGTAACCTCCCAGGATACCTCCGTAGTGGCAGACGGAAGCGGTGGGTTTGGCCTCGCCCATCTCTAAACCAGTAAAGCACTACCGGTCAGACCTATCGTACGCCTCAACGCTTGGTGCATGAAGCGGACTCCTGCGTACTCTTGCCGGCTGGCGCACCGGACTTCTGTTGGCGAAGTGCTAACCACACTTGCCGAGTCAACGTATTGGCGTCGGTGCATCGACCCTCCAATACCGAAGACCCACCACCTTAATTTCCTTTCCTTTTATGCACATGCAAATTTAGCGTAAACAAAACCCGAGCCAAAGCTCCCCGGACCAACTCGTCCGTCACAAACAATCGAGCCGAAGCTCCCCGGACCCAAAGTCCGTCTTTTAACCATCCGAACCGAAGCTCCCAGCTAACTTCCGGTGCTATCAGTGTTTGTGAAAGGTGCAGCCCTAATTACTAAGTTACTCTTTTCATCTTGTTAAAACAGTTTACGTTAACCCAGGACTGCCCCCGGTATTCCCTGTGAAGGGCTCTCAAGGGGCACTAGGAACTATGCTGGGATTACGCCCAACGTTCCCTTTCGCAAGGTACTTATTATTATTATTGGTTAGTTCCCTTACCCATTACTTTCTCATGTTGCGATAGGCTAATCCTATGGTCAGTTGACTCTACCTCACCTCGGGGAGGGCGATCTTTCGTCGTACCCGAGCGCCTCTAAACCCTAGACAAAGCAACACCCTACTCACTTATCTTTCAAAGATGCACCTAAATCTACTTATCCTTTCCAGCAACCCAACAACACCCAACACATGAGCTCTAGTTCATATCGCAAATGATTTCCTGCAGTTTTGCTATATGTAGACCACTTAAGCTATATGACCCGTAAAAAGGAAAGTATGTCATATGATCATCCAATGCTCATATAATAATTATTAGAGGTCTATATTGGCATATGTAGACTGAATCCACAATTTCCTAATTTTCATAATTTAAGTGCTAATTTATTTATTTATTTTAAAAGCTAAAAGTTCCATGTTTGAACAGGAAGTACAAGATTTATGCTGATAAATCTCCACTAAAATTATGATAAATGCAAGGTGGGTAACAATTTAAAAATCCAGAATCTCCAAATTTTCCAGCAAGAGTATAGCCTTTAAATTTTATCTCCAATTTATTCCAAAATAAATCATTAAAAGAGGATGCACAATACAAATACTTCCAAAAATTCAGGGAAAATTACAGGATGATTGTAAGGGCACATAAAACCTCCGAGTAAACTTTCATAATTTGTTTGAAGGAATTATTCCCTAAATTGATTAATTATCCTATTCTCAAAAATATGCCCTTGTAAAGAAAGTTCTGAAAATAGACATCTAAAAATTATAATTAAATTTCTACAAGTACTTTTTGGCTTAAACACATCAAAACCTAAGTCTCATGATTTTTAAACAGATATATCATCAATAATGAATTTTCTTTACCAAAGCCCCTTCCTGAATTTTATGAAGGAAGTACCACATAAAATTAATTAAGAATTGTGATAAAATTCTGAGATGTTCAACTAGCCCTATAATAACCTCTGACCAAGTTTCATCATATTTTAAAGCACATAACATCCATAATAAAATCAAACATCATTTTGGGCCTTTTGGTAATTAACAAATGAAGTACCAAGAATAAAATCCATAAAATTCTACAAAAATTACCAGAGGTTCTAGGTGGCCTAAAACCTATTCTACACAAGGTTCATAACATTTGGGGAAGGTTTAGTGGCTGAATCTTCAAATTTGTGCTCCTACCCTAAAACTAGAGTTAGAGTTTTGAGGTGTCTACCTTGCTCCAATTCTTCTAAAGTTCCTACCAGAGATCTTAGGTTATATTACCCTCAATTCTACTGGGTTTCCAAGACCATACAAGGGCATTTGCCCCCATGTCCTTCACAACCCTCAAAAGTCCTTCATTAGGGTTTGAGGTTGAACCCTAGGGAAAATCAAGCCTAAATCATTCCATTTTCCATAAGAGGGTGACATTAGCCATGCTAAGTCAGTGTCCAACACCTATGCCTCTGTTGAGGGGAGGGGACCACCCTAAGTTCATATTGCACTTTTAGTCAAAAATATCTCCTTAAGACCAAACTAGGGTTTGGTGATGACCTAACCAAAACTCATCCAAATGTGCTCCACTTTTGTACAGATCTAGGTCTTAATGCTAGGGACCACTCACCAAAATTTGGGAGGGTTTAGATGTCATTTGACCACCTAATTAAATTACCATAGCTTTATTAAATAAAAGCAAAAACCTTAGGAAAAGTGTGTCCAAAAATTCTGAGTTTTGGGCAGGCCCTAGGTATAGCTAAGTTAGGCTCCCTGCCAAACTTTCAAGTGATATGGACTAGGGATGAGGTGTGGGCTCTCAGTTTAATGACTGCCTAGCCCTAGGTACATGTCTCACCAAAATGGGTGCCCTGGTCAGACCATGCACCCAAATGGGTTCAAACAAATTTTAACATAAAGTGGACACAAAGGGCTACAACTCTTATGTTGGAGGTTTTCCCCATCAGATGAGCCTATGTATTTTTAAAAATTAAAACCAAATAATACTAAAACTGTGACATAAATCAAAATATCAAAATTTAATATCCTATAGTTTAGAATCAGGAGGAGCACGAATCTTTACGCAGATTCGACGGAATCCCATCATCTTCCACATTGAGCCAACAGCCAGGATCCATCTCGCCTGAAGCCGTTTCCAAGCCCTGCCGCCGGCGATCCAGCCCCTTCCCCGGCCGGCCACCGCCAACACCACCTCCGTTGAGGTGGTGGCTATCGCCAGGCGGTGGCTCTACCGCCGGAGGGGCGTTTCCCGGCGGTTCTAGCAGGAAAATTTCTTGCCGAAAACCATGAAAAGCTTGGTTTTGATCGGGCTTAATTAAGCCCGAAACTTAAACCTAAGGAATCCTATTATCTACCCGTGAGTTAAGGAGAGGGGGAGGACCTTCCTGGCGGCCTAAATGCGGGAGGAGCGGCGGGATGCCATTGTTGACGGCGGCAGCGCTCGGCTTCTGCAACAGCACAGTGGGACGGCCCGTCTCCTCCAGGTAAAGGCTCGAAAATGTTCCCCTCCACCCACTGATGGTGTTTAAATGGAAATTGGGGAGGGGGTGGCTGGTTCTTCAATGCCCATCAACACCATTTATGGTGTGGCTCGGGTAGAGTGGAGGGGGGCTGATTCCACCCCTTGGTGGCCGGGAAATGACTGGAATCAACTCCTCTTCCCTAGAGGAGTTGATTGAAGCCATTAAGGGTGGCTGTTAGCCTCCCTTGGCCGGCTCCACTCTCTCCCTTCCTCTCCCCCATCTTCTCTCTCCTCCATTAACATGGAGGGAAGCCCCCTTCTCTCTCCTAGTCACCCCTGGTTGACTGGTCAACCCCATAGGCTAAGTGCAGCCCACTTAGTCATGATGAACATGGAAATGAGGTTAGCCTAAGGAAGAAGTGGCTTGGGCTTGGGTTAGCCCTTTTGGGCTAGGTTTGACTTGGTTCAAATTAGGGTTGACCTGGGTCAATTTGATCATCTGGGCTGACCCCATTGGGTTTTTAGTGACCCATTGGACTCCCTTAAGGTCTAGGAAGGGTATGCAGAGTTACCCTGCACTTTGGAGGTCACATACCCTTAGTAAGGGTACTTTGACCAGATTAGGAGCTTGAGTTGACTTAGGTCAACCTGGCCTCTAGGGCTGACCCCAATGTGTCCTTAGTGACCCATTGACCTCACTTTAGGGTTAGGAGGGCATAGGTGGGGTCCTCTAGGCTAGGAGTAGGTCAATTGACCATAAGTAGGCTAGTTTGACCCATTAAGGGATAGAGTTGACCTTGGTCAACTGAGCCTCTTTGGTTGACCCCAATGGGTCCTTATGGATCTAATGGGCCTCCCAAGGTATTAGGGGAGGAGGGGTGTTGTGGTACGGTCTTGGGGTCAAGGTGTAGCCCATGGTCATCCTTAACCATTGTTCAGAGTTCTACTATTTGCAGACCATGCTGATTTTCCACACTTTATCTCCTATCTCTTGGACCATTCCTGTCTTCCTAGGGTTTGTCATGACCTAGTCATGGACAAAACCACTCCTAGGGGTCTAGTTGATAATGGGATGTTACAAATCCCAATAAACAAAACAAAGATTTCGTCCCCGAAATCAAGGTTAAGCCTACAAAAATTTTCTACCGAAGAAGGAAACTTGTAACATCCCATCACGACGCCATGTTTGCTAAACTAGGTTTTAAGGGAAACCTAAATCTATGACCAATTCACCCAAATGATGAAGCCAAGATCCCAATAAACAAAAGTTAAGCACCCAATAAACAAAAGATAAGCCTCTACCTGCCTAGAGCAGCCCTTACTAGTTTAAAGCAGGAAGATAAATTAAACATCTTGAGGGGTTTGTGAGGTATACCTGACTGAACAGCTCTGGGTATCTTTGTCGCATCAAGTCCTGCGGCTCCCAGGTATGCTCCTCCTGGCCGTGGTTCCTCCACAGGACCTTGACTAGTGGGACCTTCTTGCGACGCAAGACCCGTACTCCTCGGTCATCGATCCTAACCGGCTACAAACGAACTGATCGGTCTGAAGCTACCGGCCCTTCGGTGGTCAAAATCTGCTGCTCCGGGCGTAGCAGAGCCCTCCTCAGCGAAGAAATATGGAAGTCGTCGTGCAGCGCTTCCAGCTTTGGTAGTAACTCCAGCCTGTAGGCTAGGGGCCCGATCCGCTCCAGGATCCTGTAAGGGCCCATGTACCTAGGGCTGAGCTTCTTCCTCCGACCACGCACCCGCGAGACTCCATGCATGGGCCGAATCTTCAAAAACACCCGGTCTCCCACCTGGAACTACACCTGCCGATGTCGGGCGTAATAGTACTTAGCCTGTCTGCTCTGCGCCTCTAGCATCCTGTCTCTGATCAGCCTCACCTGGGCCTCGGTGTCTTCAACAAACTCTGATCCCAACACCTTCGGGTCTTCGTCCTGAACCCAAGAAAGCGGGGTCCGACATCTCCTTCCGTACAAGGCTTCGTAAGGCGCCATCCTGATGCTGGACTGGTAGCTGTTGTTATAGGAGAACTCGACCAGGGGTAAGAGTTTCTCCCACGGTTCCCCGCGGTCCAAAATGCATAGCCTCAAAAGATCTTCCAGCGTCCGGTTGGTGCGTTCTGTCTGCCCGTCCGTCTGGGGATGGAATGCAATGCTGAAGGTCAATCGCGTGCCTAAGAAAGCTTGCACGGATCTCCACTCCCTGGAAGTGAACCGGCCATCCCGATCCGACACGGTCGTCTTGGGCACCCCGTGTTATCGAATGAACTGCTCCACAAATCTCCGTACTAATACTCCCACAGCATCGTCCTTCCTGATCGGAATGAACCTGGCTACTTTTGTCAACCGATCGACGATGACCCAAATCGATTCATTTCCTGTTCGTGATCGGGGAAGTCCGTGAATAAAGTCCATCGCGATGTCTTCGAACTTCCACTCTGGTACCGGGAGTGGTTGCAACAAACCCGCAGGGTTTTTGCACTCTGCCTTCACGAGCTGTCAAGCTTCGCAGTGGGTCACAAACCGAGTGATATCCTTCTTCATGCCAGGCCAGTACATAGTCTTCTTCAAATCCGCAGTCATCTTTGTGATGCCCGGGTGCACCGAGTATCTGCTGTGGTGGGCTTCTGCCATAATATCTTCCCGGACACGGCCTCCTTCTGGTATATAAGTCCGACCTCTGAAGCATACCACGCCGTCCCTCATTGTGTAATCTCCCGATGTACCGTTCTCCAAAGCCCAGAATATCGGCTCCAATTTGACATCTCGCCTCTGTCCCTCTCTGACTCGGTCTCGGATATCATCTGTAGCACCCACCGCAGCTAAATACTCCGTGAAACGCTCGGGGTCCTCGGACGACACTAGTGTGATGTGCATATCCTCCAATCTCCTTACCAGCTCCATAGACATAACCTGGAGCCCGACCTCGGAAGTGGCAGCTCTCCGACTCAATGCGTCCGCCACCACATTTGCCTTCCCTGGATGGTAGTGCATTTCATACTGATAATCTGCTAAGAAATCCACCCAGCGCCTCTGCCTGATGTTCAGTTCCTTCTGCGTGTCCACGTATTTCAGGTTCTTGTGGTCGGAATAGATGTCGCAGTGGACTCCATAAAGATAATGGCGTCAGACCTTCAAAGCAAAAAAGACTGCCCCCATCTCAGGGTCGTGCACCGGATAGTTCTGTTCGTGCTTCTTCAACTGGCGAGATGCGTATGCAATCACATGGTCCTTCTGCATCAATACAGCTCCCATACCCTGGTAGGAATCATCAGTGTAGATCTGAAATCCTTCCCTGCCCGAGGGGAGAGTAAGAATGGGAGCCGAGGTTAGCCGATCCTTCAGCTCCTAGAAAGCTGTCTGGCACTGCGGGGTCCACACGAACGGTACCTCCTTCTTCGTCAAGGATGTGAGCGGGAGGGCGATTCGAGAGAATCCCTCCACGAACTTCCGGTAGTAACAGGCAAGTCCTAGAAAACTCCGTACGTCGGTGGCTGTCTTCAGCTGCGGCTAATCCCGAATAGCCTGAATCTTTGCCGGATCCACTGCCAATCCGGCTCCACTGATAATATGGCCTAAGAAGCCCACCTCCTTCAGCCAGAACTGACATTTACTAAACTTCGCATATAGATGGTTCTCCCACAGTCGCTGCAGGGTCAGTGTCAGATGGCGAGTGTGCTCCTCCTCCGTCCTCGAGTAAATGAGGATGTCATCGATAAACACAATGACGAACACATCAAGATATTCCTTGAAGACTTGGTTCATGAGTGTCATGAATGCTGATGGTGCATTGGTGAGCCCGAAGGGCATCACCATAAACTCGTATAAACCATATCTGCTACTAAAAGCAGTCTTCTGAATGTCCTCCTCCCGAATCCAAACCTGGTAGTATCCCGACCTCAAATCTAATTTCGAAAAGAACTGCGCTCCCTGCAGCTGGTCGAACAGCTCGTCTATCCTTGGCAGTGGATAGGTGTTCCGGACCATCAGCCGATTTAGTGCTCGGTAGTCGATGCACAATCTGAGGGTCCCGTCTTTCTTCTTGACGAACAATACCGGGGCTCCCAAGGTGAAGAGCTTGGCCGGACAAATCCGGCTTCTACTAACTCCTGAAGCTGGCTCCGGAACTCTGTCAACTCTTTTGGGGCCATCCGGTAAGGTGCCTTGGACACTAGCTTGGCCCCCGGCACAAGCTGTATCTGGAAGTCCTGCTCCCTGCGCGGGGGTAATCCGGGTAATTTCTCTGGAAAGACGTCCTCAAACTCCCGCACCACCGGAATATTCAATATAGAACTCGTGGCCTCCGCCATCTCAAACAGCACCTAGTAGACCTCCTCCCCCTATAAATAGGCCTTAACGGCCTGTACTGAAGATAAGGGTATACGTGAGGCAAGTCTTATACCTTCGATGATGATGGTAGAGTCCCCGTGCCTCACGGTGATACTCTTCGCTTGACAATCAATCTGGGCATGATTCCACTGCAACCAAGTCATGCCCAGAATCAGCTCGAAGACTGGCATCCTCAGGACCGTTGCCGGAACTTCGAACGATTTTCCTCCAATCTCCGCCTCCATGCTGCAGTGGACTGAGGTGAGTATCTCAGATTCGTCGGGTAGACGCACCCTCCTCATCCGGCCTGTGAACCATTCCACTCCTTCCAGCCCTTCCAGAAAGGCATCCGACACAAACGAGTGCGAGGCACCCGTGTCGAACAGAGTATAGACGGGCTTGCCGCTGATGAAGACTATGCCTGGGATGATTAAATGTCTTAGTATTTTACAATGCATTTTCTTTCCTATTTATTCTACTTAGGGTAGTTCTACTTATCGGGCAAATGAGAACGGAAATTTAATTTAAACAATTAAAACATCTTAGCTTACCTGTGATGACCCGCTCTGGATTTTGAGGCTGTGACAGATCCAAGGCATATGCCTGCTCCCTTTCCTGTCTTCGATCTCCTCCCTGGTAACCACGTCCTTGGCTGCATCCTCGGCCTCCGAAATGCTGAGCAGGTGGGCCACCCTGTGGTGCTGGAGGTGGTGCCCCCCTCATGGGGCAGTTTCTCCGGAGGTGTCCCACCTGATGACAATGGAAGCACTCCGGTGGAGGATACGCCATACCCCCGAGTCTCGGCATCTCCTGTATCCGAAGAGGTTGAGGGGCCAAAACCACCTGCTCTCTCGGCTCCTGCCTCACCTCCTGACGAGGCTGCTCTTCTGTCCTTCTCACATCTGGTATGATGCCTCGCTGCTGATCATTTCGGGCACTCCGGCCCTGATCCTCCGCTTGCCGCTTCCGGCCCCGAGTGGTGTGCCAATCGGCCTCGATCCTCTTTGCCATCTCCAAAATCCGGGAGATAGGCCCTAGGTATAGCTAGGTTAGACTCCTTGCAAAAACCTTAGGAAACGTGTGTCCAAAACTTCTGAGTTTTGGGCAGGCCCTAGGTATAGCTAGGTTAGACTCCTTGCCAAAATTTCAAGTGATTTGGACTAGGGATGAGGTGTGGGCTCTCAGTTTAATGACTGCCTAGCCCTACGTACATGTCTCACCAAAATGGGTGCCCTGGTCAGACCATGCACCCAAATGGGTTCAAACAAATTTTAACATAACGTAGACACCAGGGGCTACAACTTTCATGTTGGAGGTTTTCCCACCAGATGAGCCTAGATATTTTTAAAAATAAAAACCAAATAATACTAAAATTGTGACATAAATCAAAATATCAAAATTTAATATTTTATAGTTTAGAATCAGGAGGAGCACGAATCTTGACGCAGATTCGACGGAATCCCATCATCTTCCACATTGAGCCAACGACCAGGATCCATCCCGCCTGGAGCCGTTTCCAAGCCCTGCCGCCGGCGATGCAGCCCCTTCCCCGGCCGGCCACCGCCACCACCACCTCCGTTGAGGTGGTGGCTATCGCCAGGCGGCGGCTCTGCCGCCGGAGGGGCGTTTTCCGGCGGTTATAGCAGGAAAATTTCTTGCCGAAAACCATGAAAATCTTGGTTTTGATCGGGCTCAATTGAGCCCTAAACTTAAACCTAAGGAATCCTATGATCTACCCGTGAGTTAAGGAGAGGGGGAGGACCTTCCTGACGGCCTGAATGCGGGAGGAGCGGCGGGATACCATTGTTGACGGCGGCGGCGCTCGGCTTCTGCAACAGCACAGTGGGACGGCCCGTCTCCTCCAGGTAAAGGCTCGAAAATGTTCCCCTCCACCCACTGATGGTGTTTAAATGGCAATTGGGGAAGGGGGGTGGCTGGTTCTTCAATGCCCATCAACACCATTTATGGTGTGGCTCGGGTAGAGCGGAGGGGGGGCTGAATCCACCCCTTGGTGGCCGGGAAACGGCTGGAATCAACTCCTCTTCCCTAGAGGAGTTGATTGAAACCATTAAGGGTGGCTGTTAGCCTCGCTTGGCCGGCTCCACTCTCTCCCTTCCTCTCCCCCATCTTCTCTCTCCTCCATTAACATGGAGGGAAGCTCCCTTCTCTCTCCTAGTCACCCCTGGTTGACTGGTCAACCCCATAGTCTAAGTGCAGCCCAGTTAGTCATGATGAACATGGAAATGAGGTTAGCCTAAGGAAGAAGTGGCTTGGGCTTGGGTTAGCCCTTTTGGGCTAGGTTTGACTTGGTTCAAATTAGGGTTGACCTGGGTCAATTTGATCATCTGGGCTGACCCCATTGGGTTTTTAGTGACCCATTGGACTCCCTTAAGGTCTAGGAAGGGTATGCAGGGTTACCCTGCACTTTGGAGGTCACATACCCTTAGTAAGTGTACTTTGACCAGATTAGGAGCTTGAGTTGACTTGGGTCAACCTGGCCTCTAGGGCTGACCCCAATGTGTCCTTAGTGACCCATTGAACTCACGTTAGGGTTAGGAAGTCATAGGTGGGGTCCTCTAGGCTAGGAGTAGGTCAATTGACCCTAAGTAGGCTAGTTTGACCCATTTAGGGATAGGGTTGACCTTGGTCAACTGAGCTTCTTTGGTTGACCCCAATGAGTCCTTATGGCTCTAATGGGCCTCCCAAGGTATTAGGTGGTGTTGTGGTAGGGTCTTGGTGTCAAGGTGTAGCCCATGGTCATCCTTAACCATTGTTCAGAGTTCTACTATTTGCAGACCATGATGATTTTCCACACTTTGTCTCCTATCTCTTGGCCCATTCCTAGCTTCCTAGGGTTTGTCATAACCTAGTCATGGACAAAACCACTCCTAGGGGTCTAGTTGGAAATGGGATGTTACACATCGTCAATAAGAAATAGCGAGCAACCTCGAGGAGATGTCGATTTTTTTGTTCGGTCACTCCGTTCTGAGTAGATGTATAAGCACAAGTTTTTTGGAGGATGATACCGTGAGTGTTGAGGTAAGTGCCAAAGAAACCACAATCATCATACTCCCCTCCATTATCACTTCGAAGAACACGGATAAAGGCATTAAATTGATTTTGCACCATTTTATGAAAGACTTGAAAACAATGAAAACGTCACATTTCTTTTTCAACAGATAAACCCACAAAGTACGCGAGAAACAATAAATAAAGGTGACGAACCAGCAAAAACTAGTTAACGATACAATGGGGGACGACCCCAAAACATCAAAATGTATAACATCAAATGGAGTGCTACTAGGAAAAGAAACATGTGAAGAGGTCTATCGCACATGTTTAGACCGATCACAAATATAACAAGAAAAGTTCTGAAGAAAATGTAATAAAGCAGGAAACAATCTTTGCAGGTAGACGGACGATGGATGTCCTAAACACAAATGTCAGCGGCGACCATCCTCCACAGTAACATCAGCACTGGAAAGGGCCTGACATGGAGCATGAAAGTTCAGGTAGTACAAGCTGCCACTACACCTACCACTGTCAATGTTTTATTTCGTACTCGGTTCCTGAAAAACACAAAAATCAGGAAAGAATGTTACAGAGCAGTTAAGAGATTTCGTAAGATTGCTGATGGAAAGTAAATTGTGTGGAAAGGAACATGAAGAATGAAGGAAAGAGATATGGATGGAGATCAAGATATGTTACCTTTACCTGCAATGGAGGACAACGATCAGTTAACAGAAATAACTTTCTCCTAACAAGTCAAAGGAGTATAAGAGAGAAAACCTGAGGAAGACCTAGTCATGTGGTGAGTGGCACTAGAGTCGAGCACCCATTCAGAAGGTGAGGTGGTGGCAGCATGAGCAACAGGTATAGCAATGGTGGCAAGAGAAGTAGAGCTTCCAGTGACCGGATCGGGCTGAGAGTAAAGCAGGTAGCCAAAGGCATCCAACTCTTGTGTTGTAAGAGAGGAGGAAATCGAATACTGGGACTCATCATAGACATTAGTAGTGTAAGCAGTATCATGAGAATAGTAACCATTGAGTCTATGGCCCCCATGGACAGGTCCACGACCCTGACCACGACCACGACCATAAGGTGTCAGATGCGGATGAAGTTTGAAACATGCCTCCCGAGAGTGTCCCCTTCTATCATAGTAATCGCAGATAGGCACAAAAAAGCAGGAGTAGGTGTGAGACCATGGCCAACACTCGTTAGGGCAGAACGATCTGGAGGAGCCATAATACTGAGAGACTTGTGGTAGTCTTCGTCACCCAGAATCATGTTGAATGCCTCCCGAAGGGAGGGAGGAGGAGAACGGTGGAGAACATATGTCCAAACAACATCAAATTCCATATTCATTCTCATCAAGAAGAAATGAATACAAAAGCGGTCCTATCGTTGCTTTAACAGAACGACATCTGCTTTACACGTTGGAGTGAAATGTGCAAAGTAGTCCAGTTCTTGATACAAGCGCTCAAACTCCGAGAAGAATGATGAGACAGTCATCGACCCTTGATGCAACTCCAAAATGAGGCAAGTGAGCTCATAAATCTGGGTGGAACTACCAATCTGAGAGTATTTTTCACGAGAATGAGTCCAGATCTCGAATATTGAGTCCATCAGCATATAGCTCTGATGGACTTTGGGCGACATCGAATACAGGAGCCAGGACACAACTATAGAGTTATTAGAATCTTAGCACTTCCAGGAGGGATCAGACATGGGGGGGCTCTGTAATCGTCCCATCGATATAGCCAAACATTTATTGGCTACAAATGACATGTTGAGCAGCACGAGACCATTCCAGGTAATTCGTGTCATCCAGAGGAACTGTGGTAATCTTCAAGGAGCTATAGTGGTCATGGGGCTGCTGAGGCTCAATCATCGGAGGCTGGATCACACTCGGAGAAGAATCTAATGAATCAGGTTCACCAATAATGACACAAGAGCAAGCTGCAGATCAACTCATCTAAAAAAAGGCAGCGGCACAGACAGCTGCACAGGAGCACGGATCGGCGGCACGACAATAGCTAAAAAGCGGCATAGAACTCATTTTTGATGAAGGAGAGGTGGGCTGCATCATGGAGGAATGGTGGTGGCATTCCTCTCAGCAGCCGACAAGAGTGTCGCCCGACATCGCGATGATCACGTGCAGAGAAGCAACGGCGGTCGCTTGTAGAGGAAGCCAAGAGGAAGTCGGGACGGAAGAGGGACGATAAGTTCGATCTGTGCGACGATGCGTTCGGTCCGATCAGGAGAAGGCGGAACGAAGGCTAGGGCACGAGATTCCTCTGATACCAAGTGGAGAGGAAAAAGATATTATGATTATGAAAAACACCGGTCCCATACTCAAATATATACTTGAGTAAGGGAAAACCTAAAACAAGGGAAAAGACAAAACTACCCCAACTCGGGGTGAAAATAAAAAAAGACTAAATGACTTGATAATAACATTTCATAACTATTCTACCCTGAACCCTAGAATAGACAGCGGTTTATATATAAATCGTTGTCTATTCTACCCTGAACCTTATAATAGACAATGATTTATATATAAATCGTTGTCTATTATACCATGAACCCTAGAATAAATAGTGATTTATATATAAACTATTGTCTACTCTACCCTGAACTCTAGAATAGATAGGGGTTATTGTAAAAACTGATGTCTATCCTATCTATTTTAAACCGCGAGTCGTAAATTTTAGTTTTTATATCGACTTTTTGGTTCTTACAGTCATTGCTCTGTGCGAAAAACCCTAAAGACAATTTTGTGAAAGTTTTTGTTCTCCTTTGCTTTGATTTGACGATTCTTCTTCGGCATATCTCATATTCTCATTTAGGTATATTATTTATTCATTTTTTTCAGTTTTGAGCTCTTTGGTAATGTCTTTATTATTAGTAGTAGTATAAACATTATGTAGCAGGCATCACTAAATCTTCCAATCTCATGTTTTGGCTATGCTAAATGTATATAAATAACACAATGTGCATTTTTGTATTTGGTAGCCTAAAAAACACACTAACTCTATATATTTGTCTAATTGTTGCATTTTAACCTTTATTATACATGTCTAAATCACCCAACTTTATAGTTCTATATTAGCATTTAGCACTAACATATATATTTATATCTGTGATTGTGTGGTAGTACCTCAATATCATTGCGGGTTTTTATGAATTTTGTTTAGGATTTTTGGATGGTTAGGGTTTTTTAGGGTTTTCTTATTATAGGAAAATGACTGATAAAAGATCTTCATCAAAGTCAACAAGAGACTTCACTAAAATGAATGAATTGAATAAACTTAGGCTAGAGGGGAAGAAGCTTATTATTTCTGTGAGTGATGATGGTCGCATTATTCCCGGGCCTAAAACAAATAAATTGATGAGTTTTATGGGTTCTATTGTGAGGTGTTATGTATCGATTACATATATTGCATGGAAGGAAGTTGATAAATAACTTAAAGATCAAATATGGGCAGAATTAAATATACATAACTTGTTATCAGTGATTACATAACCGTGTTATTTTAGTTAATTTTTAATTAATATTATCTATTATTTTCATATTTATTTTAATAATATTGGTAGTCTTCGCAATGTATTATTGAAAAACATGGGTGAAAGTTGGAGATCTTGGAAATCCAAACTTTTTATCACTTATGTAAAGGATGTTGATTTGGAACATCAATATAATGTTCCTGTCAAGTATAACTTTATTATTCATGAAGACTGGAGGGTTTTTGTCGATCATTGCACCACTTTGGAATATATGATTGTGTTCTTATTAAATTCAATGTTTTATATCATTTATTAACTTTATAACTTATAAATATTTTAAGTATTAACAAATATTTATTTGAGTAGGAAAAAGTTAAGGTTAATACAGAGAGAGTAAAAGTATATAAGACTTTTTATACTATTTCCAGAATGGGTTATTCTGGATTAAAAAAATGTTATTAGTTATTTACTTCTCAATGATTTTCTCAATGATTTAAATAATAATTTATTTTCATTTTTATTATCAAGGTTGAACAAGGTGCAACTGCACCAATTTCATGTGCGGAGTTATGTAAAGTCGGTCATAAAAGAAAGGCTGGTGAATATATTAATAAAGATGCAGCTGAGTTGGCATCTAAAATTGTAAGTGTAAATGTGTCATTTCATCATTTATAAATTATCAATAGTAATATTACTTGTGAAGTATAATTTCTTATCTGCAATTCTATATTAATATTTATGACTTTTGCTTAGGATGAGTTGTCGAGATATGAGTCCCAGAGTGCTGAAATAGTATCACAGAGAAGAGATGACATTCTTGCATCTGTTTTAGGCAAAGAACATCAGGGTAGAGTTAGAGCTGGTGGCAAGTTTTTCACCATTAAAAGTTTTTTAAGAATGATAGGCGGAGCGAGAGGAGATCACTAACTCGTATTGAAGATGTGGAATCTTTTTTTCTAAGAAATATTGAGCCAACAACAAGAATTATGAAGCCAACAACAATAATAGCAACAAGCATATATAAGTCAACAACAACAACAAAAGCATCAAGCCTATATAAACCAATAACAATAAGAGCATCAAGTCTATGTAAGCCAACAACAACAAGTGCATCAAACAGAGATAAGTAGTATGAAGAATCAAATTAAAGAACTTATGTGCATGTTTAGTGGTAGAATTGGAACAGTTATGCCCACAAGAGTTACACTTGCACGTGAAACTTCTCAAGACATATCTCAGGTATTATTAATTATTATGTTTAATTATTTATACTTTTATGAAATGTCTTGCTAAATATTCATTTATCCCAAGTTCTGGGACAAGTGACAAAAGAGAAAATTAATTCACTTGCCACAAAAAGGGATCCTATGGATGTTCAATTGAGACGTGCTCCTGAAGATGTAGTTGATGATAGACGTGCTAAAGGTGCTGCACAAACTACTATTGAGAAATGTTTTAGATCTCCTGAAGAGAAAAAGAGAGTTGATAGTTATATTGATGATTGGTTCTATGAATGTGAAATTTCACTCAATGCTGCAAATACACGAAATTTTGAAGTAATGTTCGAAGTAGTTGGAAAGTATGGATGTGATTATAAAAGCCCTAGTTATCATGATTCAAGAGTCTCTTTGTTATTGAATATAAAAGATAAAGTTAAGCATATGAAGACAAAGTATCAAGGGTACTGGAGGAGATATGGTTGTACTCTTATGTCATATGGTTGGACAGACAGGAGAGATAGACATTTGATTAATTTCCTAGTCAACTATCCAGAATAAACCTATTTTATGGATTCCATAGATGCATCCGGTCATATTCAAGATGCTACAATGTTATCAGAGTTGTTTGACAGTAAGATTAGAGAGATAGGAGTAGAGTGCATTGTTCAGGTAAATTTTTTGGTTTCACTAATTTTCATATTTCAAGTTTAATATTCTACAACTTTTGATATATATAAAGTTATGTTGTTTGCAGTTGATGACGGACAATGCTTCCAATTACAAGACAACTGGTAAAATTTTAATGGAGAAAAGTTCCACATTATTCTGGACTCCTTGTACAGCTTATTGCATTGATCTTATGTTAGAGGATATAAGCAACCTACAATAAAACAAAATGGTGATAAGAAAGGCAAGGATGATTAAGAATATTATCTATAGGCACGCTCGTTTACTTGATGCAGTAAAGGCTACTATATGTGGTGATATAGTGAGGCATTCGGTGACTAGATTTCCAACATTATTCCTTACTCCACAAAGTGTGCTTAAGCATGAGGAAAAGTTGAAATTATTTTTTATGTCGCCTTCGTGGAATGCCGCTAATTTGGCAAAAACTGAAGCCGAAAAATAAGTTGTTGAAACAATACTTTCAACTATTTTTTTGGAATAAAGTAAGGGATTGTCTAAAAGTAGGAAAGTCACTGATTGTCATTTTGCGATTAGTAGATGATGATGAAAGGTCAGCTATGCCTGAAGTATATGTGGCAATGGAAGAAGGTAAACAAAATATCAAAGAATATTTTGATAATAAAGAAAGATTATTTAAAAAGATTATTGAGATTGTTGAAAAATAGGTGGACAAAATCAAATTGAGCAAAAATTGTATAGGGTGACTTTGTTTCTAAATCCAAACAAATATTTTGAATACAAGGAAAAACATAATAATGATGCTTTCAAATGTCATGATGCTTTCAATGATGTTATTGCAAGATTAGTGTCCAATCAAAAATTGTAAGACAAGATTGCAGAGCAAGGTACTAACTACAAAGCATCTCGAAATATTTTGGAAATCTTATGGATATTTGGCAACGAATCATCTTAAATCCAAGTAGTTATTGATTACATTTTTATTTTTTGTTAAATTGTTTATATGTTATATAATTTATATTTGTCTTAAATAAATAGCTGATTGGTGGGGTGCACATGGAGGACCAAATATTGACCTTACAAAGGAAGCATTGCGCATACTTATTTTATGTTATTCTACTTCTAGTAGTGAGCAAAACTGGAGTACATGTGAGTTTGTAAGTATACAAATATTCAATATAAAATTTAATATTTTATATCTACTAATAAGTTTACAATTATCTTGATTCAGATTCACACAAAGAAAAGAAATAAATTAGAGCATCAAATGCTTACTGATCTTGTATACATCTAATATAATCACCATCTACAAGCACAATTCCAAGAAAGACGTGAAAAAGGAAGAAATTACAACACAATAGTGCTTGATGAGCTAGATTTGGGGAGTGAGTGGATGATGAACAAACTAGAAAATGCTCTAGTTTTTGATGATAATAATATCACATGTGAAGTTGTAGAGAGAGCTATTGGAACTAGGGCTCAAAATTTATGAGGTGGAGTTGGAGCAAATCTTTAACTAATAGTTGAAGGGGATGAAGATTTAGATCATTTTGGATTTGTCAATGATGATGAAGATACTGATGATAATTATGGGCAAATGATGAGTATCTCAAACCAACCAAGCACATGCAATATCAATGACGACATACTAGATTATTCTATTTGATCTTTTATGATTATTTAAAGTTTTTGTTAAAAACATTATTCATGCTAATATACTATTGTATATGATGAATACATTTTGGATTTGACCATAATAATATGCTATGATATTTTTGTGTTCGCTTTCTGTTATTTCTTTCTCTGAAGTCTGTATTGAGTGGCATTGTTTTTTTACTGCTTATTGCTTCATGCTATGAATGTATTGAGAATTGAGATATCATGAATTCATGATATCAGAACCATTGTGCTTACTACTTCAAGGTATGAATGTGTTGAGATATGAAGATATCATGAATTCAGGATATCAGAAGATTCAGAACATGTGTGCTTAGTTGTTTACCTCCTAATGGTATAAATATATTGAGATTTGAGAATTTGAGATATCATGAATTCATGATATAAGAATCTGTGCTTACTTCTTATTGTTATGAAGTAACAATCTGTGTGGCTGTGTGTTTGTAAACAATCTATCAAATTGAAGAAAAAAGGAACTTTAGACAATGGTTTTTATAATAATCGATATCTATAGTCTGTATTAGATATTTTTTGTGTTCGCTTTTCTGTTATTTCTTTCTCCGAAGTCTGTATTATGTGACATTATTTTTTCTTACTGCTTATTTCTTCATGCTTTGAATGTATTAAAAATTGAGATATCATGAATTCATGATATCGAAACCTTTGTGTTTGCTACTTTATGGTATGAATGTGTTGAGATATGAAGATATCATGAATTCATGATATCAGAAGATTCAGAACTTGTGTGCTTATTTGCTTACTGCCTAATGGTATAAATATATTGAGATTTGAGAATTTGAGATATCATGAATTCATGATATCAGAATATGTGCTTACTGCTTATTACTATGAAGTAATAATCTGTGTGGCTATGTGTTGGTAAATAATATGTCAAATTAAAGAAAAAAAGGAACTTTATATAGCGGTTATTATAATAACTGATGTCTACAGTCTGCATTAGATTTTTTTCACATTAAGTTGTCTCCTTGCTACTTGTTCGTCTTATTGTCGCTATGATTGTGTACTCTATGACAAATAGGTATTTAAATGGAGTAGTTAGATAATATGGATTATCGTGTGAAGTTTTTGAGCCCCACAATTGCCCACACAGGCCTAACATGCCAGCCACACGTTGCCGACATGTAACTGTTTTTACTTAGTTGCTTACCAAGAGAACAATGAAGAAGAAGCAACAGTGAAACTGATTTTTTAACTGCAAGGTGGATTCTCTGCAACTCTAAGAGGACGTTGTAGTCATCTTACCCACATATTCATTAGTCAACTCAATCAGAACAAGATGTAGAGCATCTGGTCATAGGAATATTTTTGTGCATTTATTTAATGTGTCTTCAATTTATGCATGTTTATTTTAGCACAATGAAACCTGTTTCAGGACTTCTTTGTACTTTTTTCTAACCCTAGCAATAGAAGGCCTAGAACGTGTCTCTTTGAAGGATATTTTGAATAAAAAGAAATTTGACATGCAAATACTACAAATTGGTGTGCAGTTGGCGACCTCCACCTTTTGGGATTAGCCCAACATCTCAGATTTTATTTTTGTGCATCCATTTTCTATTTATATATAGGGGAGAAATGTAATGATTTAAGAGTGTGAATAATAAAATTTTATTCTTTTAAGGTATTAGAGGAAGGTTTGGAAAAAAAATAGGTCCCAGAAATATTTTCTTCTATTATCTCAACCTTGCTTCTCCATGGTATCCCTTTTTCTCCTTTCCTTTCCTGGTAGTGTACCGAAAGAAATACCAGGGAATTCGAGATTACTTCGGGATAAGTGCGCGCCGGGGGAGAAGCATCAGGCGGCTCTTCATGCAATAGGAGCGCAGCTCACCATCTGGAGAAGGATCGCGTAGGAAGAAGCGTTCGCGGAAGCATCGACGGAGGATTGTTTGTTGTCTGCAGAGTAAAAGAGCCAGCAGATGGAGTGAGGAAGTACCACACGTGCAAGGGAGTACATAGCAGCGCTCGCAGAGGCCTATACATGGCTCTGTAGGGAGAAGAATCATCGCGGGAACTCAGTAGGGAGTAGAGCGTACATCTGGAGTCGCCACAAGGAGAAGAGTGTGCATCTGGAATCACCCGCGTCTAGAATCACCGCAGAGCGAATAGCATGTATCCGAAAGTATTCACAGGAAGAAGGATTGGGCACTGCTCTTTGTGTGACATTACGCGTGACTTGCATCCGGAATTACCGCAGAAGAAGGAGAAGGATCGTCGGGCTCGCCCGACAGTACTACATGTTGATGTGGTGGAGCTCGTGATAGCTTTCATTTTGTGCAACTTTTCGGCAAAAGGAGCACGTGACAGTGCCACGGGAATGATCATAGTAGGATTGTGATGGTTCAAGGGCTTGTCGGTGCGGGGTTTCAGGAGAAATTCATTTGCTCAGAAAAAAATCAAGACGTGTTCATGGGGAAATTGGTCGCCAAAATGGAGGAGGTTAACTCAAAAGTTTTTTTTTTGAGTTCTTGCGAATGTACAAAGGCGAGGGCTCGGCTCAGTTATTGTCGTCGTCAATGAAACTGGATCTTTCCCTGGTAGAGATGAAACTCGATGGATCAAATGCATAATTAAGCTGGTCTCGTCGGGTGAAGAGGGCACGCACTGAAAGGAATTTGGCGGGCTATCTGACAGGTGAGACGGGGGAACCAGACAAGGAATCAGATGATACAACGAGTGGAAAACTACATATAGCCCACTTCACACTTGGCACCTAAACTCAATGGACGCATCTATCGATGTCACAGTGGATGGCTTAGAGATAGTGATGTTTGATGAAAGTCGCAGAGAATCTATGCATGAGCTGACAATAACATGAAGGTTTTTCAGATTGAGAAAGAGAGACGATAATGCAGGAAGATCGAGTGATCCAGTAGTTTGTCGCATATCTGTAGCGATTGTGGGCAGACTATGATCATTTATCTCAAGCCGCATGCTACAAAGACCTTGATTTCAGAAAAGAAGATTAAGATGCTCAGAGGCGTACTATGCATTTTATGAGAGAATTGAACCAGACATTTGAAATCGGCTCTAACGGTCACCAATTTATGGCACACATGATACAAGAGCGAGACAAGACAGTGTTACAATTGTGTTGAGATAGATCATCTCCAACTGGCTTGCCCCAATCCACCAAAGGGGCAAGATACATGTGGAAGTGGTCACTTTGGAAGTCGTGGTTGCGGTCGTGGGGGTCGTAGAGGTGGTAGAGGAGGCTACCGAGCAAGTATGATGATCGCAGGTGAGGAGGTAGAAAGAAGTATGGCTGATGCAAGTTACTTAAAGGATCAGAGAATCGTAGATGCCTATTCTCAATTGATGTGAAAAACACAGGAGGCTACGACTGATGACACACTCACTACAGCTTCATACGGGGGTATTGTTGCCTCGTTTGCACACACAGCAATATGTACTTACAATGCACTTGTGAAAGTAAGGGTTAGATCTGAAATACTCTAGAGGGGGGTGAATAGAGTATTTAGGGTTTATAAAACTTTTTTGCTAATTAACAAATCAGTCCCAAGATAATTCAATTTATCACTGCTGCTGCAGAAATTTAATTGAAATACCACAAACACAGCAACCTAGCTAGCACAACCACAGCACGAACAAAAGAAAAAGTGCAACCAAAAAACACAAGAATTTTATAGTGGTTCCCCTAAACATGGGTACATCCACTCTTCTACCACCCTGGTAGGAATCCACTCAGGTTTGTGATCAGGTGACTGCCACCAATGAGCTTTTGATCAGGTGCTAAAAAACCAATCCTCATGTCTTTTGATCAGGTGAGTTGTAACCAGGAATTACTTTTGAAGTGAGTTAAGAACCTTTTATACAGTGGGGGATGAGAGAGTGATTATGTCTTCTATTTCTCAAATACAACTGAGAAGACTTTAGTGGATCTTGATTTTGACAAAGCTCCCCCTGAGATCTAGATTTGTTCAGGAAGGATGGAGCTTTGCTTCAGGGTGAGTAGGCTTTCAATGTTTCAGCCTTGACCAGCAGATATCCAGGTGCTTCTTGACTAATATAGTAATTATTGTCCTTTGAAGAATCCTGAGATGAAGACAGAAGAAGACTCTTGATTTAAATCGTTGTTCTTCTTCTTCTTCAGCTTGCTATTCTTTCCTAGTCTAGGGCTTCTGATTTTGGTGTGTTATTGGCCTGTGTATTTTGTTCTGTGTTCAGACGAGAAGGAAGAAGAAAAGCATATTCACTGTGTTGTTGTCTGTTCTACTGAAGGAAGAAAAAGAAAAAAAATCTTTTTATATTCCTTTGTAATCTTCCTTCTGAATTTGAATTTCTTCCATCATTCAATGCTGTCGGCCTGTAGAATATTTGCATTAATTGATTTCCCCAACTGTCCCATTGAAAAGCGGCAAGTAATTATGCTGATGAAGACTGTAATCAATGCTTGCTTCTAATGGTAAAATTCAGAGAATATTTAAGCATTGATTACTCAGGAATTATTACAATAGAAAAGAGACAGAGGGAGGGAAATTTCCAAGTCTGGAACTTTACAGAATTCGTTGAGCAATGAACAGAATTCGTCGATCTGTGTCTAGAGTTCATCGAGCAGAGAAGTCAAGTTTGTCGACCAGATAATAGTCGTTCGTCAAGCTGAGATCCAAGATCGTCGACCTAAGAACAGATAACTGATTTCTCTAGACCCTTGCCAATTCTATGCATCAAGATTGTCGTGCTGATTGTATAACTTCGTCAACTGGAGTTCAGAATTCCATGTTTCTTGGACTTAAGAATGATGAAGTAACGTGCCCAGAAATCGTCGACCTAAGAACTGGGTTCGTCAACCTGAGAACTAGTTTCGTCGAGCTGAGAGCTTCTAATTGCTACTTGATAAATCTTGCCAAGACTGTGGTCTAAGTTCGTCGAGTTGAGAAGGTGAGTTCGTCGATTGGAGTGTGATCCTGGACTTAGAATACTTAGATGTTTCTGGAATAAGATGTTGGAGTTGAATAACCAACAATTGTCGACCTGAGAACTAAGTTCGTCTACCTGAGAACTAAGTTTGTCGACTGGAGTTAAGTTTGAAGAATTCTGTACTTGGAATGTTGGAGTATACTCTGGAAATCGTCGACCTGAGATTCAAGTTTGTCGAACTCAGCTCAGAGAATTTTCTCTAAGTTCGTCGAGCTGAGCACGACTTTCGTCGACCTGAGTTCGACGAACGTCGAACTCATTTTCTGAGTCTTTGAAAGTTCTCTAAGTCTTGAGTCTTTTGCAGTCTGTTAATGGATGGTCCATACAGTGTTGACTCTAAGTACATGGCCTAGACTCTAGGACACATACATGACCCTAGCTATACATGTTGGGTCAAACATCCTAATTTAGTGAACCTAGCACAAATCCAACTAGGGATCCAACAATCTCCCCCTATTTGGGTAAGGTCACTAATTACAGACTCACATCAATTACAAAGTAATAAAACATATATCTGGCATGAAAAATTTAAATGTGCAGCAGATATATATACACAGAGCTTTGTATCAGAATATAAACAGACAGTTTTAAAATAATCAAAAGACTTAAATAGTTTAAAGTTCATTTCTTCTTCTTAGGCTCCTTTGGCTTATCCTCCTTAGTTTTGTCACCAGGCTGTGTAAACTTGATCTCCCTATTTGGATCTGCTGCTTGAGAGTTTTTCATGGTCATGTCAACAGATCCAATGATGTTGAGGGAGGTGGCTCTTGGCACTACAGCTTCAGGATGTGACTTCATATATTCATCAACATTGAAAAATTTGTTAGCCTTAGTAAACCGGTTAAGTTCTTCCTTTCTATACTTGGACATTGTAGTATATTTAGATGGATCCTTTCCTTCAGCTCTTGCTTTGTTGATCATGGATAGGCCAACCAATTCCTAAAATCTGGCCATCCTAGCAGTTGTAGCTGTCTCAGGATCTTCAAATGGTTTAGGAGGGGAAGCAGGATTCTTGGGGCTTTCAGGCTTTTGATGTTCAGTGAATTGTTGTTGTTGGTGTTGTTGATGCTGTTGTTTGCCAGATGAATAATGCCTTTGCTGGCTACTTCCTGAAGATGAGGACCTACCCTGATGTCTTTGATATGTTTGAAACTGGGTAGTCCTCTGAGTTGAAGAACTGGAAGCACCAACAGCAGGTGGAGGAGGAGGAGGAGGATCATTTCTGTATCTTTGAGGAGGTGGGGAATATCTCCTGCTTTTCTTCCTTTCTTTCTATTGATTTTAGACAACCACATCCATGCTGGCATGCCCTAATAGGGTGTGATCTTCTGGAGTATGTAGTATGGAGTGTCATTTGCTGGATTTGGTTTTGGGGCAGGAGGTGGAGGAGCTTTCCTCTTCTTGGATACTTTTTTTTCTTAGGCTCATCATCTGAGTCCTCTTCATCATCATCCTCATCATCAGAATCTTGAGGAGCATCATATAAGACATCAATGGCCTTTAGTACTGATTTATCAATTGGCTTTTCAGCCTGAGTAGGAGCTGGAGGAGGAGCTGGAGAAGGAGCTGAAGCTGGAACAGAAGGGCTATACATAACAGTGCTTTCAGCCACTGTTTTATTTTCTTCTTCAATATCTGCCATGATCAGTGCATAGAGATCAAGCATGGGTGAATCATCCATTATGAAGGTAGGAGCAGAACTATCTTTTGGAGGGAATGAAATAATGATGGGATCAGCTCTGGGTGGAGATTGCAGGACAGGAGCCTCTGGAATTGCAAAAGTAGCCTTTGTTGGGTATTGTATCCATAATGTACCTGATTTGAAGAAGCCCCTGGACAAGCTAAGGTCAATAGACAATGTATTTGATAAAATCTTTTAAGTTGTGCTTGCAGTTCTTCCACGCTAAGTGCACACCAATGTCAGGGTGCAGTAGGTCAATATACACGGGTCTGCACGACGTAATCCCTCGTTGAGCAGATTAGTGTGTTGGCCTACGTGTACTCTCTCTATTGGAGTGCACTTACTTTCAAGTACAGGGCCGTGTTTATGCAAGAGAAGACAAGGAGCACGGATGGGTCGAGGAGCAGCTCTTGGGTGGAAAGACGAAAATTCGTCTAAGTGTAAATCGACGAGAATCACCAAGTGATTCTCGTCGATTCGGCGAGAATCACAAAGGGATTCTCGTCGATTCGTCGAGAATCAGTGGTTGATTCTCGCCGAACTCGTTCCAGCCTCTTCTAAGCGAGCACCTCTGCTTCTAAGTTAGAATCGACGAGAATCACCAAGTGATTCTCGCCGATTCGGCGAGAATCACTAGTGATTCTCGTCGAATCGTCGAGAATCACTGGTTGATTCTCACCGTCTCGACCTGGCCTAAAGCAGTGCATGCAACCAAGGCAAATTCGACGAGAATCATCTTTGATTCTCGCCGAATCGTCGAGAATCACCTTTGATTCTCGGCGACTCGGCGAGAATCACTTTCGATTCTCACCGATTTTGACTTGGGCGTTTTTCTGGAACTTCCTGAACTGGATTCTGCCGCTGTTAAGGTTCTGGACCGGGACTTGGGGATTCTGCTTGTGGGTCCCACAACGGTCATTTTTGAAGGCGTCTACAGTATATATATATACGGGTATTTTGAACGGAATACCTAGACAGAAAGAAGCCGAGCAAGAGAAAACCCTAAAATCGCGAAATCGCTCCTCCGCCGCCGTCGCCGCTCGCGCTATTTGGACGCCGCTGTTGATCGCGTTTCCTCTCGATCTCCGGCGACAGAAGCTTAACAAAGCTTTGAGTCTCACGTGTCTATCCAGAGATCTCTTGTCTCTCGATTTGTTGATCGGGAATAACTTCCCCGTCCGAATCGATCGAGACGACCGATCCTCGTGTGACCGTTGGAAGACCAAGCTAGCTTCGCTACGAAGATTGGATCTCTAAGTTCAGCAGCCGCTCATCATCATAGCCGCCGATCCCGAAGCAAGCCGCCGCTCGTCTTGCCGCCGCCGGTTCCGGGGAGATCCTTTCCAAGAGAGACCAAGGTTGTAGATTCTTCGTTGACTTCACGAACACGTCGTCGAACGAAGAGGAACACCGTAGTCTCCCAACGAAGTTTGTATCTCATGTACATTCTATTTTTCTTTTGTTGTAAAGGAACGATTGTTCCGTGTTGTAAGGGTTGAGTGCAACCCGGTTTGTGGGAGTGTTGACTCCTACGTGTGGAAGGGTTCCTTCCGATAGTGCAAGGATTGGATTTCAATCCTGTTGGAGAAGTGACCGAGTCATCCCTTGTTGGGAGATAGGTCGAAGGGGGAAAGTGGATGTACCCAAGTCGGGGAACCACTATAAATTGCCTGTGTATTCTCTGTGCTGTGCTGTTTGTTTTTATTGTGCAGGTATAGTCTTAAATTCCGCAAATACGCTTCACGTCACCTATCCCCCCCCCCCCATAGGTGAACATAGTTGACACTAGGTGGACTTTCAAGTGGTATCAGAGGGAGGTTACTCATCAAAAAGGTTAACACCTTGAGTTGAATCCTGCCCCTAGTGTCAAGAAGAAGACAAACAACTACTATGGACGGGCTCAAGTTCTCCAGCAAGATCCCAGTGTGCACCAGGCTCAACTTTCCTATCTGGAAGGAAAGGATCAGGTTCTACATGGAAGCAGTTGATCCTCGACTCTTCATGATCGTGGAGGAGGGACCTTATGTCCCCACTAAGGCCTCCACCATTGATCCCACCAAGAAGGTGCCGAAGACACTTTCTGAAATGGACAAGGACGAGATGGTGCTAGTGGGACTTGACAAGAAGGCACGAAACATTCTGGTCAGCGCAGTTGATGACTCAATGATGCAAAACTTCAGCAACTGCAGGACAGCACAAGAGATCTGGCAGTGCCTGATCATCCTAATGGAGGGCACGGATGAAGTGAGGGATGATCGGAGATCCCTCCTGAACCAAAAATATGAGGCCTTCAGACAAGGGCCTAAGGAAGAGATCGGAGTCACCTACGAGAACTTCCTAAAGATTGTCAACGCCCTCAAGGGCTACGGAAGAGTGTTCACTAATGGTGAACTCAATGACAAATTTCTTAGGTCCCTTACTAAGGAATGGGACACAAAGATCTGCGCCATCAGAGAATTTGGCAGACTAGCAGAAATTGATTCACAAATTCTGTTTGGAAAGCTGATGTCCTATGAGCTTCAGCTGAACACCAGAAAAGCAGAAGAAGAAGCAGAGAAGGCGGCAGCCAAAGAAAAGACTGTGGCTCTAAAAGCCAGTCACTCCAGAAAAGGCAAGTGTGCGGTTTCATACCGTGCCAGGAAAAAGGATGAGGAGGAGGACTCCAAGCCATGCTCCTCCAGCTCAGAGCTGTCGGAGGAGGATTTCTCCCTCATCACTCGAGAGTTCAAGAAGTTCCTCAAGATGAGGAATCAAAGAAAGAGAGACGGCTCCTCCTCTAGGCATCAGAAGAAAAATTATTCTTCTGACAGATATGCATCTAGACCGAACAAACATCGCTCCGCTGACATTATTTGCTTTGGATGAAATAAGCCAGGACACGTCGTGGCCGACTGCTATCAAGGCAAGAGAGAAAAAGGAAAAGAAGAGGAGCACAAATCCTCTAGAGATAAGAAGAAGGAGCGGAGCTACATCGCCAAAAGGCCAAAGACACTGAGTGAGTCTGATTCCTCAGACTCCAGTGATGATGAGGAAGCCTACTTCGGGCTGGTGGGTCGCTCTGACTCAGAAGGAGAATGCCCCCCGTTTACTGGGAAGGTAAAAGCTCACACCCCTCTCTCCGACTCCGACTCTGATCCTGAGTCTCAGGATGATGAACCTGAGGATAGCCTTTCGGCCCGTGAAGCTGAGCTCCTCGAGAAGTATGAGCTTCTGCTCAACACTTTCGAGGAGTGCCGAAAGAGATTGAAGGCTGAGAAAAAGGAAGTAAAATTCCTTAAGGGTGAGTGTGTTTCCCTAAGGGAAGAGGTCACCAGTTTGATCTCTCTCCGACAGGAGCACCTTGACCTGACCTCAAAGCATTCAGAGTCTCTGAAGCTCCTTGATCTTAAGCAGGAGGAAGTCGACAAGTTGGAAGAACAACTTGCGGCAGAAAGGAAGATCGTCAAGAGCATCTCTATGCTAAAAACAGTCTTCCAGTTGTTGATACCTTCTCTGCTCAGGCCAAAGGAGCTGGCTTGGGGCATGTAGGGGTATCTGGTTCCTCCTCCAGGAGAAACAGGAACCAGAGGAAGAATAAGGCCGCCAAGAAGGCCTCTGCTGATGAAAAGGGAAAGGCTCCGCTTAGTCCTGTTGCGTTCAGAAAGCCTGGCTTTCCTTGCAACCAACATGACTTTGAGTCAACATTTGGCCATCATTTCCGGCCCTCGGTTGCAAAGCCAAAGAGCCGATATGACGGTTGGACCTTTCCCCGGAACTTCGGTGAGAGTGCCTTCAAGGCACCTTATGAGGAAATCCACATGGGAAATTATGGTCCGTTCTCTAGCGGCCATAATGGAAAGCAGGCACCAAAAGCCAAGCCGGTTATACAGAAGGTGACGAAGTCATGTGACTGCTGTCACCATGAGGCCTCCTCCTCCAGATCCAAGGCCCCAGCTGTACCCACCGTTCCCAGGGTAAGGCAGGAGCCTAGGAAGAGGTACAACAGATTCGACTGTTGGTGCTGTGGCAAAGTCGGTCACTTTGCCGTGGATTGTTGGTTTAATCCAAGGCATTACGAGACTCCCCATGTTAGCAATGCGAGGCCGACCACTCGTAGGGTTAACCAACCGAGGGGGAGTGTGCTAACCAGGAATCTAGGACCCAAGTTCGATTGGGTTCCTAAGGCAAATTAATTTTGTTTTGCAGGTATGTCCAAAGGCCACCAAAACGCCGATCTGGTATTTGGACAGTGGATGCTCCCGGCATATGACTGGGATAAGAAGCCTGCTGCGTGATTACACTCCAGTCGAGAATGGACCCAAAGTCATCTTTGGAGGGTCAGATCGAGGAGTCACCAGAGGTTACGGTATGATTTCCAACGGTATAATCACTATCACCGACGTGGCTTATGTTGAAGGGTTAAACCATAACCTGATCAGTGTAAGTCAGTTATGTGATAAAGGTTATGACGTTAAGTTCTGCAAGGATAAATATCTGATAATTTCACGTACCTCTTCTGAGACGGTATTATCAGGAATTAGGAGCAGAAATATCTTTTGCTTAGATTTTCTCAGTTTAGATTCCTCTACCCCCGTATGCCTTGTGGCAACAGGCAGTGCATCTCTGTGTGAACAATGGCACAAGAGATTGGCACATATTAATTTCAAGACAATTAGTATGCTGTTTTCTAAGAACTTAGTAAGGGATGCTCCCAGTATCAAGTGCATCAAAGATAGCCCCTGTCCTGCATGCCAGATGGGCAAACAGACTCGGGCTACCTTTAAGAGCATTGCAGACAAAGACTCTTCCCGATGTCTTTACCTTTTACATATGGACTTGTTTGGTCCAATGCAAGTTCATAGCTTGGGAGGCAAGTCCTATACGCTAGTGATAGTTGATGATCATTCTCGGTTTACTTGGGTGTTCTTTTTGAAACGAAAGTCAGATACGTTTGACATCTTCACTAGTTTTGTCAAGCAGGTTCAGAACGAATTTAACTGCTCTGTGGTCAAAATCAGAAGTGACCATGGAACAGAATTCGAATCTGGTGCTATGACAGAGTTTTGTGAAGAACAAGGTATCTTTCATGAGTTTTCCTCCCCGCGCACTCCTCAGCAAAATGGAGTTGCGGAGAGGAGAAATAGAACTCTCATTGAAGCCTGCACGACAATGTTGAAAGACGCTTCTCTCCCGGAATACTTCTGGGCAGAGGCTGTCAATACAGCTTGTCATGTACAAAACCGAGCATTGATCAACAAGCATCATCGTAAGACGCCTTACGAGCTACTGAAAGGCAGGAAACCAACCATGTCCTACTTGAGGATTTTTGGTTGCAGATGCTATGTACTGAATAATGGGAAGTACCCGCGTACTAAATTTGGTGAAAAATGCTTCGAAGGCATATTCATGGGCTATAGTTCCCACAGTCGGGCATATAGGGTCTTCAATAAGAAAACCCTAGTGGTAGAAGAATCAATAAATGTTGTATTTGATGAAGGAAGTTTGCTTAACAACAACTCTTCCAGTGGTATTCTTGAAGATGCAGGTGCACGACTGGAACAGCTGAGTCTGGATGAGACCGCTAAAGATGACACTCCTAAGTACGTCAAAGTCTCCACCTCCACGTCATCTGAAAATGTTGAAGATCAAAATGGAACAAATCTCTTGGAAGAAAGAGAAGCCCAAGAAGTAGTTGAAGCTCCAGACGCCAGACTTCTAGAGCTCCGGCACGTGAGGGATCATCCTAGAGATCAGATCATCGGAGATCCTCGTGTCGGTGTCAGAACTCGAAGAGGTACTATTAACGAAGTATTGCATCTTAGCTTCCTGTCACAGGTTGAGCCAGAGAAGTTCGACAAGGCAAACAAGGATGCGGCATGGATTCTGGCCATGCAAGATGAACTACATCAATTCGAACGTTGCAACGTTTGGACGCTAGTTCCCAGACCATACAAGCAGAATGTGATTGGCACCAAGTAGATCTTCAGAAATAAGCTGGATGAACATGGTTTCATCATAAAGAACAAGGCAAGGCTGGTGGCTCAAGGTTACAGACAGGAGGAGGGGATTGACTTCGACCAGACCTTCGCACCAGTAGCAAGGCTCGAGGCAATCAGATTGTTCCTGGCGTATGCTTCACACAAAGGATTCACAGTCTATCAAATGGATGTGAAATCAGCATTCTTGAACGGAGACCTGAAAGAGGAAGTATACGTCGCTCAACCCCCAGGTTTTGTCGATCCTACTTATCCTAATCATGTTTATTTTCTTAATAAAGCCTTATATGGGTTGAAACAAGCTCCACGAGCTTGGTATGAGACTTTTCTAGTTTTCTTCTTGAGAACAAGTTCTCTAGAGGTAAAATAGATAAAACATTGTTTCTCAGGGAAGTCAAAGGCAAGATTTTGCTGGTGCAAATCTATGTCGATGACATAATATTCGGCTCAACGGACAACAATCTTTGCAAAACGTTTTCTAAACTTATGCAAGGAAAGTTTGAAATGAGCAGTATGGGAGAGCTCAAGTATTTCTTAAGACTTCAAGTGAAACAGTCTGAGGATGGAATCTTCATCTCTCAGACGAAGTTCACGAATGAACTCCTTAAGAAATTCGGTATGGAGAGTGCAACCTCTATGAGGTCTCCAATGAGATCCACCATGTCTCTGGATAAGGATGAGAAAGGTAAACCTTTCGATGAAACCAAATACAGAAGCATCATTGGATCCCTGCTCTACCTTACTGCCAGTAGACCGGATATCATGTTCTCCACATGTGTCTGTGCCAGATATTAGGTGAACACTAAGGAATCTCACTATGTCGCTGCAAAGCGAATTCTAAGATACCTTAAAGGTACTCCCAATCTTGGCTTGTGGTACCCGAGAAACAATGATGTCGAGCTAATAGGTTTTTCAGATGCTGATTTTGCAGGAAGTAGGGATGACAGGAAAAGCACCTCCGGGACGTGTCAATTCCTCGGCAGGAGACTTATCTCTTGGAATAGCAAGAAACAGAATTGTGTAGCTACCTCCACAGCAGAGTCTGAGTACATTTCAGCAAGAAGCTGTTGCGCACAACTACTATGGATCAGAAACCAGTTAGCCGACTATGACCTTCAGTTCAAGGAAGTTCCAATGTACTGCGACTCCTCCAGTACAATTGCAATTGCCAACAATCCTGTATCGCACAGCAGAACGAAGCATATTGAAGTGCGCTACCACTTCATTCGGTAGCACGTGGAGAACAAGGACATCTCTCTCTGTTATGTCCCCACGGACAAGCAGATTGCTGATATATTCACAAAGCCCTTAGACGAGGCCAAGTTCAATCTTTTCAAGACTGAATTGGGGATGCTCAATTATGAGGAATGAAGACTACAGAAGCTCCAGGCTCGTACACGATCTGAGGGGGAGCAAGGAACTCAAGTGTGAGCACAGGCGCAAGAACTAAGGGGGAGCAAGGGGTCAAATGCTACCGACCCCGATTTGCAGAAGCCGAAAAGGGGGAGATTACCCTCTCGGCTAAGGCTAAGGTGGCTCCAAGCTTGCTTCCAAGAAATTGGTATTGGTTATGGATAACCCACTCAACTCACTTTTAAGTTTATGGTTTTCATTCCCATTTGCTCTATTCACCTTAGCTTGTAGGGTTTAGGCTTCTTCAAATAGGGGGAGATTGTTGGGTATTGTATCCACAATGTACCTGATTTGAAGAAGCCCCTGGACAAGCTAAGGTCAATGGACAATGTATATGATAAAATCTTTTAAGTTGTGCTTGCAGTTCTTCCACGCTAAGTGCACACCAATGTAAGGGTGCAGTAGGTCAATATACACGGGTCTGCACGACGTAATCCCTCGTTGAGTAGATCAGTGTGTTGGCCTACGTGTACTCTCTCTATTGGAGTGCACTTACTTTCAAGTACAGGGCCGTGTTTATGCAAGAGAAGACAAGGATCACGGATGGGTCGAGGAGTAGCTCTTGGGTGGAAAGACGAAAATTCGTCTAAGTGTAAATCGACGAGAATCACCAAGTGATTCTCGCCGATTCGGCGAGAATCACAAAGGGATTCTCGCCGATTCGTCGAGAATCAGTGGTTGATTCTCGCCGAACTCGTTCCAGCCTCTTCTAAGAGAGCACCTCTGCTTCTAAGTAAGAATCGACGAGAATCACCAAGTGATTCTCGCCGATTCGGCGAGAATCACTAGTGATTCTCGTCGAATCGTCGAGAATCACTGGTTGATTCTCACCGTCTCGACCTGGCCTAAAGCAGTGCGTGCAACCAAGGCAAATTCGACGAGAATCATCTTTTATTCTCGCCGAATCGTCGAGAATCACCTTTGATTCTCGGCGACTCGGCGAGAATCACTTTCGATTCTCATCGATTTTGACTTGGGTGTTTTTCTGGAACTTCCTGAACCGGATTCTGCCGCTGTTAAGGTTCTGGACCAGGACTTAGGGATTCTGCTTGTGGGTCCCACAACGGTCATTTTTGAAGGCGTCTACAGTATATATATATACGGGTATTTTGAACGGAATACCTAGACAGAAAGAAGCCGAGCAAGAGAAAACCCTAAAATCGCGAAATCGCTCCTCCGCCGCCGTCGCCGCTCGCGCTATTTGGATGCCGCTGTTGATCGCGTTTCCTCTCGATCTCCGGCGACAGAAGCTTAGCAAAGCTTTGAGTCTCACGTGTCTATCCAGAGATCTCTTGTCTCTCGATTTGTTGATCGGGAATAACTTCCCCGTCTGAATCGATCGAGACGACCGATCCTCGTGGGACCGTTGGAAGACCAAGCTAGCTTCGCTACGAAGATTGGATCTCTAAGTTCAGCAGCCGCTCATCATCATAGCCGCCGATCCCGAAGCAAGCCGCCGCTCGTCTTGCTGCCGCCGGTTCCGGGGAGATCCTTTCCAAGAGAGACCAAGGTTGTAGATTCTCCGTTGACTTCATGAACACGTCGTCGAACGAAGAGGAACACCGTAGTCTCCCAACGAAGTTTGTATCTCGTGTACATTCTATTTTACTTTTGTTGTAAAGGAACGATTGTTCCGTGTTGTAAGGGTTGAGTGCAACCCGGTTTGTGTGAGTGTTGACTCCTACGTGTGGAAGGGTTCCTTCCGATAGTGCAAGGATTGGATTTCAATCCTGTTGGAGAAGTGACCGAGTCATCCCTTGTTGGGAGATAGGTCGAAGGGGGAAAGTGGATGTACCCAAGTCGGGGAACCACTATAAATTGCATGTGTATTCTGTGTGTTGTGCTGTTTGTTTTTATTGTGCAGGTACCATCTTAAATTCCGCAAATACGCTTCACGTCACCTATTCCCCCCCCATAGGTGAACATAGTTGACACTAGGTGGACTTTCAGCCTTAAGTTGCATGGCAACCTTGGGGCTTATGGGAGAGGTGTAAGGAACTATAGCCAAAGATGGCTTGATGTTGTCTGCTAGAAGATTATTCAAATAAGATATATCAAAAATACTCAATATATTTAATAGATCTACTGTGGGATTTATAATATAATCACCAGCAGTATCTATTTCATCCAAAAAGGCTCATCCATCTTAGTATCTGATTCTATTAAGTCAATGATTGCAGAAGGATCTGGTATATCTTCATAAGAGTCAGTCATAAAGGAATCAAACTCTGCTGCTGCTTCTGCTTCTGTTGCTTCTTTTGTTGCCGCTACTTCAAACTCTACTTCTTTTACTGCTGCTGCTTCAAACTCTGCTGCTACTGCTGTTATTGGAGCTTCTTCATCATGAAGCATCTCCCCCTGATTGGCTGCAGAGGGTCCTGGAGCCAGTCCCTCAGAAGAAGGGACAAGAGATAGAGCAGCAACTTGGGCACATAGAGTTTGGATGGAAGCTGTAAGAGGAGCTAGAGCTTTATGTAAAAGAATTTGAAGAGTGGGAGAGATGAATGCAAGTAAATCTTTAGCAATATCAGAGAAGTTTAAATAGAGAAATTCTGGAGCAGTGGAGGAGTAGGGATTGTGATGACCACAATTGGAGCAAACAGAAAATGCACTAGACATGTCTGTATGTGTGTAGTCAGGTGCAGAAGGTGGAATGTCTGTTTGGAATAGGAAAGGGAAGAGGACAGCGAGAGGAGTTGTTGTAGAGGGTGGAATTTGTGGTTTGGGGATGGGTTCTTGATGTGGGGATGATGGGGGAATCATGAGATTGAAAGTGTGGGAGGAGATAAAGGTGTCAGGATCTGTGATAGTTAAGTGAGGTGGAAGGGGGGATTGAGGTGAATATGGTTGTGGTGATTGGGAAGGAGAGGGTTGTCGGGATTCCTGTATGGGGGAAGAGGAGATTTCAGTGATAGCTATTTGTGGAGAATTTGCAGGAGAGGGAGCTGGAGTAGGAATATGAACTGGTTGTTGTGGTTGTTGTTGTTGTTGTTGAAGAGAAGGAATGTTGGAAGAGGAGGGAGCTGCTTTTGAGGGTGAGGGAGAGGCTATTACTGCCCTTGTGCTTTCATAAGGCCTGGAGGAAGAGGATAGAGCCTTGGAGGTCTTAGTGATGGTCCTCTCCCACTTGCCAAAGAGGGCACAGGTGAGCCTCTTGGAGGCATTGATGAATATGGTCTGGAAGACCAGTGATTCTGCAGCCTTCTCCTTCAGGAAGATTCCCAGAATTCTTCCAAAATAGACTTCCTTTTTATTGTTCTTCTTCTTAATCAGCTCAAACACAATCTGAGCCCAATTCACCTTCTTCTTGTTTATCACAGCACACATTACCAGGAATTGGTGCCTGGTTATGTAATCATGCGCAGTGTGTTTGCCAAGCAACACTTTCCCCACAATGTCTGCTGGAAATTTGAACTCGGCAGACAAGTGTTTCTTCAGCAATTTATTTGGGGTTTCTCCAGTATACCCCATCATACTCAGCATCACATCAAATTCCTTAGTATCAATTTCTAACTCTTCTTCACCGTTAATTAATCCAAAAATTTCTGTTAGAACGGCGGGAGTAAGTGGAACAGCATTACCAGAGATTGTACCAGTCATAGAATTCTCATCTGTTGTGGAAGAAGTATAGACCCACTCTCGGATCTCAGCACCAGATATTTTGATCCTGGTGGATAGCAGATTCTTCAACTGCTGTTCTTCAAGGAGTTGCAGGATGTCCATAAAGATAGGGTCTGAATGTTGAAAAGATTCAAAGTCGACATCAAATCCTGTGTCGAATTTCATCGCTGCAAGACTGCTGCTGGAATCGCCATTAGTTCACCTGTAAGAGAAAAACAAAGATCAAGTGCACGGGAACTGAAAGCACGGGATGGAGGTCGAAGAAAACCTAGATATAAGGTTTTTCGTAATATGAATCGACAAACTCCGTTCCACGAAAAGTAAATAATTCTTCAATCTGAGATCAACGAAATAATTTGTAGTTAAATATTTCGTCGAGCTCAATCTGGAGATTTGAAGACATTTCGTCGAGCTCCGTTCGATGAAAGTTTTCTGAAGTAGATTCATCGATCTCCGTTCGATGAAAACAACTTCACTCACAGAGAGTTCGTCGACCTCCGTTCGACGAATATCTCAAGAACTCTTCCCAGTTCATCGAGCTCCGTTCGACGAACTTCGAAGAATTCATCGAGTGCAGACAGAAGTTAAATCAAAGCTTCTTCATTAATCATGCCCAACTGATTTATAAAGAACAAGTGATTCCTTTCATCCAAGGGTTTGGTGAAATTATCAGCTCTTTGTAAATCAGTGTAAATATAGACAAGTTTGATTTTTTTTTGTCTACACACTCTCTAATGAAATGATGCCTAATGTCTATATGCTTAGTCCTACTGTGATGGACTGGATTCTGTGTTATGGATATATCACTTGTGTTATCACATAGTAGAGTTGAATTATTTAAGTTGAAATCATAGTCTAGGAGTTGGTTTTGAATCCACAACATCTGTGAACAGCAACTGCCAGCTGCAATGTATTCTGCTTCAACAGTTGATGTGGACACAGATGATTGTTTCTTGCAGAACCAAGACACTAGTCTCATACCAAGGAACTAGCAAGTTCCTGAGGTACTTTTCCGGTCTACCCTCCATCCAGTAAAGTCAGCATCTAAATATCCAGTTAAATCAAATTCTGACTTAGTAGGATACCAAAGGACTAGACTAGGATAACTCTTTATATATCTCAAAAAAAATTTTAGAAAAATTAGGTGAGATTCTTTAGGGTTCACTTGGAACCTAGCACAAAGGCATGTGGCAAACATTATATCAGGTTTGCTAGTTGTAAGATATAATAGGGACCTAACAATACCCCTATATAGTTTCTGATCAACTGGTTTCCCATGTTCATCAGTGTCTATCACAGTATTAGTATCCATATGTGTTTTCTTAGTTGAGGCATCAGCCATCCCAAACTTTTTAGGAAGCTCTTTAGCATATTTAGCCTGGGAGATGAAGATTCCATCAGGTAGCTGCTTCACTTGGACACCAAGGAAGTAGGAGAGCTCACCCATGCTACTCATCTCAAACTTAGAATGCATGAGGTCAGAAAACCTCTTGCATAGTTTAGAGTCAGTAGACCCAAATATGATGTCATCCATATATATTTATACTAATAAGATTTTATCCTTATTATGCCTAGTGAATAATGTTTTATCTACTATGCCTCTAGTGAATTCATGCTCTATCAGAAAGTTAGCTAAGGTCGCATACCAAGCTCTTGGAGCTTGCTTTAGACCATAGAGGGCTTTATGCAATCTAAATACATAATAAGGATGAGTTGGAGAGACAAAACCTGGAGGTTGTTCAACATAAACCTCTTCTTTTAGACCATAGAGGGCTTTATGCAATCTAAATACATAATAAGGATGAGTTGGAGAGACAAAACCTGGAGGTTGCTTTAGAACAAGGCCAGACTCCTTCCCAAGGGATACAGGTAATAAGAAGGAATCGACTTCGATCAGATGTATGCACCAGTGGCAAGGCTGGAGGCAATCAGGTTGTTCCTAGCATATACAACACTTAAGGGCTTCACTATCTATCAGATGGACGTGAAGTCAGCCTTCCTTAATGGTGACATAATGGAAGAAGTGTATGTGGAACAACCTCCAGGTTTTGTTAATTCTAACCAACCTGAGCACGTTTATCTCTTATTTAAAGCTTTATATGGTTTAAAACAAGCTCCTCGAGCTTGGTATGAGACGCTGTCTAGCTTTCTTCTTAAAAACAAGTTCACAAGAGGAAAGATAGATAAGACATTATTTCATAGGGAAATAAAAGGCAAGATTTTACTAGTGCAAATCTATGTCGATGACATCATATTTGGCACTACTAACGACAACCTCTGCAAAACATTTTCCAAACTTATGCAAGGGAAGTTCGAAATGAGCAGTATGAGAGAGCTGAAGTATTTCTTAGGACTTCAGGTGAAACAATCTGAAGATAGAATTTTCATTTCTTAGACGAAATTCACCAAGGAGTTAATTAAGAAATTCGAAATGGAGAGCGCAGCCTCTATGAGGACTCCAATGGGTTCAGCTATGTCTCTGGACAAGGATGAGAAAGGGAAACCTTTTGATGAAACCAAGTACAGAAGCTTAATTGGATCCTTGCTCTATCTTACTGCTAGTAGACCGGACATAATGCTTTCAATATATGTGTGTGCTAGATTTCAAGTAAACTCTAAGGAATCTCACTATGCTGTTGCAAAGTAGATTTTGAGATACCTTAAAGGTACACCAAATCTTGCTTTATGGTACCCAAGAAGTAATGATAGTGAATTGATAGGTTTTTCAGATGCAGATTTTGCAGGTAGTAAAGATGATAGAAATAGCACTTCCGGGACTTATCAATTCCTCGGAAGAAGGCTCATCTTATGGAGCAGCAAGACGCAAAATTGTGTCGCAATTTCAACGGTCGAGTCAGAATACATTTTCGCTGGCAGTTGTTGCGCACAATTACTGTGGATTAAAAATCAACTTAAAGACTACAATATGGAGATCAAGGACATTCCTCTGTTCTGTGACTCCTCTAATGCAATTGCAATAGCCAATAGCCCAGTCTCTCACAGCCGGACAAATCACATATAGCTACGGTACCACTTCATCCGGGAGCATGTGGAGCATGGAGATATC
The DNA here is from genome assembly GCA_039583875.1 of Platanthera guangdongensis. NCBI lineage: Eukaryota > Viridiplantae > Streptophyta > Magnoliopsida > Asparagales > Orchidaceae > Platanthera > Platanthera guangdongensis. The sequence goes on along the minus strand of CM077160.1, from coordinate 96,750,199 downwards.
AATCTTCAATATATTCCAACTGACATGCAGGTTGCAGACATTTTCATGAAGCCACTGGATGAGGCCAAGTTCTTGTTCTTCAAAATAGAACTTGGCATGCTCAACAAATAAGAATGAAGGAAAAGTGCCACATAGCAAGTTCAGAATCGGGTTACTTCTCAAAAATCAAGAAAATTCAAAGTCTGGAATTCATTTCTCGAGTACATCTTTTATACTCGAGAACAATAGACTTACTTCTTGATAAACATAACTCTACTCGAGAACAAGACATCTTCAACTCGAGAACAAGATATCTTCTACTCGAGAACAAGACATCTTCTACTCGAGAACAAGATGCTTTTACTCGAGTAATAATTTTCTTCTTCTCGAGAACTATTATCCCACTCGAGAAATCAGATGGAAAATCGGTATCAAGTTCAGATTTTTGATATTAGCCCCTATGCAAATTCAGCCGCCTTACACCATGTAATTTAGCATTATTTATTTCATTAATCATTAAGGTTTAGGGTATATATATATATATATATATATATATATATATATATATATATATATATATATATATATATTACCCAGAAATTTCTTATTCCCGAATTTCAAAACCCTGCTCTCGAGAAAAACTCTTCAACTTCTCTATCTCCGCCGCACTACCGAAACAACCCTAATTCTCCCTTTGCCGGCCAACAGACGTTTCATTCTTCAAATAAATGGCCTCCTCATCCAAGTTAGGCATCGGCAGCGAACTCATATCCACCGAAATCGGCAACATTTCTGACGATTTCAGAAATATTCTCATCTTGCTCGACACTGCCGAATTATCTGTCGTTCTGGAACACCCTTGCAGAGTTTTAATTTCTGATGTAGAGGAATTCTACCAACATGCTAAGATCAAGTGCAATGGGAAAGTGCTGAAATCTAAGGTTTGTGACTTCAAAATCAAGATGACTTCTAACTCTGTTTCACAATTTTTGTGGCTGCCAGTTATTGACATGGAAGACCACCTAATAAGCTTAGACTATGAAAGAGCTTATGGATTTTGTGGTCTTCCCGACTATATTGTTACCATCCGTCGACAACATATGAATGCAGAAAGTAAATTACTCGCAAATATTCTTGGAAAAGTCCTCCTCTGCAGGGTCAGTTCTATCAGCTACATCACCACAGAGTTCTTTGATATGATGACTGTCGTTATATGCAGGAAAAAGTTTCAGTGGGGGGTGATGCTTTTCGACAGAATCAAGGCAAGCATAAAGAACCCCAATTATGGATGAATCTTTTCTTTTTACTTAACTCAGATGAAGCCAGATGTGTTTTCCATGGCTAAGGGCATGGCCTTTCACCACATGAAGAAATTCCCAATCACGTCCATCCAAAGATGGGAGATCAAGCTTCAAAAATCAGACCAAGCTTCAAAGAAAGATGAAGATGCAGTCAGGACTCCATCTCCCCCTTCTCATCAAATAAATGATCTTGTTATTGAGGGGGAGCCTGCTCCATCTGTCCAAGATCAGCCTACTCAAATTCCAACTCCTGCTTTAGTCTATATAGAAATTCTAGCCCATGTTTCCACTTCACCTGCTCTTATTGTACATACTGTTCTAAAAGATGACACACCTCCATCTACTGTTATAAAAGACACCCCTCTCCAAGTAGATAATTCAAAATTTATTGCTGCTTATTTACCTGACTCAGAAATTCTAACAGATGCCCAAGTGAATGAACAAATTATGTCTACAGATGATGACATTAATAAAACAATAGAGGAGATCACTTCCAAAGTGCCTCTATCCCCTCTGCTAGAAGAATACCATCCATCTCAGCAAGATGATTCCTCTCAACCAGAACCATCGCAATCAGAACATTCTCCTGAACCAGAAAAGTCTCCTCATTCAGAACATCCATCAGAACCTGAACCATCTCCAAATCCCCATTCTCTTGTTCAGGGGAAGAAAGATGAAAAAATAGTTTTTCTTTCTAATACTGAAGAAGAAATACCTGCTGAAGATGCTGAACTTCCTCTTCCTAGCCTACAATTCAATATTCCCACCATATTAGCCAAAGATGCTGAAGATGAAGACACTACAGTCAAAAGAAAACAAACTTCTACCTCTACAGTACTCATTGAAGAAATTGTCCCCTGGATTACTCCAGTTCTACCTACTCCACCTCTTCAAACTGAAGTTCTATCTGAAAACAATATCTTAAGTAAGATTGAAGCCATGATGGCTGAGCAGAGAAAATATTTTGATACTTCTCTTAAAGCTGTAACTGATAAGGTAACTGTCTTGGAGAAAGAGATGAGCCGAGGATTTGTTGAAATCCAAAACAATACTTATGAATTCAAAAGGATTTTACAAATTGGATGCAAAGCTATAGACCACACCATTACCAGCATTGGTATGATAATGGAACAATATGTCACTCTTGCAAATAATCAGATGCAATTAGAAAAGAAAGACCAGGAATGTAACTTCAAGACATGTGAAGAAGTTGGGCAGTTCAAAGAAAGTGTCATTAGCACCCTATCTGTAGAAGTTAGAAAGGGGGAGGATAAACTGAAAGAACAGCTTGAGAAGAAAGTTCAAACAATGAAACATCAATGGGATAGTCAAATTAAAGAAATTCAAGCATTAGTGCTAAAGGAAGTTAAGAGTACAAAGTTGTATACAGATGATACTGCAATATGAATGCACAATCGGCTTTTCCCTGACCTCTCAATTGATCCTTCTGCACCCCTACCCATATGCCTGGATGTAAATAGGCCTACATTCTCTCCAGGGCCTAAATATTTTGAAGCTCCACTTCCTCCTAAGACTTATGAACAAGAATGGGATCCTGAACAGGCTAATGTGTCTCCTCAAGTACCTCCTGAGATACAGAAATTTAAAAGAAGAAAGTATGGTGATGGTGCCTCTGCTAGCAAGTCCACTCCCATGCCAGAGCATGTTGAAAGAGAGTTTGCTGAAGTATGGAGGCCAACATCAAAATCCATTATTCTTGACACTTTAAGACTTGTTGTGGAATTCAGTGGACACAAGGATGATTACTACTCTCATACTGAATGGATGCAATATGAAAAATCTATGACTCTCAGAAGTCTACATGATAAAAAGTATAGTCGAGATGATCCAACTGCTCCTCCCAGGACAGCTAAGTATTTTCCAAAGCCATACATGTATTTCCAAAGATAAGAAGACAAACTTCAAAAGCAGCAACAACAACAGACCAAAAAGGGATAGAAGATGATTTAAGTTTTATATATGAGAAACTATGTGGAATAGACTTTTCCTGGACAATTTCTATATATATACATCTTTAAATTTTGATGATTTATATCTTTTATTGCATAACATTTCTCATTATTATTTTGGTTGCTAGTTACTTTATTTGTTTATCTTGATATAATTCACCTTAGTTTAGAGGGTTCTGACTTCTACAAATAGGGGGAGATTGTTGGGCATTGTATCCACAATAACCCAGATTTGAATGAAGTCACCCTTGAACTAAGATGAATTAAGTTTGTATTTGATTTATTTTCAAGTTGAGTGCTTGCAGGTTACAATTGGCAAGTGTGGACCAATGTCAGTTTACAATGGGTCACCAAACATAGAACCATACAATGTAATCCCTCATTGTGTGATCCATGGTGTTGACTCATATGTAACCTCTCTATTGGGACACACTTAATTTTCATGTACTAATACTATGGGAGAAAAGCTAGTTGTTGGATTTCTTGAAGAAAATCAATTTTCAGACTTACAGAATTTTTCTAAGTATTATTCTCGAGAAGAACTTATAATACTCGAGTAGTATTATTTTTTAGTACTCGAGTAAGCTCAATCATGTATTCGAGTAGCAGAAGCTGTTCTCAAGAAATCCTAGTGTAGTTCTCGAGATAGCCATGTGTACTCGAGTAGATCATAACTCTTCTTCTCGAGTTACTTTAATTTATGTCAAAATTATCTCTAAGTATTTTTCTCGAGATGCCGATGACTTTTCTCGAGAACCGAATGTTTTTTCTCGAGACTGAGAATTTCTTTTCTCGAGAACTAGAGATTCTTTCTCGAGATGCATTATTGTTCTAGAGTAACGGGTCTATTATTTCTCGAGATACTAGAATTCCACCTCTATATTTTTTCTTAAGTATTTTTCTCGAGAACTTGATACCTCTTCTTGAGAAACAGAAATTTCTTCTCGAGAACACTTACCTCTCTTGAGAAATGAAGTTCTGTTTTTTGAAATTTCCTAAGTACCTGACAGAAGCAATTTCAAATTGATCTCTTTTCTTATTGGTCCACGTGTGCTCTCCTTAAAGATTATGACCGTTAGGCAAGTCCTATAAAAAGTCTTATCATAATCGACTAACCCTAACAAGAGAAATTTAAGTATTCTGAATCGCAATTTTCATTATAAATCGGGAAGCGCCACCGCTGTTCATCATCTTCTTCGCTGCTGACTTTCTCTGATCCAAGAGATTCAGACCAAGAAGTTTCAACAGATCAATATTTTCAACATCGATAGATCTATTCCTTGATCGTGTTTGAAAGTGGGGATAAAATCTACCTTAACTCTAGAGGGGTGGGGGGGGGTGAATAGAGTATATTAAAATAATTTTCAAGTTAAAAATTATTTTGCAGTGGAAGACTTAATTTAAATATATGTGTAAGGTGCTTGCAGTAAATAAAAATTATGAAAGCAAGAAATAAAAACACAGCACACAGTAAACAAAATATAGCAACCAGAAGACATAAGGAGCTATAGTGGTTCCCCAATCAATCTGGGTACATCCACTCTTCTACCACCCTAGGTAGGAATCCACTGCAGGATGAGTTGATCAGGTGTCCTGGGCACCAATGAGCTTTTGATAAGGTGCTCAAAAAACAATTTAGATTTTTTGATCATGTGTCTTGCCACCACTGAGTTTTGAAAACGTCTCAGAAACCAGCACAAAACTTTTGAAGGGAGTTTTGAGAAACCCTTTAACAGCAGAAAAAGAAAGAGGTGAGATGTTATTCTCTATCAACAATCAGAGAGAAGACTAGTGGATGATGTTTTCAAAGCTACCCCTGAGATCTGGAAATTGTTCAGGAAAAGAAGATTTGCACTAGGGTGATAGTCCTTCAGTAGATGAGATCTCCAGCAAAGGATGATTCCAGCAGTTGCTGAAATGTGTAGTGTCTGGACTCTTGATGGATGAAGCCTCTGAACACTTGAGTCAAATGAGATCTGGAAAATCTTCTATTCTGTATGTTGATCTCCTTCAGTGGTGTGTGTTTTGAATGAATTCTGCCTGTGTGTCTGTCTGTGACTGTTCTCTTTCTGTGTGTAATCTTTTTTTTCTGTATGTAACGGTTAAGAGTAGCAGAATACTATCCTCTTTTATTCCTTAGATCTGAAAAGAATGAATTGATTCTCTGTCTCCAATATAGTCGTTAGCTACTCATTAATGACTTCCTTAAATGAATTTTGTCTCTGGAGGAAAGTCCTAGAAAACATTCCTTTAATTCTCCCTTGAAACTTGCTCCAGATTAATTGAAACGGCTACAAGATCCTTGAAATAAATACTGGGAAAAAATAAGATAGAATTCCATCACTGTCTGAATTTGAATCTTGAGAATCGTCGATCTCTCCAAAAAATCGTCGACTTGAGCTCAACTATCGTCGACCTGAGCTCAACTATCGTCGACCTGAGCTCAGAGACTGGAACTAGACTGGAAATAGAAATCGTCGATCTTAGCTCAACTATCATTGACTTGAGCTCAGAGATTGGGAAAACAGCTAGAGATAGAAACGTCGATCTGAGCTCGAAGATCGTCGAACAGAGTTCGATGACTCGTTGAGCTGAGCTGAGAGATAGTTGAACTGAGTTCGACGATTCGTCGACCTGAGCTCGACGAAAATGACTTAGTCTCCTGAATTTGAATATCTGATCTGAGGGTCTTGGGAGCAGCTTTCAAGCCTAAATTCTAACCCTTAGACTCAATCTAATTGACCTTAAAAACTATACAAGGAGGTCAAAACAATTTTCCTAAGGACATAGTGATCCTTGCCCAAATCAGTAATAGGGTGTTCCAACAATCTCCCCCTATTTGGGTTAGGATTACTATTTACATGACATAGGAAATAAAAGCATATAATGCAGATATAAAATCAAAAACAGCATTGCAGAAACACAAATAAAATCACATCAGAAAGTCAGAATAGATAACACTGTCAGCTTACATAATTGTTCCTTTTCCTTGCCCTTTTTGAGAACTATTTCTCTGTTAGGGTTAAGAGCTTTTTTCTTGGATCTTCTGTCATCATCTGCACCTAGAGAAGTTTGATGTTTTGTCCTGGGGACTACAGCTTCTGGGTGCAGCTTCATATAGCTTTCTGAGTCAAAGAATTTGCTGGAAGAATATCTTTCAAGTTCTTTCTTTCTCTGTTCTGATAGAGTGGTGAAATTTGATGTATCTCTTCCTTGTTCTCTTGCCTTTTTAATTTGATCTAGTGCAACCAACTCTTTCATCCTTGTTGTCCAAGAAGTAGGATTATTCTCTGGGTCTTCAAATGGAACAGGAGGTTCATATCTGTTTGATGAATCATCAGGAGTAGCTCTGGAAGAAACTAGATCTTTTAACTTATAAGGGAAAGGACCAGATGTAGTGTCAGTGGGACCTTGTCCTTCCCTATGATAAGGATGCTGCCTAGAATAACCTTTGGAATAAACTCTGAATTCTCTTTGATTTCCCCTATACTATCCTCTTCTGGACTGGTAGCCTCTTGATTGACATCCTCTTGATTGAGATCTTCCTTGAAACTGAGAGGTGCTTTGACTTTTAGCAACAGATGACTGATAAGCAGAACTTCCACCAGTACCTGCATCTGGTGAAGGAGGAGGAGGAGGATTGAAGTGAGATGATCCTTTATCATATTTCCTCTTTTTCTTCATTGTCTTTAGTTGATTCCTAGAAAACTGCATCCATGGTTCTGAAATTGGACAATCATGCAAAATATAGTATGGAATATCATTTACATCTTTAATTTTCTCCTGGGGAACTTTCTTTAGTGCCTTGCTTCTAGCTTTCCTCTTCTTTGCAATGGTTGCAGAGGAATCATCAGAATTAGTTCTAAATTGATCACTATCTGAGCTCTGAGGATTGTCATATAGTTCATTAATCCTTTTGGTGTGATCTCTTTGTTGTTGGGATTGAACAGAAGAAACAACAGCAATAGCAGCAGAAGTAACAAAAACAGTACTAATAGATGTAACTGGAACAACAGATTCAGAAATAATAACAACAGAAACAGCAGGCTCAGAGTCATTAGCCTCTGTCATAAGCACATCATCAGAAACTAAAACAGCATCAGCAGCAGCAGCAGGAACAATAGAAACTGAAGGAGCACTGTCCACATCCTTGAAAGAATGTATATAAGAAGATATTATGCTGGGCTCATAGCTAGAAATAGGCACAATGACCTTAGTAAGATCTTCACTTTTCTGATCTGGAAGACAGTTGAGGTAAACAGTATCAAACTCTGACAGCTATGACCTGAGGTCAACTGTTATGACTGGAACTGGAGCTGGAACTGGAATCTCTGAAGTAGGCAATCTCTCTACTTCATATGGCATCTCCCCCTGCCTAGATTCAGTAGTTACTGGATCAAGGCACCCAACAGAAGGGAATGCCTGATGAGGATATAGGGAAGAAAGCATGTCAGATAACTCCTGAACTGATTTCAGAAGTGGAGCCAGGGAGGTCTCCAGTAGGAGTGATAGCCTTGGAGCTAACATCTCATAGAGCTTATCTGCTATGGCTGAGAGATCTACTTGCTCAAGTGGTGCTTGAGTAGAGGTAGAGATGAGTGTGGCAGAGATGGATGTAGTAGGAGTTGTAGATGTGGTTGGAGAAAGTGTTAATGTGGATGGTATAATTGATGGTTGAGATATAGGAATGGTGGAGATGGAAGTTAATGGAATGGAGATAGATGGAGTGAAGGATGGTTGAGCAATGATTTCTTGTAGTAGTTGTTGATATGATGTAGAAGAAGATGGTTGCTCAAGGGGTGAGGAGTGAGAGTCATCCATATAGGAATCATCTAAGAGAGTGAAGGATGGAAGGTGAGATGATGAGTCAATGGTTATGTGTGGATAATGATGTAATGGATGGAAAAGATCTTTAGTGGATATTAGTGTTGGTGAAGGAATTGAGTTTGGAGATGGAATGGATATGGGGGATGAAATTGAGATGGTTTTGGTGGATGAGATAATTTTTGAGGGAACAGTAGGTGGAGAAGGTGGAGATGAGGAGGCAGGCAGTTCTTCTGATGGGGCAGTTGCCTGAGGGGAAGTGACTGGATCAGTCCTAGTGCCTGAAGATGAGATGACTGCAGAGGCTCTGCTTGGCTTTGCAATTTGCCTGTCCCATTTGCCAAAAAGGGCACAGGTTAACCTCTTAGAGGCATTGATATGCATCCAACTTGAAACAAGCAGCTCAGGGCATCTGCTATGAAGAAATAGCCCTATAATCCTTCCAAAATTAACAAAGTTCTTATTCACTTTCTTCTTAATTAGGTCAAAGAAAACTTCTCCCCAATTCAACTGTTTCTTATCCACCAAAGCACCCATTAAACAGAATTGATACCTGGATATGGTATCATGGGCAGAATGTTTTGCTAACAGGACCTTTCCAACAACATCTGCTAGAAACCTGTATTCCACTGACAGATTTTTCTTAAGCAGCTTGTTAGGGTTTGCTACTGAATGACCCATCCTATCAAGCATACTTGCAAACTCTTCTCCAGACAACTCAAGAGAATCTTGACCAGTACTTAATTGAAAAACTTCTGTTAATATAGCAGGAGTAAGAGATACCTGATTTCCTGATATAGTTCCAATCACTGTATTTTGATCTTGATTGTGAGCAGTATACACCCATTCTTTGATTTCATCTGCAGCCGGTTTTATACTTGTGGTCATGATGTGTACTAGCTGTTGATCTTTGAATAAATCCAGAATATCCTTGAAAATCTGATCACTGTTCTCAAACAAGTCCATATTGATATCGAATCCAGTGTCAAATTTCATTGCTGCCAAAACTGCAACAGAAACGACCATTTTTACCTGCAAAAATGAACAAACAAAAGACCAAGTGTAGAAAAGTTTAGAGGGAAAGGGAAATTCTGCAGAGAGTATGAAAGCGCAAAGGGAGAACGACGGCCGAAAAATGAATTTTAAATTAGGGTTCGACGCAGAAAAGGAAAGATCGTTGAACTCCGTTCGACGATCTGGGCTTCTAAAGGAATCTGAAAGGTCTTCAACATCGTCGATCTCCGTTCGACGATATTGGAGAGCGTCGAGCTCCGTTCGACGATCGCTGACCGGAAGAAGATAGCTTAGCACTATCTGGAAAGCGCTGAACTCCGGTCGACGATTTTTAAGAACATCGATCTCCATTCGACGATCTTTGGGAAAAACGTCGAGCGCAGTTCAGAGACCAGAAACAACCTATAGACCCTAGAAAATTCAAATTATTTGCGTAGTCTTGGTCAATTTTAGAGTTTTAAAATCTTGGATCTTATTTTAAACTTCCTCCATCTAACATTCCTATTTGATTCAAGAAGAATGTATGTTTCTTTTCATCCAATGGTTTGGTGAAAATATCTCCCCTTTGCAAGTCAGTTGGGATATATTGAAGTTCAATTTTATTTTTCTCAACATTGTCCCTCAAAAAGTGATGCCTAATTTCTATATGTTTTGTCCTACTATGGAGGACTGGATTTTGTGCTATAAAAATAGCACTAGTGTTATCACAGAATATTTTTGACTTCTCTAAGTTGTAGCAATAGTCTAGGAGCTGATTTTGAATCCACAAGATTTGTAAGCAACAACTACCTGCTGCCATATATTCAGCTTCAGCAGTTGATGTGGACACAGATGTTTGTTTCTTGCAAAACCAGGAGACAAGTCTGTCACTAAGAAACTGGCAAGTTCCACTGATGCTTTTCCTGTCTATTCTGCATCCAGCATAATCAACATCTAAAAATCCAGTTAAGTACATAAATGCCCCTCATATAAAATAAGGACACATCATTAGTCCATCCTCAAAATTGAGTTTATCCTTAAGCTCGGACGTCACGAGGGTGATCAGATCATCTGGCAACCTGACTTCGCGCTAGAACAACTCCCAATAACAAGTGGCGTTAGCTGGAGCTTCGGCTAGCAGCGGTTGCACCGTCCAAATAATATTTCCCAAAGGAACGGGGTCCGGTAGTAGTGGCGAAGCGGTAGGTGGAAGCATCAGTAAGGTGGTCAGAGGAACAATGTCACACAGCAAGAATAGGCCTGGCGATGCGGTAGTGAGGCGTTCTCGCCCGACGGCCAGGAAGATCACGACCGGGGAACTACGATTGGTAAGAGCGACGACAAGGTGACCTAAGAGGGTGTCATGCATGGGCTGACAGAGGCGGTATCGGTGACGCAGGTGTCTGCGTCGGCGGTGGCGGTGACTGTTGGTGGGTCGGGGGTAGTGGCAAAGACAACAATAGTGCTGAACTTGGCGGAATGGGCACCACGACGGGAGGGCTTGCTTTAGTGGTTGACCATGGTGGCTGTGAAATCGATAGAGTTGTGGCGTTTTGTGGATGCAGTGGTGGAATAATAGTGGAGTCACCCGTAGTTTAGGATGCATCCCCGAGGGGACATCGGTGACGGTGCATGGTGAAACCTGAGCATTGAGAGCATTGATCAAGGGGCCATTAGGTGCAACCTGAGCATTAATATTATTGAGTAGGATGAATATTAGTGTCCATATTTCTTATATAGTAGCCATAGGTTGAATAAAGGATTTGGACTAAGTAGGCGATTAATTAATTCTGATAAAGGAGATGACGTAATAATTTTATTTGGGATAGTGAGTAGAGAAAGACATTAAAAAGTCAAACGAATGGTGGGGTGCTCGAGACAGGCGTTAGAGAACAAAACACAAAATAAGAAAATGATGTCCTTTCTTAGGGAGAGATAATAAACAAAAATAAAGGGAAAGGTTGGATATTTGATGGCAGCATGCTAGGAGTGAAGGATGGCGTGAGATAGTGAATTGGTAGGAAAAATATGAAGAAAAAGACAAAACAAAAGGTAGGCAGAGAGATATAGATAAAAGTCAAAAGAAGAGGTGGAGTGAGAGAGTGTGGATGTCAAAAAATAAAATAAGAGGGACATGGTAGGAGCTTGAGGAAACGTGGGTGGATAAGACAAAAGAAAGGGTGATGTTATATGTAAACCAATAATGGATTGATGTAGTGGTCCAGAGCCGCGCCGCTCTAGTTCTGCAGTGGAGGAACACGTCTGGTCCCACCACCGGGCTGCAGCCAAAGCACCCCACCCATGACCGCACATATTCTCAGTGCGGCGGTATTTTGAGGCGGAGTCTCGAACCCAGTTCACTTGATAAATCCCTTTCCTAATAGGGACTATCACCAACTGAGCTTTTTTTGATGCAGTGGTCCAGAGCCGCCCCAATCTGGTTATACACCAGAGGAACACGTCTGGTCCTACCACCGGGCTGCAGCCCAAGCACCCCACCCATGATCGCACCTATTCTCAGGGCGGCGGGATGTTGAGGCAGAGTCTCGAACTCAGCCCCCTTGATAAATCCCTTTCCTAACAGGGACTATCACCAACTAAGCTACAGCTTAGTTGGTGATAGTCCCTGTTAGGAAAGGGATTTATCAAGGGGGTTGGGTTCGAACTCCTCCTCAACATCCTGCCGCGCTGAGAATAGGTGCGATCATGGGTGGGGTGCTTGGGCTGCTGCCCGGTGGTGGGACTGGACGTGTTCCTCTGGTGCAGAACCAGAGAGGTGCAGCTCTGGACCACTACATAAAAAAGTGCACTTTTTTGATGCAGCGATCCAGAGCCGCCCCGCTCTAGCGCATCCAGAGGAACACGTCCGACGATCACTACCGGGTTGCAGCCCAAGCACCCCACCCATGAACGTACCTATTCTCAGTGTTGCGGGATGTTGAGGCAGAGTCTCGAACCCAGCTCCCTTGATAAATCCTTTTCCTAACAGGGACTAACACCAACTGAGATGTTACCGGGTTGCAGCCTAAGCACCCCACCATGAACGCACCTATTCTCAGTGCGGCGGGATGTTAAGGTGGAGTCTCGAACCCAACCCCCTTGATAAATCACTTTCCTAACAGGGACTAAAACCAACTGAGCTGCAGCTCAGTTGGTGTTAGTCCCTGTTAGGAAAGGGATTTATCAAGGGGGCTGGGTTCGAGACTCCGCCTTAACATCCTGCCGTAGTGATAATAGGTGCGTTCATGGGTGGGGTGCTTGGGATACAACCCAGTGGTGATACCGGACGTGTTCCTCTGGTGCAGAACCAGAGCGGGGCGGCTCTGGACCTCTGTATCAAAAAAAGTGCACTTTTTTTGATGCAACGATCTAAAACTACCCCGCTCTAGTGCAGCCAGAGGAACACATCCGGTTATCACTATCGGGCTGCAGCCCAAGCACCCCACCCATGACCACACCTATTCTCATCGCGGTGGGATGTTGAGGCAGAGTCTCGATCCCAGCCCCCTTGATAAATCCCTTTCCTAACAGGAACTATCACCAACTCATCTACAGCTCAGTTGGTGATAGTCCCTATTAGGAAAGGGATTTATCAACGGGGCTGGGTTCGAGACTCCTCCTCAACATCCCGTTACGCTGAGAATAGGTGCGGTCATGGGTGGGGTGCTTGGGATGCAGCCCAGTGGTTGGACCAGACGTGTTCCTCTGGTGCAGAACCAGAGTGGGGCGGCTCTGTACCACTGCATCAAGGATATATACAAACCTTTATTATATACAAACCAATGCAAATATTTTTTTGTTATACATAAACCTATAGGTTATATACAAACCAATTTAAAATAAAAAATTTAAATTTGTTAAACCAACAAAAAAATTGAAAGACAACTCATCAATATCATCTTTTCAAAAACAAATTAGTTTTATAAAAACCAAAATTAACCAATATCAATTATATCAGCCTTTCAAAACATTCTAAATACAACCACAAAAAATTGAAATCAGCTACATGCTACATCCAAATCATTCTGGATATTCTTCATGCTCCAAAATCAGAAATACCTGTACAATGAAAATTAGAGAGTCGATCAAATGCTTAAATGATCATTTTAAAAAAATTCATCGCTCTTACCTTTACATCCAATAAGAGACAATATTTGGCCGTTCATTTCTACCCCTTTCAACCAAATAATTGTTAGATCATCCGGCAATGCCCCCCCCCCCCCCCCCCCCCCTCCCAAAAAAATAGATACATGCAATTATAGTAAATTTTAAACAAGAAAAAAAAATTGCTTACCTTTCGAGTTAGAAGGTGTCCACATTTACGATCACACTTGATGTGTCAATTTGTTGATTTGGATTTACAAATCAGGATTTGTATATATCCTCCCATGTGCTTGCTATTAGATCATGATTTTGTCTCCAATAAGAGACAATATGTGGTAGAGGACACCCTTTATGCATCACCAACTGTATGAAATGATTTCCATCTATATAACCCATTGCAACTAACTTTTGTGAATCCGGCGGTGGAGAATTCATTGGAATAAAGGTGAGACTTTTAAATTTAGAAATTTGGACAAAAACTATATTATAGCATGAAGCCACCACAAGCCCCATATCCGGCATAGACATCCATTTATTTGGGGGGTCGGTATCTCAATACAATCAAGAGAAGATAATAATTCTTGCCACCTCTCTTTGCCGAAAAGATTAATATGCATGCTCTCTTTAACCTTTAATTCATTGGAAAGATTCAACCGTACTTGTGCCCAATTTTCACTCATCTCTAATGCACGACCAACAACACGAAATCTACAATGTCCATCCCCAATTACATTAAACCTTACTTGTTTCATTAAACCTTCTATTAATCCCTTCAAACTCTACAGTGATGTCATCTAAAATATGAACTTCACACTCTTCCTTTAGAGATAATTGCTTCCAATGGTGATGTATCATGCATAAAGGGAGTGGTGTAGATTGAGTAATAAATGAGACTAACTCATGAGCGCAAAGTAAGCCCATCGAATATCGTATCTTGTGTGTACATTCTCATGCTTGGCAATGATTTGTGGCCTTGACTTTATCTTATTCTTCTTTGATAACTTTTAATGTAGTTAGTGATATACAACCAACAAGATTTGTGTATAGTGATCCAGTGTACAAGGTGCTTACTTGGATCACGCTATGTCCAAATGATCTATTAATTTCGGTGTGTTGGATAGTAATCATTTGGTCAAATTTTTTCCATGTCGTTGTTAAATTTCCAATAGAGACCTCTAGAAATTTTTTTAATAGAGAATGTCCACTTTCTACACGATTGGTTGTAACATTTCCCAAGTGTAAAAATTTATCTACCCATGCCGCCACAAAGTACTCTTTGTAGGGATCAATCCATGTACTAACAACATAAGCGAAAACTTTTGGGTTTTTTTCTCCATAGCCAATGAGCAGTAAGTTGAACTCCATGTTGAACTCTATCTATGTTTTTGCATTCACTAAATTTTTCCAGTTACCCAAAAAATGATCACTCAATGCCTTTCGTAAATAACTTTTGACAATGCGCCAAAATTTTTCTATGAATATGAACTTGACATAATAAATTTTTTGAATGAGAAAAACATGCCTGATAGCATTCATTAAAGCTAATTCTTTGTCTGTCACTAGAACAAGTGGTAAGGAACATGAATCCAAAGAGATTTAAAGCATTCAAGAGCCCAACAGTAGTTACGCTCTGTCTCATCTGGCATAAAGGTAAATGTCCCAAAAAAAGATTGGTTTGTGGCAGTCATACCAACAATTGATAACAACGGCATACGATATCTGTTAGTTTTGTATGTGCAATCCAACTGAAATTCAGATGGAAACATCCGACATAAGTTTATTAAGAAGGATGTGAAAATAACATGCTATCTAGTTATGAACTATCATATTTCACCCTGCTATAACACACATACCCACCATCTGTAACACATTTATAAAGAAATTGAATCGGTGTTCTGCCTCCCAACTCATTCTTGTAAACTGCGGCTCTATGATTATAAATTGTCCTTATTGTTGTTGTATTTGATGGGTTCTTTTTCATAAGGGAAGAGAGGATTTCGCAGGGTTTAACACCTAAAGCATACATATTTCCAACCAATTTTTATTCATCTTTATCCAACCTACCTGCAAATGAATGTGCCTCTAAATGTACAGAACCATGATTGTGTTTGCCACACAACACCTCAACTATCCATTTAGCAACACATATGTCCTTCTGACCTCTGATTTGAAATGGACACCCACATTTTTTGTAGGTTTCTTACGCGTGTTTTTCCTCACTTGTTTAGGATTGATACGGTTATACCCGGCTATATCACATCCCAAAAGAACACATGGTCGTGGTCTACCGGTTACTTTATCAGAACCTAATATCGTCACAACATAGCTGAGTCTTCTACTGATTTTACGTGCCCAGTCAATTAATTCTTCCTTAGATGCAAAAATTAATTTTGTTTGGAAAAAAGACGTCGCATCTACAAAAAAAACACAAAAAAGAACTATATTTTACCCAATCTACGCAACAAATATACACAAAATTAGGATATAGTTGACAATACCATATTCCCGATAAGTGTAAGGAATTTTCGCATCCTCTTCCTCCTTTAATCCAAGTGATGACATTGTTTCCTAAAAACAAAAAAAACACAATTTGAACAACCTAAATTCGACTCATATAATGAAAATTTTCAAACCAAGCAATGAAAAACTCACCTCTTGTAACTCAATGTTCCTAGATCCACCAAAACTTGAAGATAACTCCACTGATTGAGATACCTGCTGAGATTGAAGAGTAAGGAGAATATTACAGTGGTTTAGTTGATGTCTTTTCAATAATAATTCAAATACTAAGAGAATATCAAATGACTGGAGAAATTAAGACTTCTTCATACAAAACTATGCTAGGAGTACCGTTATTTTAAGAAGAAGAAAATGCTCCTGATTGTAACTTTTTATCTAAGGGTATTTTGTAAGAGAAATAACTTCTCATATTATAGTATATGTTGAGTCATATACTGTTAAAATATGCTCAGTATATGTTAAGTCATAACTATAAAATGTATAGTTGATGTTGTTTGTTTGAGTGTTTTTAATGTGTAGTTTTGTGCTCCTTTTTGGTCTTGCATTTTCATGTTTTTTTGTCAGAGTGCAAGCTATCCTTTGGACGTGTGTATGCATCCCTTCAGCAAAAAGGCCATATGAACTTGTGTGATAATTCATTTGTAACGAGGAAGACAGAATTAAGAATAAAGCTCTGTCAGCAAGTGGATTTTATTTCCTTCAACAACTTATGTACAGTGAGCAAAGAGCCTTATAATCGATTAATAATCATTCAAAATTAACAGATAAAGATAGGCAAAGGATTAATATAGTAGTTTAAGTATGTTGGCGGTTGTGAATGTCTTTGTGAAACAAAGACATCATTTGGATAGGTGCGTCTATTTTTCAAAAATAATGATGAGGACAAAACACCACTATAGTTATGCAAGTGAGGACAAAATAATGCTTGGCCTATAGGCAAAGTTAAAGGAGAGGAGAGATTAGATTTTTAGAAATAATTTTGAAATTTTTTGATACTCAAGGATCTATTTGGGGCAGCTAATGTTGATGAAAAAAACTATGACAATAAGTGTATTTTCTAAGAGATCTAAGAGTAGATCTAAGGTTTCTACAGGAAAAAATGAGAGAGTTTAGGGTAAACCTTGTTCACATGACTAGGAGAGGAAATTGGTTGAGGGAGAAAGGGGGCGGACAATGGTGCCATCGTCGGCCATGCTTGTAGTTGACCGGCTGACGCCGGTTACATGCCAGAAATGGGCAAAAGAGGGGCGGCACAAGGTGGGGAGAAACGTAGCGGCGGATGCGAGAAAGCCGGATGCGGGAATATGAAGAAAGACGGCCAGACGGGAAGAGTGGAAATGAGGAATAGGGTTAGTTTTTAAGGTTTTTGTTGGTTTCTATATAGTGTTTTAAAACACCTAAAATTTTCTAAAATATTGGTTTGTATATAGCCATTATTGGTTTACATATAACATCACCCAAAAGAAAAAAGGCAAATGACTGTCAAAAAATAAAATGGAAATGGGCGGAGCTAGAGGAGATGGTGCAGGTCGCGATGCCAGCCTCGAAGGCAGATGAAATGGCGGGAGCACGCAGGATATTTGGCTGGTGGACTCCAGCTTGGGAAAAGAAGTGGCAGCAAAGCAATCGAGGGAAGTGTGTGGTCGGCCAATGGCTGGTGACGAATGAAGGGCTTGTCGTTCAAGAGGCGAGAAACGTCGACGACTGGTGAGATGGACAGAACATGATGCAGCGGTGGACGGAGATGCAGGGCAGGCAGGGGAAGTTCGGAAACGGATTTGGGTGGTGGTTGAAGGGGTTACGGTTGTTTGAGGGTGTGACCGGAGGACAGAGGAGGATCGGACACTGTAGATGTGGTCGAGGGTGGAGGCAGAGGGAACAACTTGCACAGGAGAGTGGGTGGAATGCCTCTGATACCTTTGATACGACTCAAACCAATCTCAAGGAGAAAACATAGAAATTAGATTATAATATTGATGGAAAGGATTACAAGATAACTGATCTCACCTAAGGGCAGCAACCCTCAACCTTCCGGTGAGGAGAGACTCTCTCGTGCAGCCGCTAAGACACACCACAAGAACACAATACATTCAACATAACATAACTTGAACCAAAGACTAAATATTTATTTGAGATATATGCTTTATTTGGTTAAGCTGTGGCAGGAGCAGCCAGGGGGTCAAAACTGGGCTTTGGAACCAGAGGGGGACAGGCGTTGCTCGAAATGGCAGCTTTTCCCGTCTGTTCCTCCTTCCTGCCGGCGGAAACGGAGCAAACGGGGACGACGAGTTATTTGGTTACCCGCCGTCCGACGACATTTGCTCCAAACGGCGCTCGAAAATGCCGAACCAAATGCAGACATAGTTGGATAAATTACATAAATGTCCATAATATAAAAAAGAACCCAACGTAGTATAAGTTTCTTTTGATTCGGCGATGGCGGGAGCAAGAGGTGGGTGGAACCGGAGAGTTTGAATTGGGGGTGGTGAGGAGGGGGCTCCAAACCATCTGTGGACATAAGGACTGTCGGTATGGTCCTGGATCGATCTTTTAAAAGACCGGTCCTTTTGTCTACCGGTCCTGGACCGGTCCTGCTAAAACCAGTCCGGGACCGGTTTTCCTCCTCTTGAGGAGGAGCGCCTGGGACCGGAGGATCGGTCCTAACCAGTCTTTTTTATTTAAAAAATTAAAAAATATAATTTTTTTATTATAGTTAATACTTAATAATTAATAATTTATTACTTAATTTATAATAGTTTTAATTTTTAAAAAGAAAAAAAATCAAAACTTCAAATTTCAAAATGAAAATAAAAAACTCAAAATGAAATAAAATGTGATTTTTATTAAAAAATAGATAACATTACAATACAATTTAGAAAAATTTAATAACATTACATTTGAATTTTAAAATGAAATATAATAAAAATTATGTTCAAAATAAAATAAAATTACATTCAAATTTCATCATGAAATAAAATAAAAGTTAAATATATTTCGTTAGTTTATTCTGCGCTGCCCAGATTTAAGTTATTCAGCTCGTCTTCAACTTCAGACTCGCTATCTTCAATTGACAAGACATGTTGTCTCCTCCTCAGAGCATTCAAATGATCTTTATAGTAAATGTAAATTTCCAAAGATTTTCGATCAAATGACATCTTTGTTCATTCAAAATCCTGTCATTCAAAGAAAATACAGAATCTAAAACTATCGTACTAACTTAGATTGTTAGTAAATCACGGATCATTAAGGCCAAAATAGAATAATCATTAGTTTTAGATTTCCACCAATTTAAAATATCAAAATTTTTTATTTCGTTTGCAGTCATATAATCTTGAAATTGTGTTTGTTATATAAACCAAGTTCGTTTAAAGTACTTGAAGTTCTTTGTTTTTTTCTACAAGCTAATTCTAAAAGTTTATTTTTTAAAATATCTTTTGTTTTAGATTGAGTGGATTCTTCATGAGACTGCGATTCATACATCTACATAATAATTATAAAGGCGAGTAAAATCAGAAATAAATTTTGAAACACTAATATTAACAAAAGTACTAGAGGATTCGTCTAAATTTAAATTATTATTAATTTCTTCTATAAAATTTTCTACTCCGTCTACGCTCATTAAAAGGTTCAAAGCTGTGGCACAAGAAAACATAAAAGACATATCTTTGTAGTATTTTAAAAAAATTCCTCAGTTAATAATATTAACAAACGCCACATTTCATTTGTTTTGTAATTTTTAAACATTTCAAAAATTAATAAAATATTTTTAATAACTAGTGAACTAGTAGGATAGTAAACTATAGATAAAAGAGTTGTTACTCGATAAAAACTTTCTAATAAATTTACATAATCTTCAAGCACGACCCAGCCCGACACATCCAAATCATGTGCTTTTACACTATTATAAAATTCCATTAGTAACTTTTTTTGTGACAAAGCTCGTTTTATCATTTTATAAGTCGAGTTTCATTGTATAGACATATCATAATATGATCCTAAAAATATTTTACCTTGAGAAATTATTAATTTTTTGAAATATTGTTTTCTTCTTTTGCAACTATAAATTACTCTTAACATAGTGCGTATTTTACTAGCGTAATTGTTCATAAAAATAAACTATCTTGCACAATTAAATTTAAAACATGACATATGCAACGCGTATGAAAAAATATTCTATCTAATATTAGTTGCAAATCTGAGAAGAAATATTTGACGGCCATCCCATTATTTGAAGCATTGTAAAAAAAATACTCATAATATTTTTTTTATTTTAAATTCACAAATAGTTTTAATAATAACCTGATAAATAGCTTTACCGATGTGCGAATTTTCAAATTTTTCAAAACAAATTATACATTTATTTAGTTTCCAACTATCTGGATTGATCTAGTGACAAGTAATGCAAATATAAGAAAGTCCATCAATTGTACCGCTAGTCCAAACGTCACTCATTAAGCTAATGCAATCATCGAATGTTTCAAAAACGTTTTTTAAAATATTCTTTAGATTGCAAGGCGTTAAAGCATCGCGTCTAGTTGTAATACGACTTACCTGATGATATTTAGGTTGGAGTATGTCTTGAATGTAAGACGTCATTTCTTCATCATCGTAGTGGTTGAACGAGAGTCCTTTTTTTGATGACGTTTTCCATTTGTCGCTCTCATTGTCGAGCTTGAACATACGTCCAAATGTGTTAGGTCGCCGAAATTTGAGCTTGGGTAGACTCAGGGGTTTGTTTTAAAATACAAGATTTCACATGTCGGACGAGTGTTGTGTCGTTGCCAATGGCTATTAGCTTCCCGCAAAATTTGCACTTAGCCATTATTTCATCGTCGATCCTCACTTTATCAAAGTTCTCTCATACTGCCGCTTTGTGGTGATACTATATTATCTCATGAGCGACAGACGTGGGGGAGGGCACCGACGTGGATGAAAAGGAAGCCATTTGGAGAGAGTGTGAGAGAAAAATATGAATAAGGGAGGAGGGTATTTATAGATTTTAGATTTTTTAGTTTATAAAAAAATCTAATTTAAAAATAAATAAAATAAAAATAAAAAAATTATAAAACAATTAGTGGCAGCCATGGCCGGCCGACACATGACTGCCAATAATTGTGTAACAGCTCTTAAAAAAGAGCAGTTACATTGAATTATTGAAACAGCTCTAAAAAGAGCCTTTTTAACAGCTCTTTTTAGAGTTGTCTCTCTTTAGAGCTATTAACGGGACTGGTCTTTGACCGGGACCGGTTCCGATCCTATCCCAGGACCGGTCTTTGAGGGGAAAAGGGAGACCCCTTGGGACCCTTGGGACCGGTCCTAACCAGGACCGGTCCTAAGCCGGTCCTAACCGGTCCGGTCCCCACCAGACCGGTTAGGACCAGTTTTTTTGTGCACCCCTATTCCGGACGGAGCTGTTTGCTCCGTTCTTCAGGAGGAGGCGGGAGCAAACAGAGCAAATGTCGTCGAAGACCATTTATTTTCCCGCCGTCCGGTGGCATTTGCTCCAACCGCCGGGCGAAAACGGGTTACCAAATAAAGCCATAACCTAAACCTAAGCATAGTTTTGAGTCGGATATGAAGGTTAATTACCCACAGAGATACATCACTAACGAATGCTATAAATGAAGGTTTGCCCAAGATTTCGAATATCGCCCATACCACGCTCGAAATCCTAAACCTTAATCACATGTCACACTCGAAATCCTCCTCGAAGAGGCCCCTGTGGATCATCGTCCTACTTTCACTAGTGTTCATATTGTTTATTGGAACCAAAAATCGGCCCCAACGAGAGTTCAAACCCGGGGGTGTAGCTAACAACTACTTCTCCGAAACTCAAACCCTTGACCAGTTGTCGAGAACTAAAGAACTGACCCTATGCTTCAGTGCGGAGGTCACTCCACTAACTCGGAAGATCTCAGAGTGCGTCCCCTCCTTAAACAAGTGTTGGGCTAAGGATACCTTAGAAAGCGCTCAGATTTTGGAGAATGAGAAAAACTTGTCTTTTGAGGTACCCTGTGGGTTTATTTATAGAATCCAGAAATCTGGTCTGCCAACAGTGTATCTCCGCTTTTCAAAAGGGTGGGAGGCTTCCCGCATACCTAGGCGGAAGCCCTTCTGTCTACTCCGCTTATCTGACCAGACCATCCTAGTCCCAAGGAACTCTGTCTAAGTACTGGTGCATCGAGATCGAGAGAAGCTATACTTGATGCCTTAATGCAGAAGACACCGAGAGCATCGAGAGCGAGAGCTCCACTTGACGCCTTAGGACAAAAGCGCTGAGAGCGTTGAGTGAAAGAGCTACACTCAATGCCTTAGGTCCAAGGAGTTATGCCCACCCCAACGGCTTTTGGCTTACCCAGGTAGAAGCCTTTCCTCCTGCCCTAGCGAAAGGCTCTTGAATTACCTCCCACGGGGGATAACCCACTCAGCGAATATGGGTTTGTACACAATCTCCGCTCTTTGCGAGCGAGCCCTATGCTTAGAAAGAAAAGTGCAGCCCCGAATATTCATTGAGTTCATGCAGACCTGGAAGAGAATCTTTTACGGGGCCCACTTCGGCCTTATATATGTATGTCAGGGCATGTCTCCAAGACTTCATTCCTCTTGCTACAGCTTATCACCTGAGTGGTCGCATTGCTTTGAAGATGTATGCCAAACGAGCCGCGAAATCGCTCTCGTAAGAGGTCTAGGATTGTCTTGCCGCTGCTAAGGCGAGAGCTCGCGCCGACTGCGCTGGGTTCGCCTCTGGCTCTCGGCAAAAGTACTGTGGATTCGGCCTACCGGCGGAAAAAGTCCAAGTCGGTTCGGCTAGACCGTTCTAGGAATGAACCTGCCTTGCTGACTCCAACCCCTGCCTGCAAGGAGCCTGCTCTTCTGCCAAAGGATCCTTTCGTGCCCCACCTTTTGGTGTTAACCCTCAAAGCGAGCTTGCCATATTGATAGACTACCTTTCTCAAAGGAGATGATTCTAGAAGGTGTCGCTGATGCTCCTCCGACAAATTCCGAGTCAACTCGGCTTCCTAATAAAACTTCATAGTTGGTCTCGTATGATGCCCCTCTGATTACTCGGGCCGAGCCTGCGAAAGCCCCGGTAATTTTCTCACCTGGCTTTCGCTTTTACTGGTTTGCTTTTTTCCTTCTTTCACTTTCATATCTTTCCGCAGTATCCACTTTCGGGACCCCGGGTATCGTCAGCCCGAGGCCCAGGACTCCCGCCACCAAGGACCCTATCAATCCTGCGACTGGCCTTCCCTTCTCGCCCAGGAGAACTGCCGACAAATCTCTTGTTCTCGCGTCGTATTCTCGCCTACCCGGTGGGGAGGATGCTTCCCTTTCGCCTCCAGCCAAGACTCATTTGTTGTGGCAGACATCCTTCCCCCGGGTTGGGGAAAACTCACCGGCCACTCCTTGGGAAACCTTTTGAAGGGCGGCTTAGATCTTCCCACCAGCAATCAGGTAAACACTGCCCCTTCTCGCACCTTGGTTATTCCCCCCCCCCCTGAATTGGCCCCGACACAGTCCCCTCACCAGATCATCAGGAGCTTGTAGAATAGCTCGACGCAGACGAGGAGGTGATCTCGTCGTCGCCTTCCCCAAGCGAGATAATGAGCTTTATTGAGGCCTCCAGAAATGTCGAGAAGCAGAGGGAGAGAATATTTGAAGTCCTGTCAAAGCTCATTTGGATGCGGTGAGAGGACTCCTTGCGGAAACTACCCTCCTGACATTGATTGAGCGGCATCTAAGCATGATTGAGCGGGACTATACGCATCTTCTTAGCAAGACGGAGCGCCTGAGAGGCGTAAGCGAGGAGACCTCTCCCGGAAGGCACGTCACGCGGGCTCGAGACCAACTGTGCCTGGTCCACCAGGAGCTCACCGCTGTGACAGCTTACCATTATCCGTGAGTGCCCCCGGGGATGTGGAGACGAGGTCGGGGTCTCTGGCAGTTGGAACAATACTGAGCCCCATTGGTTCTCGCCCCTTATTGCCCGGACCTCTCGGCTTACCCTTCTCGCACGTACCCTTTTCATTTATGTAATGAACATATGAACATTTATTATATTTTAACATGGCTCTTGCCCAGCGAGAGGCTTATTATATATAACCTCATATTTTTTCACGCCATTGTATCTTGTCGGTCGATTAGCTTTCATGCCACGTTTTTTCTTTTTATACATGTCGTTGCTTTGTTCTTACTCGGGATCCCTCCCGGAGGCTTTCATCGTCTGTAGGTATAGGGAGCGCTGGTGAGACCGCGCAAAATATGAAGCGTTGAATTATAAAGAATTGTTATCCGCACTTCCGCCATTAGAAAAATGTCATGATTATCATATTCTTCTATAAATATGCCGGCTTACAAACCGCATTTACTTCCATTTACTTCTGAACCTTCGTCTTCTTCCTTTCTCCTTACTCTAGCCCCTTATACGATCCCAAGTCTCTCGCCTACGCTTCTCCTCTCCCTTTCCGCCTTTTCACAAAATGTCAGGCGAGACCGAGGGCTGCACCAAGTGCTCGCAGAACTTTGTTGAACACGACTTCCCCCCTTGCCGTTTAACCGAGGCGGAGTTTGCTTCCATAACCGGGAACTATACTCCCCCTAATTTTGTTGCACGCCCCAGGAATGAAGACAGAGTCAACTTCCTGCCGGAAGAGGATCTTGTCATACTGCTGAAGCATTTTGAGGTAGGGTTTTGCCTCCCCCTCTGGCCGAAAGTTTGTCAGGCCCTCCGGTACTATGGAGTAGTCCCGACCCAAATCAATCCTAACTCTATCGCGCTTCTAGTGGCTTTTTCCTGCTATATGCGTGCGGAAAGGATTGAGTTCAACCTCTCCATCTTCCAGAAACTGTACAACTTTCTGGCCAAAAGTGGAATCGTCTTCTTCTCGGGGCAAACGATCAAGACTGTCGGTCTCGCAAATAAGAACCACAACCGGGCCCAGAAGTTTGTCTTCGTATCAGGGAACTTCGACAATGTTCCCCTCTCGCCGGTTTAGTATGATGAAGCGACTTACATGCCTCCGACACTTGGGGGATATGAGACGGTCATCCTCAGCTTCTTCAGGACCAAGAACTTCGACGTTAAGTTCTTGTGGCGGGATCTCGACTCTCTTCCACCGGTTATCGTCGACGAAGGTACCATTCTGCCCTATCCCTTTTATATCTTATTCTGAACTATAAGACTAACTTTTATGTCTTTCATAGATGAGCGGGAGACCCCCTCAACCAACCCTTCGACGAGGCTAGGGGTTCCGCTGCCACCAAAGCTCTTGCCCAGTCCGCGGCTCTCGCTTGCAGGAATGAGTCGGGCTCTTCCTCCCAGTCGAGCACCTGGAAGCGAAAACCTGATGCTCCCTCTTCCGCCTCTTCCATGAAGTCAAAACCATCTGCGATAGACAAGGGCAAGTCCATCGCCGAAACCCCTGTCAAAACCCCGCCTGTCGCGGGTGAAAAGGATGTCGCCGCGTAGGTTGCTGCTGGCTCGAAGGTGGTTCCCGCCAAATCGGTGCCGAGAGGGCATTAGAATTTTGGCATAGGCGGGAAGCACCTGGATGAAGAGGTCCAACCCCTTCTACAATGGGACCCGGAGGCTAACCGAGACTCCATCTCGTCGCTCCTTCCATCATGAATGGAGCAGGAAACAAGCAGCGGCGAAGCATTCGCGCTCGGCTGCAGGCTTTACAGCCGGCTGGATGTGAGAATATACGACATGAGTCTACCAAGGCTCTCGCTCGTGAAGCTATTTGATCCTAGCTACATGCGTTTGAGCTTGCGCATATGTCTGCACTCTGTAGCCTCAGCATTGAGCATAACCTGGGTGAGGCACTCAAGATTCATGATCTCGCTGCTGCCAGGGAGGTCACCCTGAAGGCCGACCTGAAGGCCTCCTAGAAACTTCTCACTCCCCACCCAGCGACTGAGGTATGTGAAACTTTAGAGGCCTTCTGTCTCTTGGTTATTCCCGTCATTTAATCATGTTTAGTTCTGACGAGTTTCTTACAGGATTCCGCCCAATCCCAGCTATCGCAAGCACAGGAGGCTGCCCTCAGGTGCGAGATCACGTTGTTAATGGTCGAGCTTAAACAAGTGCAGGAGGCCAAGGCACCGGTTCCGCCGCTGCTGGTTGAGAAGGTCAAATGTCATCAATATTCTAACTATGAGATAGAAGTGAAGATGCAGAAGAATG
Organism: Platanthera guangdongensis; assembly: GCA_039583875.1. Taxonomy (NCBI): domain Eukaryota; kingdom Viridiplantae; phylum Streptophyta; class Magnoliopsida; order Asparagales; family Orchidaceae; genus Platanthera; species Platanthera guangdongensis. The sequence goes on along the minus strand of CM077160.1, from coordinate 96,724,322 downwards.
CACTGGCGGCGGCTAAGTGCGTGATCCATGTGTTGCGAGAATCTGGGTTTTTGAACGAGGGCAGCGAGACGCTCATGCCGCGCGGGATCCTCCCGTGGTTGTTCGACACCATTCCTAAGCCCGCGGGAGAGGATGACTCCCCGGGTGAGGATGACGAAATAATTCTCGGCAAGAGCGACGAGTCTACTAACGAGTCATCCAGCGAGACGTCCAACGACTCTTCCTGAAGACCTTTTGCCATTTTGGTTTTAACATGTAATTTTTTCCTCTATGAATTTATGTAAGGGGCGAGACCCCCCAAGCAAATATAACAACTTTTCGAATATAAAAATGATCTTACTTTTTGCCAAAATGACTTCTTTTTTCTATACTTTTCTTTGCATCTCGCATTTTATTATTCTCAAACGAATGCGCACATTTGCGTAAACCCTAGGCTCTTAGGTGATGACTGCCACCCATTCGATGAATAGATTAAGTAAATTTTGTCGAGAGGGACATGCCGAAAGAGACATGCTGAGAGCCCCCTGCCGAGAGAAATGTACCGAGAGGACGGTGTCGAGATGGGTCTGGATTACCTCATCCATACTCAGGATAAGTGTTAGCTATCTGAAAACCTGTTATCAAAGTGTTCTGTAATACTTGTCACGAGTCCAATAGCCCTGTCAGTTAGGTGAGAGCCTGACAATGGGAACAGCTCTAGATCTAATTATTCCAAGCATTTTACGTCTTGCCACCGAGCGAGTCGTCGACCCAGCCAGCTTGATGGGAGCCCGGTCAGCGGGCCTACTCGGGGTCATTCCAACCAATAACCTTTTTCATTATCCCCCAAGCAAGCCTACGACCCTACCAGCAAGTGAGAGCCTGGACAACGGGTCTCCTCAGGGCCGAGTTCGTCTTCTAGCCCCTGCCAGCTAATGGGAGCCTGGTCAGAGCGATCTACTCGGGGTCTTTCAAACTACAACCTTTTTACCTCACCCCCCAAGCAAGCATACGGCCCTGCCAGCTAGTGAGAGCCTGGACAGCGGGTCTACTCGAGGCCGTTTGCGTCTTCCAGCTCTGCCCAGCTGATGGGAGATTGGTCAGCTGGGTCTACTCGGGGTCTTTCAAACTACAACCTTTTTACCTCACCCCACAAGCTAGCCTACAGCCCTACCAGCTAGTGAGAGACTGGACAGCATGTCTACTTGGGTCTGAGTGCACCTTCCAGCCCTGTCATCTTATAGGAGCCTGGTCAGCCAGATCTACTCGGGGTCTTTCAAACTACAACCTTTTTACCTCACCCCCAAGTGAGCCTACGGCCCTGCCAGCTAGTGAGAGCCTGGACAGCTGGTCTACTCGGGGCCAGATGCGCCTTTTAGCCATACCAGTTGATGGGAGCCTGGTCAGCAGGATCTACTCGGGGTCTTTCAAACTACAACCTTTTTACCTCACCACATAAGCGAGCCTACGGCCCTGTCAGCTAGTGAGAGCCTGGACAGCTAGTCTACTCGGGGCCGAGTGTACCTTCCAGCCCTGCCAGCTGATGGGAGCTTGGTCAGCGGGATCTACTCGGGGTCATTCCAACTAAGAACCTTTTTTCTTTACCCTCCAAGAGAGCCTGCGGCCCTGCCAGCTAGTGAGAGCATGGACAGCAGGTCTACTTGGGGTCGTCTGCGCCTTCCAGCCCTGTCAGCTGTTGGGAGCTTGGTCAGCGGGATCTACTCGGGGTCTTTCAAACAACAACCTTTTTACCTCACCCCCCAAGTGATCCTATGACCCTGTCAGCTAGTGAGAGCCTGGACAACGGGTCTACTCGGGGCAGAGTACGCCATCTAGCCCTACCAGCTAATGAGAGCCTGGTCAGCGAGATCTACTCAGGGTCTTTCAAACTATAACCTTTTTGTAATCTTCAAAAGAAACAAACCTGAAATAATTTAACGAATTCATTATAATAGGATTTATAATCTTACCCCAAATAAGGGTAGAAACGCTTCAGGTCGTCGCCACTCCAAGTGTTGCCCATGGTCACCCCTTCCACATTCTAGAGGTGATATCCTCCCAATCCCAGGGCTTTTTCAACTATGTAGGGACCTTCCTAGTTACGATTGAGCTTTCCTACATCTGCCGACCTTCCAGCGGCGTCGGCCTTTTTCAAGACCAAATCTCCTTCTTTGAACTGTTTGATCCTGACGTGTTTATCGAAGTACTTGGCCATCCTCCGTTTAATCTCCTCCTGCCTGACGGTGGCCATGTCGTGAAGTTCCTCTACAATGTCCAGCAAGAGCCGCATATCCTATTCATTTTCTTCCCTCCATTCCTCGTCTTCCCTATTAGCATCCACGACTCGCGGCGACAGAACCTCAAAATCCACGGGCAAGACTGCCTCGCACCCATGAGAAAGTTTGAAGGGGTCTCTCTGGTGGCCGTGTTGGGGTTGTCCGTAGAGCCCACAACACCGAGGGGATTTGCTCTGCCCAACTCCCCCTTAAGTTCTCTACCTTTTTCTTAAGCAGGTTCGAGATGATTTTATTTCCCGCCTCCACCTGATTGTTGCTTCTTGGGTGGTGGACGGAGGCAAACCTGAGATCAACTCACAAATAGGTGCAGAAACTGATGAATTCTTCGCTGGCAAACTGGGGCCCATTATCTGTGACAATGACTTGAGGTAACCCATATCGGCAGATGATCTCCCCCATATGAAATTCCTGATGATTTGAGAGGTCACCTTGGCCAATTCCTTGACCTCCAGCCACTTTGAGAAATAATCAATCATGATTAGAAGGAACCTTCTTTGCCCGCTTGCCGGGGAAAAAGTCCAACCAAATCCATCCCCCAGATGGAGAAGGGCCATGGTGCCATGATGCTTCGAAGCCTTTGGACGGGAAAGAGTTGGAGGGGGCATATAGCTGAAACTTTTGGCACCTCCTTACAAACTCGGTCGTATCCTTCCTGAGGGATGGCCAGAAGTACCCCTGTCTAACCACCCTCGCTTCCAAAGTTCTGCCTCTCGAGTGACTGCCACATTCTCAAGAGTGTAATTCCTCCAGGATCTATGGGATCTCCTTTTCTTCCACGCATCATGCCAAGAGCTTCGACAACATCTTCTGATGCAGCCCTCCTTCATGCATTAGGTAATGTGCTGATTTATGCCTGAAGCCTTTCACATCTTTGGTCCCTTCGGGAAGTTTACCAGTAGTTAGGAAAGCTACAAAGGTATTCACCCAATAGGGCCACCGATCCACTTCCATCTACTCTCCCTCCTCTATCTCCGGGTGGAACAGCTCGGTCAAAGTTCCTCCACCCCGGGGTCCAAATTTAGCTAACCGATCGGCTGCTGCACTCTCCTACCAAGGGACATGTTGGATTGAAAATGTCCGGAACCCTCCAACAATCACCCTTACCTTGGATAAGTATTTCACGAGGGTAGGCTCCTTAGCCTCATACTCACCCCTGATCTGTGATGCCACCACCAACGAGTCCTTAAACACACCACTTCATGTACCCCGAGCTCTTTGGCCAATCGCAATCCTGTTATTACGGCCTCGTACTTCGCCTGATTGTTGGGGATGGGGAAGTGCAAGACCATTGCTTGTTCTATAGTGACCCCCTGAGGGCTTACTAGCACTACCGCTCCCCCTAGAGAATGCTTCCCCGAGGCTCTGTCAACCAATATCTTCTAAGCATCCCGCGGCAATGGCTTCTCACCTTCTACCTCAGCGATGCAGTCGGCCAAGAAATCGGCCACCACTTGCGCCTTAATGGAGAGTCGTGACACAAAAGTGATATAAAACTCACTCAGTTCAATGGACCACTTGGACAACTGCCCCTAATGCTCCACCCCTTCGAAAATTTTGCGCAGGGGGTGGTCCGTCACTACCTTGATCAAATGGGCCTGAAAGTATAGCCAAAGCTTCCTGGCCGAGATGATCAGGGAGAAGGCCAACTTCTCCAGGATGGGGTAACGGAGCTCAACCTTCTTCCAGATTCTGCTGACGTAATAGATGGGTAACTGCTTCTTCCCTTCTTTCCTAACCAAAACGGATCTTACGACCTACTCCCCCACTCCGAGATACAAATCTAGGTCCTCCCCCTCCTTCGGGCTCTGAAGAAGCGGTGCTTAGGAGAGTTGACCCTTCAGCGCCTAGAAAGCCTCATCACATTCCTTTTTCCACTCAAACTTCTGGTTTCCTTACAGCACCTTCAAGAAGGGTGAGCATTTCTCCCCAGCTCGAGAGAGAACCCTCTTTGGCATTACGCGGCGACTGCAACTCCATGATAGCCTTCACCTTGTTTGGGTTAGGCTCTACCCCCGCAGGGGTCAGAAGATGTCCAAGGAACTTACCTCAGCTTGCCCCGAAGACACACTTCTAGGGGTTTATGTGCATCTTAAACTTCCATAGGGTGGCAAACATTTCTTCCAAGTCAAGAAGGTGGGAGTCCACCTCACTGCTCTTCACCATGAGGTCGTCAACATAGAGCTCCGCATTTCTCCCCCTCTGATTTTGGAAAACCCGGTCTGTCATACGTTGGTATGTTGCTCCCACATTTTTTAGACCAAAGGGCATCATCTTATAGCTGAAGCATCCCTCCCTTGTGATGAAGGAGACATCTTTGACGTCGGGGGGATGCATTTGAATCTGATGATAACCTGAAAAAGCATCCAAAAAACTCATAATATAAAAAACAACGGCTGAATCAACCAGCGCGTCGATCCGAGGCAGGGGGCAGCAATCCTTATGGCATGATTTATTTAATAAAGAAAAGTACACACACATTCTCCAACTCTCATCCTCTTTCTTTATCATTACCACATTGGAGACCCAGCCTGCATACTGGATCTCCGAGATGAAACCTGCTTCGAGAAGCTTTTTGCCATGCTCGCGGATGGGCTCCTCCAGCTTGGTGGCGATGGTCCTCATCTTCTGGCGGATAGGACGTGTCTTGGTGGTGATGGTCCTCATCTTCTACTGCGCTCCAAGCAAAGATGTCGACGTTCCTTTGGATGCACTCTTGCATCCTTTCCTGATCTTCAGGGCTCAAGTCACAACTGATATGTACCCTCTCCTCCTTTCCCACCCTAGTGAAGACCTCCATCCCCACAACCTCTTCCCCTGATTCCAACCTGGACTGCTTTTCGCCGCTCCTCGTCTCCCCCCTTCCCGAACTCTTCCTCCCCGCCTACTTCCTCAACCTCCATCTCCTCCAATGGGCTCTCCTATGGCTTCGCTTCTCCGCCTCCCTGGGCCTCCACACCAGCTTCTCCTTCTCCCTGCTACTTCTCCATAGCCTTCTCTCTAACCTCACCTAGTCTCACTTCCCCCTCCTATGCAACCTCCTCCTGTGTCGCCTTCTCTTTATCCAACTCCTCTGCCTCTGCCATTCAGGATATGGTGTTGATGGCAGTCACATAGCACTACCTCGCTACCTTTGGATCCCCCTGATCCTGACCTGGACTCCTCCATTGCTAAACTTGAGACATTGATGGAATGAGGAGGGGACGCAGCGGAAGGCGCTGATGAGTGAGTGCCCAAGGATGGTGTTGTAGCTGCTCGGAGAGTCAACAACGACGAACTGGTAGTTCCTTAACCCCCCCCCCCCCACCCCACCCCCAGCGTTGCATGCAGTCTCACCCCTCCCTCAACTTCCTTCCTCTCCTCCAAGAATCTGAATAATGGTCCATCCTAGGCCAAAATCCTTTGGGCCTCTACCTTCATCTCATCGAACGCTTTCATCAATATTACGTTCATGGAACTCCCATTGTCCACTAGAATCCTAGAGACCGTAAAGTTCTCCACGACTGTATGGATCACCAAGGCGTCACAGAATGGGTCTTCATAGTCGGGCATATACTTTGACGAGAAGGTGATTTTTTCCTCCTGGGGGAGTATGGGAGGTCGAGGCGATGCTCCACCTATACATGGTTTGGAAGCTCCCCTTGCAGGTGACCTCAATCCCCACTCCCTTGTGGATCACTCGGATCCCTCCTCGGGCTCTGAAATCCGTCCGGTCCTCGCATTTATCTTCTCGTCCAGGTAGAACTTCCTCGATCCTCACGGGCGGCTGCTGCTGAACTTGCCCCTGCCTTCTATCATCTCCATAATCTCTGGGCAGGTGGCCGTCATGTGACCCTCCTCCTGATGAAAGTTACAGAAAGGCAACGCCACCCTGCCTTCTCTCATCCTTCCTCCTCCCCTAGCTCCTCTTCTCTCTCCCCTTGCTCGAGCGATCATCATCGCCTCCTGCTGCTGGGGGAGAGGGGCCCTTTGCCCCTGCCTCCAAGCCGGTGGATTAAACCTCCCCTAACCATGGAAGTTCTCTCCACCTTGGAATCCTCCCCCTGCCCATGGGGGGGGACCCTCTTGATGCCTCCAGGCCAACCGGTTGTTCGGCTCCCTATGCTCCCAACCTTGGTGCTGCCCCTGGTGCCCCTGACCTCGGGGCTCTTGTCTCCTCCTCTCCTCTCTCTCTGATCTCTCTGCTTCCCTGCTCCTAGATCGTTCACATCATCCTCCGCCAACTTGGCTAGCTTTTTGGAAAACGTCGGGTTGGCCACTTAAATCTCTATCGTCTTTGTCGCCCTCTCCATCAACTCTTCGAAAGAGAGAGGGAACTCTTTTCAGCTCCATGCTAAAAAACCCAGATCTCAATCCCAGGGTAAACGCGAGCATCATCATGTAACCCGGGACCTCCTGAATAAGAAGGATCTCCTCCTGAAACTGATCGACATAGTGTAGCAGCATCTCCATCGGCTTCTACTTGATGAAGAACAAGCCCTCCACCCGCTTCTTCCTCTTCTTTGATGTGGATAACCTCAGCAAGAACCCACGGCGCAGATCCTCGAAGCAAAAGATTGAACTCGCAGGAAACTGGTGAAACTAGTCTCTGGCCTTCTCAATCAGGATAATGGCAAATAGCCTACACTTGAAGGCATCTGACATCTGCCTTATGGAAACGACATCCTCGAACCATTACACATGTTCCACTGGGTCGTCCCTGCCCTTGTAATATGACATATCTGGCTCTCTGAACCTGTCGGGGATTGGGGCAGAGATAATCAACTCACTAAAAGGGCTACCGCCCACCACCTGGCGAGAGGGCATATCCTGCGGCTTGGCTCACTAACCATGTCAGCACTGGCCTTGTTAAATTTTCTCAACGTGGTCAGCAAGATAGCCCAAATGCCAAATTAATATCTTCGGAACTACCCAGTTCGCACGTTGAACCAGCGGAAACCAAGGACTAGAGGTACAAAGGTAAATCACAACAGACAATGGAAGCTCAAGCAGGTCTATTATTCATTCACTTCTTTACAATGCGAGGCATACATAGCGAGACATGATTTCGCTAGTATAACAGCTGAAAAAACAGAAGCACCAAAAAAAACAAGCCGGGCGGACAGCACCCGAGTCCGCCGAGACCGCGAGGTCGCCGAGGTCGCCGAAGCCGCCCGAACTATGCTGCAATCCGTCGAATACCACGGAGTCCGCCGAAGCCGCGAGGCCGCGCGGACACACCGTTATTCGCCTTCTGCTGAACCCGAACTGAGGAACACCCCTACCCGCCTTTCAGCACAAGCTTGAACCCGCGACCACTGAGCAAAGCACCAGTCCGCAAGCCTCTCTATCCGCAGATACCAGGCCGCACCAAACCGCGGACTCCATGCAACAAACCGCTCAGAACACAGCCGGCTTCCCCAGACTTTTCACCAGGCCGCAAACCTCAGTCCGCCCAGTCCGCCCAGTCCGCCAAGGCTGTCCGCCACAGGCCGCGCGGCCTGTCCCGTCACCCACTTCCACTTCACAAATTTCAACACTCCCCCTTGAAGTGAGAAGTGGTGACCAAGCCCAGCAAGCTGCGCAAGCGTTCAAAGGGCCCCTTCGACAGTGGCTTTGTGAAGATGTTAGCAAGATTATCTTCACTCCGAACATGCCCGACCAGCAGAGACCCCTCCAACACCTTCTCCCTGATGAAGTGGTGATCAATCTCTATATGCTTGGTTCTGGCGTGGCACACTGGATTGTTAACCAGTTTGAGAGCACTCTTATTGTCACCCCGGAGTAAAGTAGGCCCTTGCACTTCTTCATGAACATCCTCTATAAGCCTCCTCAACCAAACGGCTTCCCGAGCAGCCAAGGCCGAAGCCTTATACTCCGCCTCCGTGGTTGAAACCGACACTGAGTCCTGCTTCTTGCTACACCACGAGATGCTAGCTGATCCGCAAGTGAACACATAACCTGAAGTAGACCTTCGATCATCCGAATCACCGCCATAGTCAGCATCCGTGTACCCGAGCAACGCAACCTCCTCGTCCCTTCTATAGAGGAGTCCCATGTTAGAAGAAGCCTTGACATACTTCAGAATTCCCTTCGCCGCCACTAGATGAGATTGCCTTGGTTCAGCCATATACCGACTTACTCGGCCAACAGCATAAGCAATATCCGGCCTTGTAATCGTCAGGTAAATCAAGCTCCCAACAAGAGCCCTGAACACCAAGGGATCATGAATAACCCTTCCCTCATCTCGTCGAAGCTTCAACCCAGATTCCAGTGGAGTAGAGCACTTCTTCCCTTCGCCCATGCCAAACCGCTTCACAATGCGATCAGCATACCCTTTCTGGCTAATGAGAACCCCGCACTCCTTCCTCTCCACTTCCAGACCAAGAAAGTGATGCAACTCTCCCAAGTCTTTCATCTCGAAGCGTATAGCAAGCTCTGCCCTGAGCCTTGCTACTTCCTCCTCCGATTTCCCTGTGATGATCATGTCATCCACATACAGCAGGACCAAGACTCGTAGCTCTCCCTTCTTCTTGACGAACAAGCTTGAATCCGAGTTAGAAGCCAGGTATCCACAGAATTGCAAGTACTCTGCGATCTTTCCATACCACGCTCGAGAAGCTTGCTTCAACACATAGAGGGCCTTCCTGAGTTTGCAGACATAGTCCGGATGCTTCTCAGAGACAAAACCAAGCGGTTGATCCATGAAGATGTCCTTGTCAATCTCTCCATAAAGAAAGGCATTCTTCACATCAAGTTGCCACAACCTCCATCCCTTGCTAGCAGCCAAGGCGATCACCACTCTTACAGAAGTCATCTTCTCAACTGGACTGAATGTCTCCTCATAGTCTTCTCCGTACTGCTGTGAGAATCCTCTAGCGACCAGGCGAGCCTTGAACCGATCAATGCTCCCATCAGCCTTCTTCTTCAACTTATACACCCACTTGCAAGTAACCGGAGTAACGCCATCAACCTTGGGCACAAGGTCCCAGGTTTCATTCTTCTTCAGAGCATCAATCTCTTCCTTCATGGCATCATCCCACTCCTTCACTCCAGTGGCCTCGTTGAAGTTTGCAGGCTCTCGCTCATCCAGAGGACCTGCAAAGAAGCAGGAGACAAAGCTCACTGCATTCCCATCACAGTACCGAGCCGGTGGCTTAACCACCCTCTTCGATCTCCGAAGACACGGCTCCTTGCTCACGGCTTCCGTTGCTTCTTCAGGCTCCACTCCTACCTGGGGCAAGCATTGAGCAGTGCTCCCCCTGCTTCCTGAGCCAGAAGGCTCAGCCTCGGAATTCGAAGCAACAGGAGCTGCTGGTGAAACAGCAAGCTCCTCTTCCAAGCCTTCAGCAGCCTCCACCGGTGCTTCATCATCCTTGCTACTTCTGATTAGCTCCACCGAGCCACCTCCATATGACGTCAGCTCGTCGAAGACAGTGTCTCTTGACACCACGAACTTCTTCGTCACCGGGTCCATGCACTTCCAACCCTTCTTCCGCTCATCATAGCCAACAAAGACAAGTTTCCTTGCCTTCGCATCCAGCTTTGTCCGTGAAGCATCCGGTACATGCACGTAGCAAGTTGAACCGAACACCCTAAGGTGTTCAACACTCGGCTTCTCCTTCAGCAACAGCTCAATAGGAGTCTTCATGTTGATAGGGCTAAGTGGCATCCGGTTGATAACATAAGCAGCACAAGACATTCCCTCCGCCCAAAAGGACCTTGGGATATCTTTCGCATGCAGCCAGCATTTGCAGGTTTCCGTCAAATGACGGATCTTCCGCTCCGCTACCCCATTTTGTTGTGGAGTGTGAGCACAAGTAAGCTCCCGTTGGATCCCGTGCTTCCTGCAGAAGTTAGAAAACTCGGAAGAGACAAACTCCCCCCCGTTATCAGTTCTAAACTTCTTAATCCGCAAGCCAAGCCGGCCTTCTACCAACTCCTTGAACTCCACGAACAATCGGAAGGCTTCCGACTTCTCCTTTAAGAAGTACACCCAAGTATACCTTGAGTAGTCATCAACCAAGACAAGCATGTATTTGCTTCCACCATGGTTGGCAGTAACCGTCGGTCCCATCAGGTCTCCATGAATACACTCCAATGGTTTCTTGCTCCTTGTTTGTGATTTATCAAACGGAAGGCGATGTGCCTTACCGTATTGACAGCCCGCACAAACATGCCCATCACCAAAGGAGGACAACTTCGGCAACCCCCTCACCAGACTTCTACTCGCCATTGCCTTTAGCTTGTCCATGCCAACATGCCCCAGCCTCTCATGCCAGATAGCCGCACTATCATTGGCCCTCATTCTATCAACATAAGCACTGGTGGAAAGAACATACAAGCTCTTCACCCTTCTCCCAACATGAGCAACATCAGCCTTCACTGCTGATACGTTGCGAAGGAACCTCACGTCTGTTGGCCCAAACAGAACGTGATACCCTGCGTCCACCGCATTGGTCACCGAGAAGAGGTTCTTCTTCATGCCCGGTACGTGATACACACTCCTTAACGTAGGTGGCCCCTGATCACTACCCAATGACATGACCCCCTCTTTCTCTACTGCATAAACAGTATTATCAGCAGTGATAATAGCTTCATTACCTGAGTAAGCCTGCATGGAGGTGAACTTCGATTTGTCTTCGGTGAGGTGATGACCACACCCGGAGTCCACGATCCACTCGCCGTTGAAGTCCTCAGCAGACAAGGCCCGGACACAAGTGCCCGTCAAGAAAGCTCCGCCCCATTCTGCTTCTTCACTTCTCGAACAAGCTTCCTCCTTTCCCGCAGCATGCCCAGGCTGCAGTTTGACCTTGCAGTCCCGCTTGAAGTGCCCACGCTGATGACACCGGTAGCACTTCAGATTCTTCTTCCAGTCCTTAGGAGCATTGCTCCTCTCCGGCGGATATGAAGTTGAAGTCTCCTTCTCAACAGCGGCCTGCACCTTCTTCTTCTTCCCTTCCCATCCTTTCTTCTTTCCTGAGAAGAGAGCTTCGCTGCCTTCCTGATTCAGGTTCACTCCAGCCATCTGCATTGCTAAGCTCTCCTGCGAGGCAAGCAGATTCTCCAGCTCCAGCAACGATGGCTGAGTAGCCCACCCTTGAACAGATGTGACAAAGGCCACATACTCCTTCCGCAAGCCGCGGATAATGTGCCTTTTCATCTTTGCCTCAGAGATAGGCTCATCAGGATCCAGTGCTGACAGCTCAGCACACAAGCTCTTCATCTTTAAGAAGTACTTGGAGATGGAAAGGTCTCCCTGAGTTGCCCTGGCCAACTCATTCTCCAGGAACTACAGCCGCGCCACATTCTTCTTATTGAACAACTCATCAATGGTTGTCCAAATATCAGCAGCCGACTCACACCCAACGATGTGATCAAACAGCTCCGGAGACACGACTCTCTTCAGAATGAACTCCGCCTTAGCATTCGTTCTTCTCCAGAGCCTCACCTGCTCAGCAGTACCGAAAGCAGCAGTGACTTCCTGCCTGTCGTCTCCACCAACGACATCCCACAGCTCCTCGCCAAGAAGATAACTCTTCATGCACGACTTCCACTTCTTGAAGTTAGTCGGCGTTAAGAGTTCAATGCCCAGACCTCTTGCTAAGCTCCCTTCCATTGCAACACCTGTTGGCAACCTTTCAGCAGCTCCGAGCAACAACACAGGTTGATCACCACTCAATCACAAAGTAACAACACTGGTTGACTTCCGCTAACGCAACTGAACCTCAGCAACCTCGCTCTGATACCATGTTAAATTTTCTCAACGTGGTCAGCAAGATAGCCCAAACGCCAAATTAATATCTTCGGAACTACCCAGTTCGCCCGGAGAAGAGTTCCTGCCAAGCGATATCCCTCTCGGCGCTCTCTACCAGAATCTCCTTCCCGGGACGCTATCCGGGAGCGTTCTTACCCAAAGAAGGAGCCGCAATCACTAGAACCAAAGGCGTTGCCCAGTCGCTTCCCGCAGCGAAAGCCAACTGGACGGTATGAAAGACCTCCCACCTGAATTCCTCCAACAACCCCATCGCCATCCAACTCGCCGGTGGTGAACCTCCCGAGCCTGCTCTTTTATCCTTGCCTCTAGCCATGAGACTTAGCACGAGATTTTCTTGTATCAGCTACGGTCCATGCTCACCGCACCAGAAATGTTGGAACCAAAAATCGGCCCCAACGACAGTTCGAACCCGGGGGTGTAGCTAAAACCTACTTCTCTCAAACTCAGACCCTTGACCAGTAGCCGAGAACTAAAGAACTGACCCTAGCTTTAGCACGGAGGTCCCTCCACTAACCTGGAAGATTTCAGAGCGCTTCCCCTCCTTAACCAAGTACTAGGCTAAGGGTATCTCAGAAAGCGCTACCAGATTTTAGAGAATGAGAAAAACTTGCCTTCTGAGGTACCCTGTGGGTCTATTTATAGAATCGGAAATCTGGTCTGCCAACAACGTATCTCCGTTGTTCAAAAGGGCTATATGCAGCCCAAAGTGGTCTGCCAGCAGCCAAACTCCGTTGTTTTGAGGAGCTAAATGCAGACCTCCAAGGGTATCCAGGTAAATTTACCTCTGTACCAAACTGGGCGGGAGGCTTCCCGCATACCTAGGTGGGAGGCTTCCCTCATACCTAGACAGAAGCCCTTTTATCTGCTCCGCTTATCTGACCAGACCATTCTAGGCCCAAGAAAATCTGTCTAAGTACTGGTGCGTCGAGAGCGAGAGAAGCTACACTCGATGTCTTAACGTAGAAGACGCTGAGAGCGTCAAGAGCGAGCGCTCCACTCGACGCCTTAGGACAAAAGCATTGAGAATGTTGAGTGAAAGAGCTACACTCAACGCCTTAGGTCCATGGAGTTCTCCCCACCCCGGGGACTTTTCGCCTACCCAGGCTTCCTCGTCTGCCCTGGCGAAAAGCTCTTGAATAACCTCCCCCGAGGGTAAAATCCACTCAGCGAATATGGGGTTTTATATTATTGATCGCGGTTTATCTTCACCATCCCTACTGCTACTTACTAAAATCAAAATTTTGCGGCCATTTCGAGTACTGGCTTCCGCCGATATCCCCGCCATAGTTCTAAATGATGATGAGTTGACCTCAAGAGTTGTTATGAGAGGCATTATCTTTATGACGACTCTTCCATCAAAGAACCCTAAGATTGCCTTCACGGGATATTTGCCTTTCGAGAAGCTATGGGATAAGTTTTTCCAAGTAAGATTGTAATTCATTTTTATTATAAATGACTAAGCTCTCTTTGCTCTGTTGCAAACTGGATTTTGTGGAGCACCTGATTTATTCACCAATTGGCATCAGATGTTCCCTTTTGTTGTATAGTGTTGATGTGATTTTAAGTTGGGTGCCTTATTTTTCTCATGTAGTAGGAACTGTAGACTATTCCTTTATTAACTATTTATGGTAGTATTAACATGATTACATGGTCATGTTGGATGAATTTCTTCGAGGAAATAGTTTTCATCTGGATTGGAACTTTGCATTTTGTTGGTATTTGGTGTGTAAATCGCGCAAAATGGTGTGCAGTTAGCGATCTTCACCTTTCTGTATTTAGTCACACGCCTCTAATTACATGTTTAGCTCTCCTTGCTGTGTATATATACATGCAAGATGTGATAAACAGAGTTGAGAAACAATATTCTTTTTATTTTCCAGTTATTTTCATTAAAATTATACAATGTACATGTTCTTCGTGATATTTGATAATGTATCTATTTTATTAAATTACCATCAAGGGCATGATGTCCTCGGTGCACTAACTTGTTTTGTTAAATTGGGCGTTCGTCGGCGTGCACGGCGACCAGCCCCGGGCGGCCGGTGCCCGGCGAGCCCGCAGCCGGCGGCGGCGGCGCTGAGAAGAGGTCAAATTTTTTTGGTAGCACCGCCGCCGCCGGCTGCGGGCTCGCCGGCCACCGGCCGCCCGGGGTTTCTCGGCGTGCACGCCGACGAACGCCGCCCGCCCGGTGGCCGGCGAGTCCGCAGCCGGCGACGGCGGCGCTGGAATGTTTCTCTTCGCACGGGATCCTATGCGAATGTATTCGCACATGATCCCGCCCCTGGGAGCAGGCGAACATGTCGGAGGTGGTCCGGATGGCGCTGGAACATTTTTTTTATAAAAATTAAAATATTAATAAATATAATATATAAATGTAAAATAAATATAATATATTAATAAATATAATATATTAAAAATATAAAATGTTAAAATGTTAAATTGGGCGGGCGGAGCCCGCCGTGGGGGATGCGGGCAGAGCCCGCCGGGGGGGATGCGGGCAGAGCCTGCCGGGGGTGGTGGGGCGGGCGAAGCCCGCCGTCGGCGGCCAGGTACTGTGGCGCGTACCCATCGGGCCGGAGGCCCGTGCCTGCGACTCGTATATATATATATATATATATATATATATATATATATATATATATATATATATATATATATATATATATATATATATATATATATATATATATATATATATATATATATATATATATATATATATATATATATATATATATATATAATATATATATCCTTACCATATATAAAGAAATACTGTGCTCTGCGAATATCATGAGTTCAAAATTTCACAAGTCGTCAGATCATGAGTTCATAATTTAACAACCGTCTGATCGAGTACAACAAAATCATTTCATGTCTCCACATTTTAGTAGGTCTCCTAAACCTACTACTAGTGTGTCCGAAACCTATGTGAAAATACGATTTTGCCCCTATAACTCTTAAAAAATTGGGCAGTTGATTGTTAAAATTATATTTTAATATAAACGCGGCTATCTGGTTTTGATCTCATGACCTCAAAAATAAGAGGAACAACTAAATCCAATGAGACAAGGAGGCAATTGTGATAATAATTCAAATAAGTTATACTTAAATTGTTATATTTCATGTATTTTTATTAAAAATGTATATAAATATAGGTAAAATATAATTCATTATTACATATAAATATACTATATATAATACTAACTATATATATTATTCATTATATATGTACATTTATAATAATAATTTTAAATTTTGTTATTTATAAAATTATATTTATATCTTTTTCTTAAATTATCGTCGTGGGCGGACGAAGTACGCCGGGGGCGGGGCGGGTACAGTTGCGCGAGGTCGTAGTGGCGGGCCGGGTACAGTTGCGCGAGGTCGTAGTGGCCGGTCGGGTTCAGTTGCGCGAGGTCGTAGTGGCGGGCCGGGTACAGTTGTGCGAGGCCATAGTGGCGGGCCGAGTACAGTCGCGGGGGGCTGTAGGGGCGGGTCGGGTACAGTTGTGCGAGGTCGTAGTGACGGGCCGGGTACAGTCGCGTGGGGCCGTAGTGGTGGGCCGGGTACTGTCACGATTGGCAGTAGGGGCAGAGCCCCGTGTCGGGCACTCGTATATATATATATATATATATATATATATATATATATATATATATATATATATATATATATATATATATATATATATATATATATATACCTAAATCACTATAAAAAAATATAAATTGCATGAATTTAAAATTCATTGAATTGATTGTAGTTGTTGGATCTGTATGCTTTATTTATCAACAGTTTATTCTTTTATTATTAAAAAAGAAAAATTCTAGCCCTCCTAAACCTATATTGATGAAGGGAAGAGAGGGAGTGTGAGAGAAAGAATGTGACGGGGAGAGAGAGAAAGGAAGAGAGAGAGGGAGAGTGTGGCCGAGTGGGAGACAGAAAAAGGTGGAGAGAGAGAAATAGAGGAAAAGAAAATAATTTTCTTATGTGTATATGGATATTTTTTTATAAAATAAATATTGTAACATTGATGTATATTTTTTTACAGTTATTTTGACTACCCATATGTGTATGTTGCGGGTGAAGTCCGCCGGGGGCGGGCGAAGCCCGCCGTCGCCGGCAGGATACTATCGCGCATAACCGTAAGGTTGGAGCCCCGTGTCGGGCACTCATATATATATATATATATATATATATATATATATATATCTTTATCATATAAAACAATATGCATATCTACAATCACACCATGAAACTCATCTTGACCGTCCGATCAAACTACATCAAATAGGAGCCCTTGGATTCAAAACCGGAGGCCTGCAATTATCCAAATCAAAAGCAGAGTTACTGTTCATTTGCAATCCACCCCCGATACCTCCCCGATACCGCATCCCGCCCCCGTGGCTTCAGCCCGCCGCCGCCGGCGGAGCCGCCGGCGGCCTGCCCGCCGCCCACCGGCGGGTTCGCCGCCCTCCGGCGAACCCGCCGGGGGTTGTCCGGTGGCGAGCGGGCAGGGCCACCGCCGGCGGTGCCCCTGCCCGTGAGCTCCAGTTTGGGGCTCACGGGCAGGGCCACCGCCGGCGGTGGCCCTGCCCGTGAGCCGCCGGACAACCCCCGGCGGGTTCGCCGGAGGGCGGCGAACCCGCCGGTGGGCGGCGGGCAGGCCGCCGGCGGCTCCGCCGCCGGCGGCGGGCTGAGGCCGTGGGGGATTGCGGGATGCGGGGTTTTTTTTTGTTTTTTTTTTATTTTTTTTATTTTAAAAAAGTTTTAATTAATATGTTTTTATAATTAATAATTAAATGATTTTTTTAAAATTATTTAAAGATTTATTTTAGAATTATTTTAAATGTTCGCCGGGGGCGGGCGAAGCCCGCCGGGGGCGGGCGAAACTAAATGATTGCGGAGCGACGCATCGAGAAAGGGCGAACGCCCGGCGGAGGGCGGGCGAAGCCCGCCGGGAGGTCAAGCGGGCGAAGCCCGCTTGATTGCGGGCGAAGCCCGCAGCGACGCATCGAGAACGGGCGGAGCCCGTTCGAAGATGCTAGTATATATATATATATATATATATATATATATATATATATATATATATATATATATATATATATTATAATGTATATGCATGTTTTGTCATCCATCAATGAGATTTTGTTGTCATCCTATAGCTTATAGCAAAGCAATAATCCAAAATCTTCCAATGACTAAAGTAGAAAGCAACCTACACCTCAAAGTCATCCATTTACCAGCAAATACATTGACTAACCCTTAAACTAAACTGCCATAATAATGTAAAACAATAAAAAAGAGCTTAAAAAGTGATCCAAAAGAAGAACGCTGAAGTGAAGTAATTGGAAAGGAGGCAACAAAATTGCAAACTGCAAAAGAATGCCTTTCCGTTTTACGTAATCTTAATCATGTAATCATATTCATACATAGGTCGATCAACTTCTAATCAAAACCATAGTAATTATCTTTTCCTCCATTTCTTCTTCAAGAGTTGATACCATCAAAACCGTCAAATATTCCTGTCAACGGAACCCTTCAAACTCCCACATCCCCTTAAGAAAATTATGCCCAAAAAGTCAAAATCCCAAACAAATATTCTCCAACAAAAGATACAACACTTAAGAAGATTGAGTGTCACAATACAAACTTATATTTAGAGATAACATCTGATTTTATACACCGCAAAATATTCAATGTGAAATGAAGAGGTCATGTTGACCGTACATGGGGCATTTCATTTCAGTGTGGTGTTTATGTTACTTAGATCAGACCATTTCCATCATGTATTTCTCATGTGTGTGGTTGTCAACGAACCAACACAATCATTTCATTTATTTATTTTTCCATTTCATGTTGAGGTATATTGAAGTAGGTGTGATAGGTGCTTAATGGGTTGCGGTTAGGATCTGATAGGAATCCAATAACTCGTAGTCGGGTATTTAGGATGAAATCAACCGGCGCATCTCTCAGAGGGGAAGAGAATAAGGATCTCTGACGTTGTTCTCCTTCAACTTTTGGTGCTTACATAGGAAGCTAGTCACGTAGGGTTCATTCTTATTGCTTGCGAGATCTACCGGTTGCATGGGATTCATTCCGTCGCTTCGGTGAGATCGTCTAAATTCCCTCGCTACCGATCGGGATTTGCCCTAGCCATCGTCACTGGGTTTGCAGTTCAGCCCTGTCACCGATTGGTATTTTCCAGCGCCACCAATCGGAAGAAATCACCCGCTCCGCCGGGACTTTGCGATTGTTGGCTGATCGTGTAAGCGCCGCTCTGCATCGCGTTTTCTTCGCGCATTGTCACCACCAGAAAAGGGAAATCACCTGTTTGTTGCCGGATCCAGGCCTATCAGGAGAAGGAAGACTTATTCCTACATGCAGTTGGCGATCTTTGAAATAAGAGGAGAACTTGCACGCTGCTCATTTGAATGCTGCTGGAATTCCAGAACTAGATCAATAGATCCAGATCAATCCTCTTGATTCATTGGAAATTGGTTCTTCCTTTTGCTTGCATGTTTGATTCTGAAGCGGCAATATTCAAGTGGCTAATCCTTTAAAGCAGAATTTTTGTGATTTCTCTGTTTGCGTGGATCTAGTCGTCGCTGAACTTGGTTACTCTGAGAGGAGCACTACTTTATTCAATGTGACATTTGAGGAGCAAAACAAATCTCTTGGATTGGATCTGAAGACCTTGTTGTCGCCACGGTCAGGTGATTTGTTTCATGTTTTACTGCTCTCGTTCTAGGTTGCTAGTGGCACTCCAAGACATTTAGTAGGAACCCACAATGTCAAAAGGGAATTATCCTATGCCGATTATCAAGCTAGAGAAATTCTCCAACTCCGAGTACAGTGCCTAGAAGATGAACACGCAGTTCGGCATGAAATATCTCAATATTTTCTATACCGTACAGTCCGATTTTGAGTCTTATAGAGGTGGAGAGGACGAGGATAACTGGATCCACGACGAGGATTTTTGTCGTGATTACCTCCTCAACTGCCCCTCAAACAGACTTGCAGAGACGCACAACAAGTTGAAAACTGTAAAGGAGATCTGAGATGCACTGGAGGAGCAGTTTAGAGAGGAAGTGAACATGTCCAAGATGCACCTGGTGGACAAATTCATGGCCTTCACCTTCATAGAAGACTGGGAGATTCTTCATCAAGTTGCAGATTTTGAGAATCTCGTGGACAAGTTGAACAGGGAAAACATCCCTCTGCCAGCAATAATTTTAAAATTACCCGCAGCATGGCATTCTTTTAAAACCGAAATGTATCGGAAGAAGACACAGGTGTGCCAGAAAGACCTCAAACTCTTCATATACATTGAGGATGAGAACTGGACTAGGCACGCCTTAGAGACGGTTAGCAAGCAGACCTCTGCTGCTAACATGATCACGCATACTAAGCGCAAGCCTAAGCCTGGAAAGACCAGACCACCGGCCAGTGCACCCGCAGTTGCTGCCACCAGCAAAAAGATAAAAAAGTTCAAAGCCAAGTGCTACAACTGCAACAAGTGGGGTCACTGCGCTTCTGAGTGCAAGCAACCCAAAAGGGGTGAATCCAGCACACCCAGGACTGATAACAAAGCCAATATGGGTTATCAGACTGCTCCTACAGACTTTGTTACCATGGTCGGAAAGGGGAAGGCCAGTTCAGAGTGGTGGCTCGATTCAGGTACTACCTGCCACGTCTGCAACAATTCTGCACTTCTAGAGGATGTCAAAGATGTAATGACTCCATCCGTTCATATAGTATATACTAGAAGGTCCGGCCGGGGTCCCACAGCAAATACCACAAAATAGGCGGCGAAGTCACGGGATGTTATCAGAGTTGGGCATCCTAACTCATTGCATTCTAGCAGAAGCTTTTAACATAAAACTAAACTCCACCCATGAATGTCCACTACTATAAACACCCACATTTATATAGGAATGTATCAAATACAATATAGTTTGGCCTTATGGCCTTACAGTTGTTATTTCCAATAGTGGCTTCCAAACATCGGCGCGCAGGCCGACCACATATGAACAAAATATAATATTTCAACATAGCATTCGAGGGCTAGCAATAGCAGCAGCAGGGACTTCAGCTTTTAAATGTCTCGCTTGATCCTCCAGCACCTGTACAAGGATAGTCCACCCAACGGTGGCAAACAAGGCAACGGTCAGCATTCAGCTAACCAATTCATAACAACCATACCCCTTTCCTGGGGCAGCGGCATTCCTTCCCTGCAGGCATAGCAATTCATATGCAGATATATATGTATCACATATTATGCACTCACGCACAAACATTCCATCACAACCGTCAGCCACGTGGCCCGACGATCCATGCACTCAGGGCACATTCTTGGTGTTCTGGCAAACCAGGGTCCCACTACCGTATCAGGGTCGAAACCCAATGTTAAAAGTTGTGCATTTGCTCCATGGCGTGCAGCCGGAGACTTTAGTATTAATGACCCTGGATTGGCCCGTAGCCCCTCATGGTGTCGTGGTGCGTAGGCCTAAGACTCTCACTATGCACTCAAACAGACCGCACTTTCAGTTCTTCAAGTCAGACGGACATAACGCATGTCGGATTAACCACCCCCCGTTACTTAAGTCGTCTTGCCATCACCGAGTACAGCATACTCGCGGCTAAGAAAAAGGCGCGGGTCGGTTTCACCTTACCTGTTTGGCTCAAAGCCGTGAGAGCTCATCAAGCTCACACAAAGCCATAGTATCCTCGCAGGACTGGCTTTACAATCATAGGTTAGCTAGGTACCACGCCTCGCGTGAGCGACAGAACTCATTTTCCATCCCTAGACTTAACCGTACATTCATAGCATACACCTGAGGGTATTTTCCTAGACTGCCAAGCCAGTACTTCCTGCTACTACCCTTTAAAGGCACAACCCATCAAGCGGCATAAGCAGTACAAGCATAAGAGGGTCTTTTCCTAGACTTCCGCAACAATACTTCCTGCTACTGCCCTTCACAGGTCCAACACATCACGCAGCACCAGCATTACAAGCATCACAAGGGTCTTTTCCTGGACTACCACTCCAGTACTTCCTATTACTACCCTTCACAGGTCTAACCTATTGACTCCTTAAACTACACGTTTCATCACGGAGTCTTCTCCGGTTTATATATGCAACATCACCAATCCAGACCAACCTGTACAGATGGGCTTCACATAGCATGCCTATTCCGTACTCCATTTCCGGATCTATATGCCAAATTATTGAGGATTCCATGAATCAACCTAAGGGACTCCCTTAACAAGCCACCCTCTGGTGGTGGAACCCTATGCACATGCCAAAAAGGAAGCCTTCATATGGCTAAGAAGGAAGATCGTTACCCTGACGATCTCTTTGGTGCCATGAAATCCTAGTTGGCTGGAAAGCACCGCAGCTGTCTTGCCTTCACAACGCTAGCCTCGGGTCTCGAATAGGAACTCCGCAGCTCCACCGGTGGTCGGCTGCCCTTCCTCCTCCTCCTCCTTGCTCTTGCTCTTTCTCTAGATTTTTAGAAAGAGGATGGAGAAGATTATAATGAGAATTTATTTCTCATTCTTGGCCTTAAGGAAGCAGGGAGGAGCCTAAGCCATCAGATTCTAGCTGAGAAAATAGATGGCCATGATTTTGCCACCAAAAGCTGAATTTTTGCCTGACATGGCCTATGACACGCCCGTGTCACAGGCGGTGTACCTTAAGAGGCACACAACCGACTCATCCAGACCAGTATACAGCCATGTGACACGCCCGTGTCACAGGCCGTGTAACCTGACACGCCTTCAGACACGCCCGTGTCTGTGGTCGTGTACTTCAGGCTGCACAAAACCAATTCAACCCGATCGGGACACGGCCAGTGACACGCCCATGTCACAGGCCGTGTGCCCTACACGGCAACAGACACGCCTCTAGCTCAACTTCGTCGAACGGAGTTCGTGGAGCAGAGGAGGACACGACCTCTGACACGCCCGTGTTAGAGGGAGTGTTCCCTCTGCAAAATTTTGTCGAACGCATTTTTTGTCGACAACTCGTCGGTTGCTCACCCTAGCAGGACACGCCCTGGGACACGCCTGTGTCCCAGGCCGTGTCTTGGGACTTGGGATGTTACAATCCTCCCCTCCTTGCAAAAATTTTGTCCCCGAAATTTGCACACAGTAAGGAAATAACCAACACGACGTTATAACTTCACAAAGCTGCATACACCTTAACACGTACTGCATAACAGTTTACACAAATAGCTCGGGACAGTCAGCTCGCATGGTCTGTTCTCGCTCCCATGTTAGCTCCTCTCGGCCACAATTGTACTACCAGACTTTGCCCATGCCGATTGTCTTGTTTCGCAACTATCTATCAGCGCGATCCTCGATCCGAATGGGCCTAAATTTCGTTGTTAGCCTATACTCCACCGGCATACGATCATTCTCGATTACTTGAGCTGGATCTTTGATGACTTTACGAAGCACCGAGATGTGAAACACATCATGTAATCCATCCAAGTCTGCCAAAAGAGCTAGCCGATCTGCAGCTTCCCCAACTCGTTCTACCACTTCAAATGGACCAAGATATTTCGGACTCAACTTTTCAGATGTTGAATCCTGGACACGCCTTTGAAGGGTTTGACCTTCAAATATACCCAAATGCCCACAGCGAACTTCACGTTTCGGTGCTTGGCGTTGTAGTGTTTTGCTTGATGATCCTGGGCTATCAGCAGCCTCTCTCAAATAGTCTGTATCGTCGAGTTCGCTTCATCGACTTCGTTACGCCTATACATCTTGGATTCGCCTGCTTCTGCCCAAGCTAACGATGTACGACACTTCCAACCATACAGAGCTTCATACGGTGTCATACCATGCTCTCTTGGTAACTGTTGTTGTAGGCAAACTCCACCATAGAGAGATGATCTTCCCATCTCTTCCCAAAATCTAGGGCGCACATTTGGAACATATCCTCCATTGTTCTGTTGGTCCTCTCAGTCTGGACATCTGTTTGGGGATGAAAGGTCGTATTGAACGGCAATTTCGTGCCTAATAGCTGATGGACTCGCCCCCAATCATTCGATGTGAATCACCCATCTCGATCATGTATGATGCTACGAGGAATACCGTGTAGCCGTACCATCTGCTCAACATCAAGCTTTTCCAAACTTTCCACTGAATCGTCCCGTTTGTTCGGACGGAAGTGCGCCACTTTCGTCAACCGGTCTACAATCATCCAGATTGTATTATTCCCGCGTTGAGATCTCGGCAACCCGTGCACGAAATCCATTAAAATATCATCGAACTTCCATTCCAGAATCGGTAACGACTTTAATAAACCGCTAGCCTTCTAGAATTACGCCTTCACTAAAGCACATGTTTGGCATTTAGCCATAGAATGAGCGATATCTTTTTTGAGTCCTGGCCACCAGAATAGCTTCTTCCCGTCCATGAACATCTTTGTGCTCCCAGTGTGAATTGAGTACTTCATATAGTGTGCTCCATACATCAACTCTTCTCTCAACTTACCTAAATTTGGGATGCACAAACGGCCCGCTTTTCGCAAAAGACCGTCATACTAGGAGAATTTGCCATCGGGCCCATCCTTCGCAAAGAGTTGGAGACTTTCATCAAGCTCCATTGCTCGTCGAACTCTGTCTGCAGGGTCATACTGTACCTCCGTCCAGTCCAAACATGCAGTGACTGTAGCATGCTTGTCAACACAAGAAATCTCTAACGCTTCCAACTCCTAGATCAGATGTTGATCGTGCATCTGCAACAAATTTGCCCTTGACGGGGCTCTCCGACTAAAGGTATCAGCGACCACATTCCCTGGAGTATAATGACTCTCAAAGGTGTAGTCCCCAAGGAATGCCAAACACCTTCGTTGTCGCATATTCAGATCCTTCTGCTCAAACAAGTACTTTAGGCTCGTATGATCCATATAGATCTCTACTTTTACGCCATAATTTAAGTACAAAGATCACCGCCTCCAATTCCAAGTCGTGGACGGGATAATTTCATTCATGCACTTTCAACTAGCGAGAGCCATAAGCAATCACTTTTCCAACTTGCAAAAGAACGCAACCTAAGCCGCTCCCTGAAGCATCCCTATAAATCTCATAGCCGTCTGTACCATATGGAGATGTCAACACAAGTGTCATGGTCAAACGGCTCTTTAGCTCGTCAGAAGCTCGCACGCACTCCGACGTCCAAACGAACTTCTGATCCTTTCTTGTCAATGTGGTCAGAGGCAAAGCAGCCCGTAAGAAGTTTTCAACAAACCATCAATAGTAACCGGCAAGCCAAAGGAAATGCCTTACTTTGGCCACTGAAGACAACACCAGCCACTCTTGTATGGCTCTGCTCTTTGACGGATCCACTGCTATGCCCTCTCCACTTACCACATGGCCAAGAAAATCCATTGATGATAGCCAAAACTCGCACTTCGCAACACCAACCGCAAGTGGTTTGCGTGATCAGCTTCAGATTGAGAGTACACTAAAATATCATTAATGGATACAATCACGAACAAGTCCAGGTACTCTCAGACCGTTCAGTGCATCAGGCCCATGAATACTGATGGCGTATTGCACAGTCCAAACAGCATTACCGTGAACTCATAATGACTGTAGCGTGTTCCAAATGCGGTCTTGGGAATGTCACCTTCCCGAATCCTCAACTAGTAATATCCAGATTTCAAATCCAATTTAGAATAAACGGTTGAGCCCACCAGTTGATTGAACAATTCATCTATGTGTGGAATCAGATACTTGTTCTTCTCTGTCAGCTTGTTCAATTTGCGGTAGTTAATACGTAACCGCAAACCATTATCTTTCTTTTTCACAAACAGAACAGGTGCGCTCCAAGGTGACATAATTAGGCGTATATATCACTGCTCCAGCAACTCTTGCAATTGGACTTTCAATTCAGCCATTCCTTTGGCGCGACACGATATAGCGAGCGGGCCACAGGTTTTGCACTTGGGACCAACACAATAGTGAAGTCGATCTCCTGCTGGGGTGGTAGCCCAAGAAGATATTCAGGAAACACATCAGCAAACTCCGATACAATCGGGGCATCAATCACATTGGCCTTTGGCTCATCAGCCGGAATAAGCGTGAAGAATAACTCTGCTCCCTTTCGAATAGCATTGACGACTCGGAGTGCAGACATCAAAGTCCCGCTCACTCCACGCATGTCTGCGAACTTAGTCGCAAGCTCGGTAGTCTGGCCCAGTGTGATTTTGTTTGACTAGCAGTCAATCAAGGCACGCCACTCTGAAAGCTAAGTCATACCAAAGATTACATCAACCTCCGATATCGGCAGCACAAATACGTTCAAACAAAACTCTCGACTTCCTTGTTACACTTCCATATTGCAAACTCTATCCGCCAACAACAAATAATCATTCAGTAATAACACCCTTACATTATCAAAAACTACTTTCACCAGCGTGTCCCGAATCATAACAAAGTCTGTGGCACACTCATCACACACAAGCTACATACAAAGTATGCAATCAGAAAAGCAATCAACGATGTTACCGCGCACTTGTGACAACGTCACTGTGCTTCATGGCCTCCTACTGGCCAAGAGTATAGACTCAGGATTGCGCCTGGGATGCAGAGGACTCCACCACTGCCTTTCCCGTTTCAACATACGACACTCCTATCTTTTGCTCAACCATTGGTCGTGTTGGAACCCCATGATTGATTTGGGCTAGGTTCACTCATAGGATGATTGACTCACTTGTATAGTCAGAGTCAAAGTCTAGGTCTAAGTTACTCTTAGTAGAACAGGCTTCACAAAGACCAGCATTGGACTTCATTTCAAAGACCAAGACTCAGAAGTTAAGCATGAATTTCAAATCAGTTCGACTTTCGTCGAACTCAGCTCGACGATCGTCGATCTCCGATCGATGATCTCAGAGATTAGTCTCTGAATTGAGCTCGAAGATCTACGATCTCAGGTCGACGTTTTCTCGTCAGTTCTCGTATATCTCAGATCACAGATAGTTGATCTCAGCTCGACGATCTCACAATTCAGATCGACGATTTTCTGTCTCAGCTCGACAATCTTCTATCTCAGCTCAGCGATTATTATTCTGTGTTCAACTTCCCTATTGCTCAACTATCTTGAAGAATTCATTCTTATTTTGTCAATGCTATTTATGACATCAAATCTCCGGTAGTTAATGCTGATGTTTTCAAGGATTATGACCGTTTCTATTACAGCATTAACTACAGTTCCTCACAGAGTTATTATATTTTATTACATCCCAAAGACAGTTGAGGAAATCATTTATTGTAGTTTTTGTATCCGTTTGGTTCTCTCCTCGATTTCTGCAGAATGACAAAAAGAAATGTTTAGGAGATATACAGAATAGAATCTACGATTATTAAGAAAGCTTTTTAGTGAATACAGGGAACACAGAGGTACATACAAATACTGTGAATAGACCGACAGAAAAGGCTTCCTAGAGGAAAAGAAGAGCTCTGCAACATCAATCAGATAATCATCATCAAAGTTCTTCATCGGCTCCAAGCTTTCAAGAGACAACTAATCCATATCAGTCTAAAAGCTTGCTGGAGACATCATCACTGTGAAGGCCTATCACCCTGCAGAAAACCTTCCTGCAAACTTGAACCATTCTACATCTCAGGGGGAGCTGTTTGCTAACATCATTCCACTTAAGTCTTCTCAGTTTATTGAGAAATAGAAGACAAAATCACTCTCTCACCCCCTCCTGTATAAAGGGTTGTTATCTCCCTTCAAAAGTGATTCCTACTTGCAAGTCTCCTAACCAAAAGACTTGAGTTGGTTTTTGGGGGCCTGATCAAAACCCATTGGTGTCAGGCACCTTATCAAAAACCTGATTGGATTCCTACCAAGGGTGGTAGAAGAGTGGACTACCCAGATTTGGGGAACCACTATAAACTTCTTGTGTCGTCTGGTTGTCTACCTTTTTCTTTTTGTTCTTGCTGTGTGGCTGTGATTAAGTTTATTATTTTCTATTCTCTATTTTCTTAATTACTGCACTCTTTCAGTTTACAGCAAAATCTGTATCAGCACCATTTATTTGAGACCAAACAAATTTTAAAATATACTCTATTCACCCCCCCCCCCCTCTAGAGTATTGTAGACCTAACCCTCACTTTGAATTGGTATCAGAGGAAGGTTCCTTTGGTTGGACAAGTTAACCCTTGAACCAAAGATCCTGAGTTAGATCTACACATCACTTTATTCACATTTAACTTTTAAAGTAGAAACACAGCCATGGCTCAGAACAAAGATTATGCAAGCACCAGACCTTCAGTTTGCAACTTGCAAAAGTTTGGAATCTGGAAGGCAAGAATCAAGCTATACATGAATTCTATTGATGAAGATATTTTTTCTTCCATCTTAACAGGAGTACCTCCACCACCTGTAGCTCCTCCAAGTAGCTCTACAAATATGACTGCAGTACCTCGTCCAAATTATAATGATGCCTACAGGAAAGCCAAGATGGCTGATGCAAAGGCCATGAACATATTGACACAATCAATGTCTGATGACATTTTTCAAGAAGTGGCTGAAAGTACTTCAGTAAACGAAATCTGGGACTCCCTCACAGCAATGGCTGCTGGATCAACAAAAGAAAGAATATTTAAAGCTGAATATTGGAGTGATTCTGAAGCTTCATCCTGTACAACTGAGGATGAAGAAGAAATAAGAGCAAGAGAATTCTGCTTGATGGCAATCAATGCATCTTCCAGCAGCTATAATGAAGAATCAGAATATGATGAAGAATCAATAATAGAATCAGAAGAGGATCAGGTTATCTCCTCCCTTGATTTCTCTTTAGAACATTTTAAAGAAGATTTTAAAACATTATGTAATGATTTGATTCTATCTGAGAAGGAGATAAAACTTCTCAGAGAAAAAGTAATTAATTTATCTTCTGAAAACATTCAACTCAAAGAAGAATTAACAATTACTTCAAAAAAATTAGCTTCGTTAAAATCAGTTAAAGGCAAAGAAAAGATAATAGACTTAGAAAAAATGACTGAGTTTTTACCAAAACAAACTTAAAACATTCAGAAATTGTTTGTTCAAAATAAGTCGTCGAACCAAGGTCAACGATCTCAGTATTACTCGTCGAACGGCGATCAACGATCTCTGAACCGAGAGGTTGGGTTTAACTACTCAGCAAAAGGGGATCAACGATATCATCACTTTTCGTCGAGCAGAGGTCGACGATCGTGGAACACAAATAGTAGTCATTATTACTGTGTGAACCGAGATCGACGAGATAAATACTGGTCGTCGAACGCAAGTCAACGTTCTCTGAACGCAAATTCTAGTAGTAATCATCTTTGCTCTACGATCGACGATATCAGTATGATTCGTCGAACAGAGATCGACGATTGTGGTGCCCTGAGAATGATTATTTTCATTCTTCGAGCAGAGATCGAAGATCATATCCAACATCGTCGAGCTCAGTTCGACGATTCCACCAGAAATCGTCGATCCCAGATTCCATTAGCAGAAAACAAAATTCTAATAGGAACTTCAATCTCCTTAATCAATGGATAATACCACCAAGAAGATATCATCCTAAAGGTTATAAAAATCAACTTGAATGTTCTTACATTTCCAGTTATAGTTATGTAAATCACCAAGGACCCAAGGTCACCTGGGTCAAAAACAATTGGCTATTTTTCTTGCAGGAAAAGAACTGTCCAGCATATAATCAACATTGGTACCTGGACAGTGGGTGCTCCAAGCTGGGAGAAAAGGTATCTTTGGTTATTCAAACTGTGGCCAGACCAAAAGTTATGGTAAAGTCAAGATTAGAACAGTGATTTTCAAGAAAGTTGTCAGGCTAGAGGTTATAAGGATTTTGCTGGCCTATGCTGCATTCAAGAGGTTCAAGGTCTACCAAATGGATGTGAGGAGTGCATTCTTGAATGAAGAACTTAAAGAAGTGGTTCATGTTGAACAACCTCCAGGTTCTGTTCTTCCAACTCATCCACCTATTGTTCTCAAATTATATGGTAGATAGAACTCTTTCTGCAAAATTGCATCATGATAAAATAAATTTGGTTCTACTGATCTCAAATTGTGCAAGTAATTTTTTGATCCAATGCATTCCAAATTTGAGATGAGTAGCATGGGTGAGCCATCTTATTTCCTTTATAGGGCCATTGTTGGATCCACATTATATCTAACAGCAAGTAGGTCAGATATCATGTTTGTCACATGCCTGTGTGCTAGACTCCAAGTGAACCCTGAAGAACTTTTACCTTGAAAATGTGGCTACTAGCAGTTACTGTTCACAGATCTAGTGGATACAAAACCAGCTCCTAGATTTTGGTCTCAACCTAAATAATTCCGCCATTTTCTGTGACAGCACAAGTGATATATCTATTGCACATAATCCAGTACATCTTTTTAAAACAAAACATACAAGAAAAATAAGACATCACTTCATTAGACAAAAGAAACATTAATCTTGATTTTGTCTCCACTGATTTTCAAAGAGCACACATTTCACCAAACCCCTAGATGAAAAGAAGCACCTATTCTTCCTGAATCAGCTTTGGAATGATCAATGTGAAAGATAAATTTATTGTTCTGCCCTAGGTTTTGGATCTGTTCCAAAATCATCGAACATAGTTTGACAATCTTGTAAGTAATCTTGAGCTAAATCGTCGACCTGCGATCGACGACAACTCTGTGAAGAGAACATCGTCGAACGGAGATTGACGCCCATACCTCAGAAGATAAATCATCTAACGGAGATCGACGATCTATTTACCCTCTTAAATCTGAGATCGAAGTTTTTCTTTAATTATCGTAGGACAGAGCCCGACTCTTCACATTCTGAAAAACCTACTTAAGGGTTTATCATCGCGCCCTATCCCGCGCTTTCTAACTTCCCCTCCTGCACTTGATATCGTGTTGTCTCCTGCAGGTTTCTAATGGCGATTCCGGCGGCTACCCTATCTGCGATGAAATTTGAAGCAGGGTTTGACATTAATTTCGACTCGTTCAGCCATTGCGATCCAATCTTCATGGATATGCTGCAGTTTTGTGAACATCAAGGTCTGAGTACGTTTATGACAAAGAGAATCAAGTTACCAACTACAGAAATAAAAGAATGGGTTTACTCTTCTACCTGTCCAGATGAATCAACCATGATTGGATCTATTACGGGAAATTAGGTTATTCTAACCCCAGTCATTCTTTTTGAATTGTTTGACTTGGTAAATGGAGATGATAGTTTGGATCAAGATAGCTCTGAGTACAGAACTATGCTGGAAAGGATGGGTCATCCTGATGTTGTCGGGAAAGTGTTGTTGGGAAAGCACTCTGCCCATGATAATATTAATAGACAGCAATTTGTCATTATGTCTGCTCTGGTTAATGGAACATCAGTCATTGGGCTGACTTGTTCTTTTCATTGATTAAAAGGAAATGCTCTAAGAAAGAGGTATGCTTTGGGAGAATATTGGGGATATTTCTCCAGGAAAAAGCCCCTGAACTGATGGTCTCCCAGACCTAACTCATCAATGCTAGCAAGAGGTTGGATTCCTCCTTATTTGGAAATGGGAGAGGACCATTCCTAAGCATCCTAATACCTCCAGGACTTCTGAGGATACTAGAGTTAGTTCCCCAACTCCAGAAGATCGTTCTGCACCCCCTCATGTAGTCAATATTGCTTCTCCTCATGAAGATCATCCTGAAAACCCTCATGATTCTCCTCAGCACATTTCTTCTACCATCATTTCTCCATCTTCATCTCCTCAGATCCCCTCTGACCCCATCGAAGAAAATGTTCCTTCAACATCTGCTCCACCAACATTTGTTCCATCAACAAATGTTCCCTCAACATCTCTTCCCCCTGCTGCCCCTCCATCATCATCTTTTCCTGAGTTCACTCGCACAGACTTCTCTTCTACATTCTCTGTTTGCTCACATTGTGGACATAGAACTCGTTGCTCAACCTCTGAACCTGAACCCCCATACCTAAATTTCTCCATTATAGCTAATGATCTTCTGCAATTCATTTCTCCTTCCTTGGAGATTCTTATAGCTCAAGCTATTGCTCCTCTAACTACCTCTATCAACACTCTTACCCAAAAAGTTACTGCTCTATCCTCTACTTCTTCTTCTGGGGGCCTGACTACGGAAGCCTCTGCAGTCAGGCAGGGGGAGATATCCAATGAAGAAGCTCCCTTACTCCCCTCAGCAGTTTTAGCAGCAGATGTTCCTTCAGAAATACAATTAGATGTTCCTTCAGAAGACCGGTTATTTGTTCTTTCAAAAATGCAGTTAGATGTTCCTTCAGAAGACCAGTTATTTGTTCTTTCAAAAATGCAGTTAGATGTTCCTTCAGAAGACCAGTTATTTATTCTTTCAGAAACTCAGATAGTTATACATACAGAAGCTACTGATATTGATACAGACTCAAAAGAAGTAACGTTTCCAGTAGTGGTGACTGTTGGTGATTGTTGCATCAATCCCACAGTGGATATTTTGATCTATTAAATTCTTTCTGCACAAGTTATCTTAATTTTCTTCCAAGGCCCAAGCCATCTTGTTTGGATATTGTGTGCTGCTCTCCTCCTATAACTTCTAAAGTTCTCGGACAGCTTAAGGCAAGTTTGGTAGTTCCTCCAGCAGTACATCCTGATGATCAGCTATCTAGCCTTCCTGGGCCATCCTATGTTATGGATGATAGTCTCATTCCAAGTCTTGATGACATCCTTGCTCAAGACATTGCTATGGAAACTGAAGCAGACATTGCTAAAGTGATCCCTCCTCCAGTTGTTAAGGAAATTCACATAGAAATGATTAGAGAGATTGATGCTCTTTATGATATAGGATCATCTGATGAAGACAAAGATGATGATTCAGAGGATTCTGATTCTGATCCTAAGAAGAAGAAAATATCTAAGAAAAGAAAGGTTGCTCCCAAAGCTACTCCCAAAATAGGCAATACAAATGATACTCCTTACTACATATTAAAAAGGATTACACCATACCCTGGCATTGAAAAGTGGACATGGTTGTCTAAGAATGATCAAAAAGCTAGGAAGAAGAGCAGGAGATACTCTCCTCCACCTCAAAAGTTTAAGAGATGTCCTCCTCCTCATCCTCCTCCTCCTCTAGTAGTAGGAGCCTCTGGATCAGCATCTCAAAGATCTCCTTCTATCACCCAGACCTATCAAAGGCAAGATGGATCTTCAAATCCTCCTCTAGATGGATCTTCTGATAAGCATTCATCCTCTCGAAGATCTTTTACTTCAGGAAAGTCAAAAGGAAATTTTAGTGTAGTTCCACCTCCCAGGTATTTATACTCCAGTCAGAAACAACAACATACAGTGTCTACAAATTTCCAGGACCAATCTACTCAGTTCAGAATTTCCTCTCTTAAGGCGGACCAGGTAGCAAATTTAGAGAGACCTCCTTCTCCTCCTCTTGACCCTGAGCTTGACCCCAACTTCAGAATGGCAAGGCTTAATGAATTAATTGGGCTCTCTCAAATGAATAAAGCCAGGAAAGATGGTCAAGACCCCTCTAAATTCACTACTATGTCATCATACAGAGAGAAAGAACTTAACAGATTGCAAGTCAGCAAGAAAGTATTTGATCCATCAGAGTATATGTCTCTTCATCCTGAAGCAGTTGTGCCTAGAACAACTTCACATAAAACTCTAGGAGGTCAAGATATGAAGATGACAAAGAAAGAATTAGAAGATCCCTCCAGAAAGATCATGTTTTCTAAGCCCTCTTCTGCTCCTCCTTCTGATAAATCCTAAGTCATCTGAACTCCTTATAGATTAGTTCTTTTGTTTTGCTAATTCGACTGAATCATTTGTGAATTACATGTTATATTTTATCTGTCAATTATTTCAACTTTATATCAGATATCTATAGCACTGTATTGCGTTTTGTTATCGTTTTTATTTTTGAGTAACCTCACCCAAATAGGGGGAGATTGTTGGAACCCCATGATTGATTTGGGCTAGGTTCACTCATAGGATGATTGACTCACTTGTATAGTCAGAGTCAAAGTCTAGGTCTAAGTTAGTCTTAGTAGAACAGGCTTCACAAAGACCAGCATTGGACTTCATTTCAAAGACCAAGACTCAAAAGTTAAGTATGAATTTTAAATCAGTTCGACTTTCGTCGAACTCAGCTCGACGATCGTCGATCTCTGATCGACGATCTCAGAGATTAGTCTCTGAACTGAGCTCGACGATCTATGAGCTCAGGTCGTCGTTTTCTCTTCAGTTCTCGGATATCTCAGATCGCAGATAGTTGATCTCAGCTCGACGATCTCACAATTCAGATCAACGATTTCCTGTCTCAGCTCGACAATCTTCTATCTCAGCTCAGTGATTATTGTTCTGTCTTCAACTGCCCTATTGCTCAACTGTCTTGAAGAATTCATTCTTATTTTGTCAATGCTATTTATGACATCGAATCTCTGGTAGTTAATGCTGATGTTTTCAAGGATTATGACTATTTCTATTACAGCATTAACTACAGTTCCTCACAGAGTTATTATTTTTTATTACATGCTAAAGACAGCTGAGGAAATCATTTATTGCAGTTTTTGTATCCGTTTGGTTCTCTCCTCGATTTCTGCAGAATGACAAAAAGGAATGTTTAGGAGATAGACAGAATAGAATCTACGATTATTAAGAAAGCTTTTTAGTGAATACAGGGAACGTAGAGGCACATACAGATACTGTAAATAGACCGACAGAAAAGGCTTTCTAGAGGAAAAGAAGAGCTCTGCAACATCAATCAGATAATCATCATCAGAGTTCTTCATCGGCTCCAAGCTTTCAAGAGACAACTAATCCATATCAGTCTAAAAGCTTGCTGGAGACATCATCACTGTGAAGGCCTATCACCCTGCAGCAAACCTTCCTGCAAACCTGAACCATTCTACATCTCAGGAGGAGTTGTTTGCTAACATCATTCCACTTAAGTCTTCTCAGTTTATTGAGAAAGAGAAGACAAAATCACTCTCTCACCCCCTCCTGTATAAAGGGTTGTCATCTCCCTTCAAAAGTGATTCCTGCTTGCTAGTCTCCTAACCAAAATACTTGAGTTGGTTTTTGGGGACCTGATCAAAACCCATTGGTGTCAGACACCTGATCAAAAACTTGAGTGGATTCCTACCAAGGGTGGTAGAAGAGTGGACTACCCAGATTTGGGGAACCACTATAAACTTCTTGTGTCGTCTGGTTGCCTACCTTTTTCTTTTTGTTCTTGCTGTGTGGCTGTGATTAAGTTTATTATTTTCTATTCTCTATTTTCTTAATTACTGCAGTCTTTCAGTTTACAGCAAAAGCTCTATCTACACCCTTTATTTGAGACCTAACAAATTTTAACATATACTCTATTCACCCCCCCCCCCCTGGAGTATTGTGGACCTAACCCTCACTTTCAGGTCGACCAAACTTGCAATTTATGGGCGAAAATGTCCCCATATAATAGAACATCAACTTTTTATTCGTGTTCACGACTAGAGTGCAAACACGTTTATAGTGGGCTTTTGCCTGAGTTGTAGGAGTGGGGTGTCACTCTGAGTTGTAGGCCTGTGGAAGAGGCTGAGGTAGGGCTTGTACCTGAGTTGTAGGAGTGTGGATTCACTCTGAGTTGTAGGAACCAGTCTTGGTTCAGAGCTGTAAGATCTGTGGATCTGAGAAGAAGGAAGTTAGGCCGAATCTGTTACACTGCTAGATTGGTGAAGGGGGAAAGTCGATGTACCCATCATTTGGGGAACCACTATAAATCTGGTGTACAATCTGTGAATGCTATGTGTATGTGAATGATGTGCTGTGTTTTCTGCTAAGTAAATTGCTAAATTAGATTGAATTATCTGCCTAAGTCAGAAAAAGAATTGTACCTATTCACACCCCCCACCTCTCTAGGTGTTTAGAACATCTTGAAACCAATTCTTTCAGTGTTATCTAATGAATCGATCCCCATCGATGTCACTGAATCTGAAATCGCCACAGGAGGTTTGGTTAGGCGAGCCGGTCGATTATTCTGATATCCATATATTCGGCTGTCCTGTATACACCCTAGTGCAAGACTCTGAAAGAACCAAACTGGATGCTAAGTCCAAGAAGTGCATCTATCTAGGCAGAAAGGCCGGTACGAAGGGATTCAAGCTATGGAACCCTGACACAAAGAAGGCGGAGGTCAGATGCAACGTTATTTTCGATGAGGCATCTATGCTGAAAAAGTCTCAGATCAGTCCAAAGAAATTATGAAGACTCCAGTCACACCCCTGGAGGTGGAGCTGGAAAGGAGTGACCAGGCTGACGACCATGGTGATTTCCCCGACCCGGAGGATGCTGATGTTGTGCAACATACTGAAGTGGAGTCGTACTTCATTGCTAGAGAAAGGGCGAGGAGAGAGGTCAGACTGCCTCTCAGGCTACATGACACTATAGCATATGCTTTTCAAGTGATCTCCTCCGACCCTCGGTCTTATCAAGAAGCTATGAAGAGCAGTGACCGGTCTTATTATTTTCTATTCTCTGTTTTCTTAATTACTGCACTCTTTCAGTTTACAGTAAAATCTGTATCAGCACCATTTATTTGAGACCAAACAAATTTTAAAATATACTCTATTCACCCCCCCCTCTAGAGTATTGTAGACCTAACCCTCACTTTGAATTGGTATCAGAGGAAGGTTCCTTTGGTTGGACAAGTTAACCCTTGAACCAAAGATCCTGAGTTAGATCTACACATCACTTTATTCATATTTAACTTTTAAAGTAGAAACACAGCCATGGCTCAGAACAAAGATTATGCAAGCACCAGACCTTCAGTTTGCAACTTGCAAAAGTTTGGAATCTGGAAGGCAAGAATCAAGCTATACATGAATTCTATTGATGAAGATATTTTTGCTTCCATCTTAACAGGAGTACCTCCACCACCTGTAGCTCCTCCAAGTAGCTCTACAAATATGACTGCAGTACCTCCTCCAAATTATAATGATGCCTACATGAAAGCCAAGATGGCTGATGCAAAGGCCATGAACATATTGGCACAATCAATGTCTGATGACATTTTTCAAGAAGTGGCTGAAAGTACTTCAGTAAACGAAATCTGGGACTCCCTCACAGCAATGGCTGCTGGATCAACAAAAGAAAGAATATTTAAAGCTGAATATTGGAGTGATTCTGAAGCTTCATCCTGTACAACTGAGGATGAAGAAGAAATAAGAGCAAGAGAATTCTGCTTGATGGCAATCAATGCATCTTCCAGCAGCTATAATGAAGAATCAAGAATATGATGAAGAATCAATAATAAAATCAGAAGAGGATCAGGTTATCTCCTCCCTTGATTTCTCTTTAGAACATTTTAAAGAAGATTTTAAAACATTATGCAATGATTTGATTCTATCTGAGAAGGAGATAAAACTTCTCAGAGAAAAAGTAATTAATTTATCTTCTGAAAACATTCAACTCAAAGAAGAATTAACAATTACTTCAAAAAAATTAGCTTCGTTAAAATCAGTTAAAGGCAAAGAAAAGATAATAGACTTAGAAAAAATGACTGAGTTTTTACCAAAACAAACTAAAAACATTCAGAAATTGTTTGTTCAAAATAAGTCGTCGAACCAAGGTCAACGATCTCAGTATTACTCGTCGAACGGCGATCAACAATCTCTGAACCGAGAGGTTGGGTTTAACTACTCAGCAAAAGGGGATCAACGATATCATCACTTTTCGTCGAGCAGAGGTCGACGATCGTGGAACACAAATAGTAGTCATTATTACTGTGTGAACCGAGATCGACGAGATCAATACTGGTCGTCGAACGCAAGTCAACGTTCTCTGAACGCAAATTCTAGTAGTAATCATCTTTGCTCTACGATCGACGATATCAGTATGATTCGTCGAACAGAGATCGACGATTGTGGTGCCCTGAGAATGATTATTTTCATTCTTCGAGCAGAGATCGAAGATCATATCCAACATCGTTGAGCTCAGTTCGACGATTCCACCAGAAATCGTCGATCCCAGATTCCATTAGCAGAAAACAAAATTCTAATAGGAACTTCAATCTCCTTAATCAATGGATAATACCACCAAGAAGATATCATCCTAAAGGTTATAAGAATCAACTTGAATGTTCTTACATTTCCAGTTACAGTTATGTAAATCACCAAGGACCCAAGGTCACCTGGGTCAAAAACAATTGGCTATTTTTCTTGCAGGAAAAGAACTGTCCAGCATATAATCAACATTGGTACCTGGACAGTGGGTGCTCCAAGCTGGGAGAAAAGGTATCTTTGGTTATTCAAACTGTGGCCAGACCAAAAGTTATGGTAAAGTCAAGATTAGAACAGTGATTTTCAAGAAAGTTGTCAGGCTAGAGGTTATAAGGATTTTGCTGGCCTATGCTGCATTCAAGAGGTTCAAGGTCTACCAAATGGATGTGAGGAGTGCATTCTTGAATGAAGCACTTAAAGAAGTGGTTCATGTTGAACAACCTCCAGGTTCTGTTCTTCCAACTCATCCACCTATTGTTCTCAAATTACATGGTAGATAGAACTCTTTCTGCAAAATTGCATCATGATAAAATAAATTTGGTTCTACTGATCTCAAATTGTGCAAGTAATTTTTTGATCCAATGCATTCCAAATTTGAGATGAGTAGCATGTGTGAGCCATCTTATTTCCTTTATAGGGCCATTGTTGGATCCCCATTATATCTAACAGCAAGTAGGTCAGATATCATGTTTGCCACATGCCTGTGTGCTAGACTCCAAGTGAACCCTGAAGAACTTTTACCTTGAAAATGTGGCTACTAGCAGTTACTGTTCACAGATCTAGTGGATACAAAACCAGCTCCTAGATTTTGGTCTCAACCTAAATAATTCCGCCATTTTCTGTGACAGCACAAGTGATATATCTATAGCACATAATCCAGTACATCTTTTTAAAACAAAACATACAAGAAAAATAAGACATCACTTCATTAGACAAAAGAAACATTAATCTTGATTTTGTCTCCACTGATTTTCAAAGAGCACATATTTCACCAAACCCCTAGATGAAAAGAAGCACCTATTCTTCCT
The DNA here is from genome assembly GCA_039583875.1 of Platanthera guangdongensis. NCBI lineage: Eukaryota > Viridiplantae > Streptophyta > Magnoliopsida > Asparagales > Orchidaceae > Platanthera > Platanthera guangdongensis. Next base: position 96,686,204 of record CM077160.1, on the reverse strand, counting down.
GAATCAGCTTTGGAATGATCAATGTGAAAGATTAATTTATTGTTCTGCCCTAGGTTTTGGATCTGTTCCAATCGTCGAACATAGTTTGACAATCTTGGAAGTAATCTTGAGCTAAATCGTCGACCTGCGATCGACGACAGCTCTGTGAAGAGAACATCGTCGAACGGAGATTGACGCCCATACCTCAGAAGATAAATCATCTAACGGAGATCGACGATCTATTTACCCTCTTAAATCTGAGATCGAAGTTTTTCTTTAATTATCGTAGGACAGAGCCCGACTCTTCACATTCTGAAAAACCTACTTAAGGGTTTATCATCGCGCCCTATCCCGCGCTTTCTAACTTCCCCTCCTGCACTTGATATCGTGTTGTCTCCTGCAGGTTTCTAATGGCGATTCCGGCGGCTACCCTATCTGCGATGAAATTTGAAGCAGGGTTTGACATTAATTTCGACTCGTTCAGCCATTGCGATCCAATCTTCATGGATATGCTGCAGTTTTGTGAAAATCAAGGTCTGAGTACGTTTATGACAAAGAGAATCAAGTTACCAACTACAGAAATAAAAGAATGGGTTTACTCTTCTACCTGTCCAGATGAATCAACCATGATTGGATCTATTACGGGAAATTAGGTTATTCTAACCCCAGTCATTCTTTTTGAATTGTTTGACTTGGTAAATGGAGATGATAGTTTGGATCAAGATAGCTCTGAGTACAGAACTATGCTGGAAAGGATGGGTCATCCTGATGTTGTCGGGAAAGTGCTGTTGGGAAAGCACTCTGCCCATGATAATATTAATAGACAGCAATTTGTCGTTATGTCTGCTCTGGTTAATGGAACATCAGTCATTGGGCTGACTTGTTCTTTTCATTGATTAAAAGGAAATGCTCTAAGAAAGAGGTATGCTTTGGGAGAATATTGGGGATATTTATCCAGGCAAAAGCCCCTGAACTGATGGTCTCCCAGACCTAACTCATCAATGCCAGCAAGAGGTTGGATTCCTCCTTATTTGGAAATGGGAGAGGACCATTCCTAAGCATCCTAATACCTCCAGGACTTCTGAGGACACTAGAGTTAGTTCCCCAACTCCAGAAGATCGTTCTGCACCCCCTCATGTAGTCAATATTGCTTCTCCTCATGAAGATCATCCTGAAAACCCTCATGATTCTCCTCAGCACATTTCTTCTACCATCATTTCTCCATCTTCATCTCCTCAGATCCCCTCTGACCCCATCGAAGAAAATGTTCCTTCAACATCTGCTCCACCAACATTTGTTCCATCAACAAATGTTCCCTCAACATCTCTTCCCCCTGCTGCCCCTCCATCATCATCTTTTCCTGAGTTCACTCGCACAGACTTCTCTTCTACATTCTCTGTTTGCTCACATTGTGGACATAGAACTCGTTGCTCAACCTCTGAACCTGAACCCCCATACCTAAATTTCTCCATTATAGCTAATGATCTTCTGCAATTCATTTCTCCTTCCTTGGAGATTCTTATAGCTCAAGCTATTGCTCCTCTAACTACCTCTATCAACACTCTTACCCAAAAAGTTACTGCTCTATCCTCTACTTCTTCTTCTGGGGGCCTGACTACGGAAGCCTCTGCAGTCAGGCAGGGGGAGATATCCAATGAAGAAGCTCCCTTACTCCCCTCAGCAGTTTTAGCAGCAGATGTTCCTTCAGAAATACAATTAGATGTTCCTTCAGAAGACCGGTTATTTGTTCTTTCAAAAATGCAGTTAGATGTTCCTTCAGAAGACCAGTTATTTGTTCTTTCAAAAATGCAGTTAGATGTTCCTTCAGAAGACCAGTTATTTATTCTTTCAGAAACTCAGATAGTTATACATACAGAAGCTACTGATATTGATACAGACTCAGAAGAAGTAACGTTTCCAGTAGTGGTGACTGTTGGTGATTGTTGCATCAATCCCACAGTGGATATTTTGATCTATTAAATTCTTTCTGCACAAGTTATCTTAATTTTCTTCCAAGGCCCAAGCCATCTTGTTTGGATATTGTGTGCTGCTCTCCTCCTATAACTTCTAAAGTTCTCAGACAGCTTAAGGCAAGTTTGGTAGTTCCTCCAGCAGTACATCCTGATGATCAGCTATCTAGCCTTCCTGGGCCATCCTATGTTATGGATGATAGTCTCATTCCAAGTCTTGATGACATCCTTGCTCAAGACATTGCTATGGAAACTGAAGCAGACATTGCTAAAGTGATCCCTCCTCCAGTTGTTAAGGAAATTCACATAGAAATGATTAGAGAGATTGATGCTCTTTATGATATAGGATCATCTGATGAAGGCAAAGATGATGATTCAGAGGATTCTGATTCTGATCCTAAGAAGAAGAAAATATCTAAGAAAAGAAAGGTTGCTCCCAAAGCTACTCCCAAAATAGGCAATACAAATGATACTCCTTACTACATATTAAAAAGGATTACACCATACCCTGGCATTGAAAAGTGGACATGGTTGTCTAAGAATGATCAAAAAGCTAGGAAGAAGAGCAGGAGATACTCTCCTCCACCTCAAAAGTTTAAGAGATGTCCTCCTCCTCATCCTCCTCCTCCTCTAGTAGTAGGAGCCTCTGGATCAGCATCTCAAAGATCTCCTTCTATAACCCAGACCTATCAAAGGCAAGATGGATCTTCAAATCCTCCTCTAGGTGGATCTTCTGATAAGCATTCATCCTCTCGAAGATCTTTTACTTCAGGAAAGTCAAAAGGAAATTTTAGTGTAGTTCCACCTCTCAGGTCTTTATACTCCAGTCAGAAACAACAACATACAGTGTCTACAAATTTCCAGGACCAATCTACTCAGTTCAGAATTTCCTCTCTTAAGGCGGACCAGGTAGCAAATTTAGAGAGACCTCCTTCTCCTCCTCTTGACCCTGAGCTTGACCCCAACTTCAGAATGGCAAGGCTTAATGAATTAATTGGGCTCTCTCAAATGAATAAAGCCAGGAAAGATGGTCAAGACCCCTCTAAATTCACTACTATGTCATCATACAGAGAGAAAGAACTTAACAGATTGCAAGTCAGCAAGAAAGTATTTGATCCATCAGAGTATATGTCTCTTCATCCTGAAGCAGTTGTGCCTAGAACAACTTCACATAAAACTCTAGGAGGTCAAGATATGAAGATGACAAAGAAAGAATTAGAAGATCCCTCCAGAAAGATCATGTTTTCTAAGCCCTCTTCTGCTCCTCCTTCTGATAAATCCTAAGTCATCTGAACTCCTTATAGATTAGTTCTTTTGTTTTGCTAATTCGACTGAATCATTTATGAATTACATGTTATATTTTATCTGTCAATTATTTCAACTTTATATCAGATATCTATAGCACTGTATTGCGTTTTGTTATCGTTTTTATTTTTGAGTAACCTCACCCAAATAGGGGGAGATTGTTGGAACCCCATGATTGATTTGGGCTAGGTTCACTCATAGGATGATTGACTCACTTGTATAGTCAGAGTCAAAGTCTAGGTCTAAGTTAGTCTTAGTAGAACAGGCTTCACAAAGACCAGCATTGGACTTCATTTCAAAGACCAAGACTCAAAAGTTAAGTATGAATTTTAAATCAGTTCGACTTTCGTCGAACTCAGCTCGACGATCGTCGATCTCTGATCGACGATCTCAGAGATTAGTCTCTGAACTGAGCTCGACGATCTACGAGCTCAGGTCGTCGTTTTCTCTTCAGTTCTCGGATATCTCAGATCGCAGATAGTTGATCTCAGCTCGACGATCTCACAATTCAGATCAACGATTTCCTGTCTCAGCTCGACAATCTTCTATCTCAGCTCAGCGATTATTGTTCTGTCTTCAACTGCCCTATTGCTCAACTGTCTTGAAGAATTCATTCTTATTTTGTCAATGCTATTTATGACATCGAATCTCTGGTAGTTAATGCTGATGTTTTCAAGGATTATGACTGTTTCTATTACAGCATTAACTACAGTTCCTCACAGAGTTATTATTTTTTATTACATGCTAAAGACAGCTGAGGAAATCATTTATTGCAGTTTTTTTATCCGTTTGGTTCTCTCCTCGATTTCTGCAGAATGACAAAAAGGAATGTTTAGGAGATAGACAGAATAGAATCTACGATTATTAAGAAAGCTTTTTAGTGAATACAGGGAACGTAGAGGCACATACAGATACTGTGAATAGACCGACAGAAAAGGCTTTCTAGAGGAAAAGAAGAGCTCTGCAACATCAATCAGATAATCATCATCAGAGTTCTTCATCGGCTCCAAGCTTTCAAGAGACAACTAATCCATATCAGTCTAAAAGCTTGCTGGAGACATCATCACTGTGAAGGCCTATCACCCTGCAGCAAACCTTCCTGCAAACCTGAACCATTCTACATCTCAGGAGGAGTTGTTTGCTAACATCATTCCACTTAAGTCTTCTCAGTTTATTGAGATAGAGAAGACAAAATCACTCTCTCACCCCCTCCTGTATAAAGGGTTGTCATCTCCCTTCAAAAGTGATTCCTGCTTGCTAGTCTCCTAACCAAAATACTTGAGTTGGTTTTTGGGGACCTGATCAAAACCCATTGGTGTCAGACACCTGATCAAAAACCTGAGTGGATTCCTACCAAGGGTGGTAGAAGATTGGACTACCCAGATTTGGGGAACCACTATAAACTTCTTGTGTCGTCTGGTTGCCTACCTTTTTCTTTTTGTTCTTGCTGTGTGGCTGTGATTAAGTTTATTATCTTCTATTCTCTATTTTCTTAATTACTGCAGTCTTTCAGTTTACAGCAAAAGCTCTATCAACACCCTTTATTTGAGACCTAACAAATTTTAACATATACTCTATTCACCCCCCCCCTCTGGAGTATTGTGGACCTAACCCTCACTTTCAGGTCGACCAAACTTGCAATTTATGGGCGAAAATGTCCCCATATAATAGAACATCAACTTTTTATTCGTGTTCACGACTAGCGTGCAAACACGTTTATTCCAAACATACATGTATTGTACTCATATAAGCATAAACGCAATAGTGGAAACTGCCATTCAAAATTGACTACTGTTCATACAACACATGCAGTCCATAAAGACACAAGTAGCACAGTTATTTATGTACATAAAGTTGACATTTCCTTCTTGTTTCTTTGTCCTCTAAAGGCCCACTCGGCAAACTCGGGCCTTATGTCCTTCTTGACCACACAAGTAGCACTTGTATTGCTTCTTTGGCTTTTGAGCATCACCCCAACAGATTCGGGCAATGTGTCATTCCTTGCCACAAGTATAACAAGCACGAGTCTTGTGTTTGTGCCTCCTGCGGTGAGCAGACTTTCCAATCCTTGGAGATCTCACTTCCCTGATCGCAGGCATTTGTTGGGCTCTTATCAAGTCCATCTCCAATAGTCTGGCTGACTCCACCAATGTTTGGAATCCCAATAGCTTAGGACCCATCATAAAATCAGTTGATCTTCGTCTCCTCGGTTTCAAACACAAACTCTGGTTGTTGTCTCATCGCAACAAATGCATGAAAGTATTCCTCAATTGTGTCCACTCCTTGGCTCAAGCACATGTTCAACGACAAAGCTGATGCGCTTCCCCTTGCCGTCTGCTCAAATCCACTGATCGGCATGGGACGTATCACCAGAACAGAGGGTTGTACCTGTCCGTCCTGGTGAGCCTTGATCATTGTGAAAACCACATCAGCGATCAATCGAACAGTCTCGACCGAAGGAGGAGATGTTGGTAACACAGTTGATGTCAAGCTTCCCATCGAATGTTGGGGTTCCTGCTGCCACACAGTCGCGTTAGTTGCCTACAGACGGAGAACACACAAGTAAGCAACAAACATAGTGCCAAATGCAATACCAGGAACGCACAGGTTCCCCAAACAGGTGTATTTGCATTCCTAAGTGGACATTCAAGAGTTCATTAGTGGTAACGCGGTTCGCACTGACACACGTGCTCGCCACCCCACAAAAGAATTCGACCACGAATTCATCCGTTCATCGAAAGGGAACGACCGAGACATCGAATACCAAAAATATAACGACTCCATCCGTTCATATAGTATATACTAGAAGGTCAGGCCGGGGCCCCACAACATATACCACAAAACATGCGGCGAAGTCATGAGATGTTATCAGATTTACACATCCTAACTCATTGCATTCTAGTGGAAGCTTTTAACATAAAACTGAACTCCACCCATGAATGTCCACTACTATAAACACCCACATTTATATAGGAATGTATCAAATACCATATAGTTTGGCCTTATGGCATTCCAGTTGTTCTTTCCAATAGTGGCTTACAAACATCGGTGCGCAGGCCGGCCACACATGAACAAAATGTAATATTTCAACATAACCTTCGAGGGCTAGCAACAGTGGCAGCAGCAGTAGGGACTTCAGACTTTAAATGACCCGCTTGGTCCTCCAGCACCTGTACAAGGACAGCCCACCCAATGGTGGCAAACAAGGCAACGGTCAACATTCAGCTGACCAATTTATAACGACCCTACCCCTTTCCCGGGGCAGTGGCATTCCTTCCCTGCAGGCATAGCAATTCATATGCAGATATATATTATTACTCAATTATTATTTATTAATATATATTATTAATAAATAATAATTGGGCTTGCGCTCCGGACGGCTATTGTGGCGACGCCAATAATTGGTCCTGCGCTCCGGACGGATATTGTGGTGACGCTTCCAAGGGTCATCTGTAAGCATGCTGTCGCCGTCATCAAAGTGTTGCGGGCCGACGTCTCCATTCAAATCTACCGGGTCACCATCATCGTCAGAGGGAGGACGCTCCTTGGCCACATGTCATGGGAAGTCGGCTCCATCAATCCTCCACCTCTTAAAAATACTCACCACTGATGAGTATACCTGTGTGTACTCGCCTGGAAGGTCATCGACGGGGAAGAAGAACCTGCATGGCAAAAGGTGGTCTTGGAGGGACCTCAAATACGCGTTACCCAAAGAAGGAAAAAGAATTTCAACAACATCCACCAACATACCTCTGATGGAGACCAAGAAGGAGAATGATCCTAGGAAACTGTCACCCCCCAACCCAATAGAAAGCATAGTGGAAAATATATACGGAGAGGTAGACATTTCAAGTGGCATAAAAGCATAAAGCGTAAAGTATGTAACGATGAAAATAGGAGCTATGCCCCAATCAGTGGAAACTTTTAAAAGAAATGTCATGTCACCAAACTTCTGTAAAATTCGTAAAGAATAGACTAGCCGATTCGTTATTATTTCTAAGGTGCCCGGGTGCATCCGTTCAGGGGTGAGACAATCCAAAACCAAATCAATCACATAACAGTGGGAGACTTTCTGATACAAACTCGCAAGTAAATTAAAGGACGAATTTTGATGTATTAAAAGGAAAAGAATGCGCCTAATTAACTTAAAATCATGTGGGGTGAACCCATGTGCAACATGACAAGAATTAATAGTAGAAAATAATGGAACTATGTCAGGTGGCACGGGTTCTTTTAATTCAAAAATTATTTCAGTGGAGCCTAACGTTTTCGTTTTAAATTTGGAATTAAATTTTGATTTAAAAATTTCGTAATGAATAGCCAGCAGAAAACGCTCGTCACCAACTACGTTTACCCACATACATCTAAGTAAGCCTAATGCGGAGGCAGTAATAATAAACTTCTCCAAATATAAAGGGCTAGGAATGACTAGCTCGTGTCCTAACAAATCATCTACTCGAGTTAAATGAACCGGCGGGAGAGTCGACATGGGTGATTCCGTAGGGGAAGTTAAGTCACGCTCAACGTCAAAATACAGATTACTCGTCCAAGAACAAGCCTCTGGTAGCAGGCCGTTAAAATCATAGGAAAAAATAAACAGTGGATTCATCCTCACTGAAAACTCAGCCGATAAGTCTTCCAACTCATTCGATACTTCATTTAATTCAGAATTAGTGATCGTATCATAGGTTGGCAAAATCGTACCTGACAAAATTTCTAAACTAACACGGGCCCCAGACAAAGGAGCTATCAATGAAATGTCTATCGAACCCTCAGTGCAACCGTACTCCAAAGAAAAGTCTTCCACGCAGGGTAAATCTACCAAAGCTTCACAACCTTCGTCGACCAGCTCTTCCCATGAGGTGGGTACATTGCCTAAAGCAGAATAGAGGGATGGGCAAATCGAATCCTGGGGAGTATCAAAATTAATGTGACTTTTAAGCGGCGTTGATAACGTAAACGAACTAACTCCCGGATGTATCACACTAAGATTATCCCAAATTGAACGACCATCCCAAGGTGACTCTTCCAATACCGTTGAAATATCTATTAATTCTGGGTCATCCATTATAATATTATGATCCTCACTCGCAATTATCCGACTGGATTGATCTAACGGGGAAGCTAAATAAATGGGCACCTCAATATGTTCCGAGCTAGAAGGAACTAGCTCGTGTTCTAGCAGGTCATCACCTAAATCAGTAACAGGTAAACTCTCAACATCGGGTGACTCAGCCGGAATGCCTTCTGACTCAGGGTCATTAGAAGACTCCGTAACTATCTTGGGAGACGCCTCAGAAACATCGCTAAAAGTAAGAGGAGACGATTCCTCAAAGGAGAAGTCCTCGTCTAGGTCACTAGGGTAACCAATCTCCTCATCGTCACTCAAATCGCCAACGTAATCAGCCTCGCCCTCAGTGACGGGCACAGTCCTAGTCACGACCTTAGACTCATCAGGGGAGTCTACAACTAAATCGGGCAACTCAGGGGGAGACTCAAAATGGTCTACGAGCGTAATCAGGGTAGGACGCACAATAGAGCCAAGACCAGATTCGTCACTAGACTCAACTATAATAATCGTCTGATATGAGGGAACTTTACTCCTACGAATCTGGTGCTTCTCAATTTCTAATGTCGTGGTAAAAGTGGAGTCTAGATCTGTGTGCCAATAACGCAGTAATTTACCCTGGATGTAGGGGTTTAATCCCCTACGAAACCTAGAGAGGGTGATCTCTGACAACTCCTTCACACCACTTCTAACCATCATATTCTTAAAAAGACTCATATAATCCGAGACCGACGTGTTCCCTTGTTTAAGGTTAGTAAAATCTTCAGTTATCTGTCGCATGGTCTGGACGTTAGGTTTATAATCATTCTTAAAGATCGGTATGGAACTAGCGTCGTCCGTAGGATAACTAGGGTGTTGCCTTGGGAGAAATAGTACTACTTGGCTAGCCTTTAATTGGTCAGTCAACGCCTTAATCTCATCCACAACCGGACATTGGAATGGCTTTCTAACGTCCCTAATGGAACCTAATGATTTTCCTCGGAAAACATTGACGTTGTAGGCCATATTGTGATAACCGGAGAGAAAACTCGATCCGGAATTTGTGCACATACAATGAGAAACGCTTCTGGCCTAATTAAAATAGGTTTGTCGGAATTGTTCCCGCTTAACCACTAGAATAATATTAATATAAAATAGATTTTCTTGCAGAATAAACTATGTTGATTATTAATTAATTTTGTTTTTATTTTTTTGCTGAAAAATAAGAAATTTAAGCTGCTATTGGCAGACCAGAAAATTTTTTTTTTGATTCTTTTGACTCTGAACGTGCACACAAAGTGCGTGTTAACGTGCTAAATAATAGGGGGAGGGTGCCAATTAAGAATTTGACGTGAACCTCCCTCTGATACCAAATTTGATGTAGGCTCGCTCTTTCGAGCGTTATGGGTGGCCGACGGAACTAGCACGACGTTCTCCGATAACTCTCACGTCACACTCAAGCATTTAACGCAGCAACGACACAATTAATATTGTTACTAATTAAAGATTACAGGGGGGGGTTCGCAAGGCCCCTTAAGATAATACCAAGGCGATATGCCGAGGACCTCTCAATCGAAAAGAACCCACACGGTTCGATTGAGCGTGTTGTACCAAAAGAGAAGCCACCGAAAAACAAAAGATTTGGGCAAGGGTGGTTCTCTCCCAACAAAATACAAACGAGGGCCGCCACGCCTCACGAACTTGAACGAAAGAAATAAACACGACAATAACTAAAAGAAATTAGCCACGAAAATTCAAGCGTTACACAAGCCACGCAATTTGCCAATGCCACAAGATTTATCTAAAGAAGAGAAACACATAATGGTGGAAATGTTCGTTACCCAACCAGATTGATGAATCCGGTTCACTCTACTAGAATCGTTCTTCAACGGCTCCGCCAGAGATACGCCGGAGGGAGAGAAATTCGTCGCCTTCTTCATATCACGCTATACTTGGAAAGTCTCGGCGAAATCTTCTGAATATGGAAATAATATTTCCCAATAAGGCAGGAGAGAGAAAAGTGGGAGGATATTGGAAATAATTAAGGAATGATATAATTTCAAATATGGTATGTAGAGAATTTAAGGACGGGAATATATTTTGAATATGGTAAATACAGGATGAATATGGTAGAGGATCTTTATGGTTTTTAGGAAGGGGAATAGGGTGGGGGGTCGGATTTGGTGAGGAGGAGGAGGAGGCCTCGGGTGAGAGGTGGGGTGGCCGGATTTGTGAAGGGTGGTGTTAGGTGGCGGCTTTGGAGGTTGGTGATGGAGGTGGCTCGGCTAGGATTGCTAGGAGATGGCTCGGGTTGGTTGGGGGAAAGAGGTGGCCAGTTGTGTGAAGGAGGAAGATGAAGGTAGGGCTCGGGTAGTAAGGATGGAGGGAAGGGATGAAGGGAGAAGGGGAGGAGAAGGGAGGCCGAGAGAGAGGGGAGGAGGAGGGTGGCCGGCGGCCAAAGAAGAAGAGGAATAGAGTGGGGGGCGAAACATGCCTTAAAGAAGGAGGATTTCAATCTTGAAATTGGTTTTCTTTTCATTCATTCACTAGGGAAAAACAAAGGAGTACATGCCTTTATATAGGCTTTACAATCAAGAGAAAAGGGCTACATGCAGCCCAACATGAAAATGAAATAAACACAACCATACATCATGGTTTTATAACATAACCATGTTACAAATAATACATGAAATTAAACATGAAATGAAAATGATAATTTTGAAATAAAACAACTAATAAAATATATTATTACTCAATTATTATTTATTAATATATATTATTAATAAATAATAATTAGGCTTGCGCTCCGGACGGCTATTGTGGCGACGCCAATAATTGAGCTTGCGCTTCGGACGGCTATTGTGGCGACGCTTCCAAGGGTCATCCGTAAGCATGCTGTCACCGTCATCAAAGTGTTGCGGGCCGACGTCTCCATTCAAATCTACCGGGTCACCATCATCGTCAGAGGGAGGACGCTCCTTGGCCACATGTCGTGGGAAGTCGGCTCCATCAGAACCACAATAGAAGAAACTTCAAAAATTAGAGAGCACGTGTAGTCGTATTAATGCGAGAGTGCACGAATCATAAATAAATAATTAAATAAATACCAACACTAGCCACAATGTCGTGGAAACATAGTTACAAAGAAGATATGATGCAAGCAAGAAAATAAACACCATTTCAACAAAAAATAATTAACAACCAACTTTAGAACTCACGCAACTATAAGGTAGGAAGCTTTATAGACCTTCTCAGAATCGGGATTGAGGTAGGCACTGAATTCTGGGCTGCCATAGTCCCGCTGGTTGCTGGACCGCACAAACCAATGCTGGAAATGAATCTCCCGATGGCTGGAATCAGTTGACTGCACCTGCAGAAAACAATAGTGTCTGTGAAGGGCAAGGGTAGAGATTGGCAAGTGTATGGGGCCCAGGGAAGCACAAAATATGCTATGGCTGCTCTGGATGAGGAAAGCTCGCAAGGCAGTTTGGTTTTCAACAGAGGGAGGAAAGAAACTCCAGCAAGGAATTGGTGCATCTGTTTGTGGATCAGGGGTGTTTGGGGGCAGGAAAATGACAACGGCGGCTGGAGAATTTCTCCCACAGTTGATTGTGAGTTCTGAAGGCTGGGAGGACAGAAATAAAAGATCAATCATCTGAAATGAAATTCCATACCCATGAATTAAACCGCTCTTTTTTTGGATTATTTCTGGCAGCAAACACGGGCTGACCACGAACCAGAAGTAGTGGAAAAGTAGGGAAGTGGGCTCCTACTGAACGAGAGAAGTGGGGGCTCAGTTGGGAGAGGGGGAGGCGTGGTAAAGTGGATCCACGTGGGGATGCTGAGAGAGAGAGAGAGGGGGGCCGGTTGAGATGGAGGAAGTGGAAAATGGAGGTAGTGGTAAAACTTTAGGAGACCCTAAATTTTAGGAAGGGTGGAGTTAGTGGGGGAGGTAGTTATATTGGTTATGTGGTGGTGGCTATCCGGATTTGGTCGACGGATGTGGTTGAGGTGGCCAGAAGTGGCTAGAGGTGGTTTTCGACGATCACCGGAAACTGGAAAAACTAAAGGAATTTTGTTGAGGTGATGATAGCTTGATGTAGATGGATGCAAGTCTTTTTCGGCGATCGCCGAAAAACTGAAGATGAAAGGAATTGGATGGTGGAGGTTGAAAGTGCAAGTTAGATCTGATATACTATAGAGGGGGGTGAATAGAGTATGGTGCTTGCTAAAAACTTTTTACAACATTTGTTGTATTCCTAAGTGAGCAGGGAAGCAAATAATATAAAGTAAATCTAAACACAGTAACTATCTAATCACAGAACAATCTAATCACAAAGTAATCACAATCCACAGCCAGAAATAAAAGAAAGACAAGCAACCAGATGACACAAGGAGCTATAGTGGTTCCCCAATCAACCTGGGTACATCCACTCTTCTACCACCCTAGGTAGGAATACACTGCAAGATGAGTTGATCAGGTGTCCTGGGCACCAATGAGCTTTTGATAAGGTGCTCAAAAACCAAACCAGATTTTTTTGATCAGGTGTCTTGCCACCACTGAGTTTTGATAAGGTCTCAGAAACTAAACACAAACTTTTGAAGGGAGTTTGAAAAACCCTTTACAGCAGAGAGTGAGAGAGAGGGATGAGATGATCTTCTCTGTCAACAGTCAGAGAGAAGATAGTGGATGTTGTCAAAGCTCCCCCTGAGATCTTGAGTTGTTCAGGAAGTGAAGCTTTGCAGTAGGGTGATAGGCCTTCAGATGATTTGATCTCCAACAAAAGATGATTTCAGCAACAGCTGAAATGTGAGGTGTCGGGAGTCTTGAATGATGATGGCCTTTGAACACTTGAATCAAGAGAGATCTTAAAATTTCAGTTAGTTGATCTCCTTTTATGATGTGTGTTCTTGTATGAATCTTTGAGACTGAGAGTGTCTGCAACTCTCTTTCTTTCTCTTGTGTAATTGTTGTTGTAAGAGCTGTAATTATTTTTGTTGCAGAGAATTGTTGTTGCAGAATATGTGTCTTTTTTGTCTAACTCTGAGAAGAAATGAAAAACTAACTTTTATTCCTTGATCTGAATAGAATATTTATCTGTCCAAGATAGCCGTTAGCCTATCAATAAATGACTTCCTTAATTGAAATTTGTCTTCTGGAGGAAAGTCCAATGAAACATTCCTTTGAAAATCCCTTGAAACTTGCTCCAGATTAATTGAAAACGGCTATAAGATCTCTGAATTAAATGCTGACAATAATTCCACAACTATCTGAATTTGAATCTTGAAAATCGTCTAACTATTCAGAAAAACGTCGAACTGAGCTCCACTATCGTTGAACTGAGCTCAGAGCCTGGACTTGGACATAAACAGATATCGTCGATCTGAGCTCAACTATCGTCGAACTGAGCTTAGAGATTGAGAAACAAACTGGAGTCAAGATCGTCGATCTGAGCTCGAAGATCGTCGAATGGAGTTCGACGACTCGTTGAAGTTGAGCTCAGAGATCGTCGAATGGAGTTCGACGATTCGTCGAAGTGAGCTAAACGATCATCGAATGGAGTTCGACGATTCGTCGTACTGAGCTCGACGAAATGACTTAGTCTCCAGAACTAAAATCTCTGGTCTTGAGGGCAGCTTCCAAACCTAACTACTAACCCTTAGACTCAATTCAAATTGACCTTTAGATCTATACAAGGAGGTCAAGACAGGTTTCCTAAGAGACATAGTGATCCTTGCCCAAATCAGTAATAGGGTGTTCCAACAATCTCCCCCTATTTGGATTAGGATTACTATTTACAGATATTGGAAAACTAAAGCATACAAAACAGAAATGCAACAAACAAAACATTGCAGAATCACAACTATTATCTCAGATAGTTCAGAAAATAGAATATATTGTCACCTTACAGAATTACTCTTTCTCTTTGCTCTTTATAAAGACTATTTCTCTGTTTGGATTGAGAGCTTCCTTCTTAGATCTTCTATCATCAGCTGCACCTAGAGAGGTTTGTTGCTTTGGCCTGAGCACTACAGCTTCAGGGTGCAGCTTCATGTAGCTTTCTGAATCAAAAAACTTGCTGGATGAATATCTTTCAAGTTCCTTTTTCCTTTGATCTGATAATGTAGTTATATTGGAAGTGTCTTTTCCTTGTTCTCTGGCTTTCTTGATCTGATCTAAAGCAGTCAATTCTTTCATCCTAGCTGTCCATGAAGTAGGATTATTTTCTGGATCCTCAAATGGAACTGGAGGCTCATATCAATTTGAGGGATTATCTGGAGGAGCTCTGAAAGAAACTAAATCTTTCAGTTTGTAAGGAAAGGGACCAGAGGTTGTATTAGATGGACCTTGTCCTTCCCTTGAATATGGTTATTGCCTGGAATACACTTTGGAGTAAACTTGAAATTCTCTTTGATTTCCTCTATAATTTCCTCTTCTTGACTGATAGACTCTAGATTGGCTTCCTCTGTATTGGGATCTTCCTTGAGGTTGATATGAAGATTGGCTTCTGGCAGAATGTTGAGATGCAGAACTACCACTTGCACCTGCACCTGGTGAAGGAGGAGGAGGAGGAGGATGATTGAACTGGGATGATCCTTTATCATACTTTCTCTTTTTCTGCATAGCTTTTAGTTGATTTTTGGAGTATTGCATCCAATGTTCTGTGATAGGGCAATCATGCAGAATGTAGTAAGGAATATCATTTGTGTCTTTCACTTTTGCTGGGGGGACTCTCTTCATTGCTTTGCTTCTGGCTTTTCTTTTCCTTGCAATTGTAGCAGAGGAGTCATCTGAGTCAGTCCTATACTGATCACTATCTGAGCTTGGAGGGTTGTCATACACTGCATCAATCTTTTTGAGATAATCTTTCTGTTATTGTGACTGAGCAGGAGAGATAGCAGAAACAACAATAGTAACAACAGCAACAGCAGAAAGAGGAGTAAAAGCAATACTGACAGAAGAAGTTATAACAGCAGAGACAGATACAACATTTTCAGCAACAAAAGCTACAACAGCAGATTCAGAAGGAGCATTAGCAGCAGTAACAGCAGGCTCAAAAACAAATACCTCTATCATATGTATATCCTCAATAACATCAAAGTCAGAACTAGCAGAAACAATAACATTAGCAGTAGGAGCAGCAGCAGGAAGAGCAACAGAAACATCAGTAACAGCAGGAGGAGCAGCAACATAGAGGGAGTTTATAAAAGAATTAATTAAACTGGTGTCACAGCTTGAAATAGGCACAATGGCCTTAGAGAGATCCTCAGATTGCTGGACTACAGTGTGCTCTGGAAGACACCTGAAATAAATAGAATCAAAAATTGATAACAGTGACCTGAGGTCCACTGTGATAACTGCAACTGGAGGTATCGAAGCTTGAGCTTGGACTGAAGTAACAACAACAGTAGTAGGCAATCTTTCCACTTCATGAGGCATCTCCCCCTGCTTAGATTTAGTGGCAACTGGATCAAGGCACCCAGAAGAAGGGATTGTCTGAGAAGTAAGAAGAGAGGAGAGCCTGGCAGACAGTTCTTGGAATGTTTTTAGAAGAGGTGCCAAGGAGGTCTCCATCAAGAGTGATAGCCTGGGAGCTATCAGCTCATAGAGCCTGTCTGCTAGAGCTGGAAGATCTACATGCTCAAGAGGGACTTGAGTAGAGGTAGGAATTGAAGGTGGTGCAACAGGAGATGTTGGTGGAGAACTTGTATATGGGGGAAATGAAGGTTGAGAGATGGGAATTGTGGAAATAGAAGACATTGGAATGGAAATAGATGGTGTGAAAGATGGTTGTGCAATGATATCTTGAAGTAGTTGTTGGTAAGAGGTGGATGAAGATGGTGGCTCAGCAGGGGATGAGGGAGAATCATCCATAAAGGAATTATCTATAAGATTTAAAGAGGGAATATGAGAGGATGAGTCAATATCCAGGTGGGGGTATTGATGTAGGGGATGGAAGATTTCTTCAGTGAGAGGAGTTGGAGAAGGAATGGAAGTTGGAGATGGGGTGGAAATGGTGATTGTGGAAGAAATTGTAATGGTGGATGTGACTGGTGTAGATGAAATAAGAGGTGCAGGAGGAGGAGAAGAAGCAGGCAAGTCTTCTGTAGGGGCAGAAACTTGAGGGGAAGAGACTGAAACAGTCCTTGTGCCTGAAGTAGAGCTTGCAGAGGGCCTGCTGGGCTTCACAATTTGCCTGTCCCATTTGCCAAATAGGGCACAGGAGAGCCTCGTGGAGGCATTGATGTGCATCCTATTTGAAACTAGCAGTGCAGGGAATCTGTTCTGAAGAAACATCCCTAATATCCTTCCAAAATTAACAAAATTTTTGTTAATTTTCTTCTTAATCAAATCAAAGAATACTTCTCCCCAGTTCAATTGTTTCTTATCCACAAGAGCACCCATCAAGCAGAGCTGATACCTGGATATGGTATCATGAGCTGAGTGTTTGGCCAACAACACCTTTCCAACAACATCAGCTAGGAATCTGTACTCCACAGATAGATTTTTCTTCAGCAACTTGCTAGGGTTTGCATCTGAATGTCCCATTCTTTCAAGCAAATCAGAAAACTCCTCTCTAGAAATCTCAGCAGAATCCTCTCCAGAATTTAATTCAAAAACCTCTGTCAGGGCAGCAGGTGTGAGAGAAACCTGGGTTCCTGAAATTGTTCCAACCACTGTATTCTGATCCTGATTGTGGGCAGTGTACACCCATTCCTTAATCTCATCGGCAGCTAATTTTATCCTGGTAGTCATGATGGTAACTAGCTTTTGTTCTTTGAAAAGGTTAAGAATGTCCTGGAAGATTTGATCACTGTTGTTGAACGAATCCATGTCGATGTCAAATCCCGCATCAAATTTCATTACGGCCAAGATGGAGACTGAGACGGCCATTGATTCCTGCAAAAAAATAAACAACCAAACGACCAAATGTAGAGAAGTTTGGAGGGAAAGAGAAAATTTGCAGAGAGAATGAAAGCGCAAAGGGAGAACGACGGCCGAAAAATGAATTTTATATTAGGGTTCGATGCAGAAAAGGAAAGATCGTTGAACTATGTTCGACGATCTGGGCTTCTAAAGGAAACTGAAAGGTCATCAATAGCGACGATCTCCGTTCGACGATATTGTAGAGCGTCAAGCTCCGTTCGACGATAGTTCAGAAAACAAAGTCGTCGAGCTCCGCACGACGATCGCTGACCTGAGAAAGATAGTTTAGCACTATCTGAGAGACGTTGAAATCTGGTCGACGATTTCGGAAGTTGTCGATCTCCGTTCGATGATCGGGGGGAAAATCGTCGAGCGTAGTTCAAAGATCAGAAACACTCTTACACACTAGAAAAAATCAAGAAGTTTGCCTAGTCTTGGTCAATTTTAGAGTTTGAAAATCTTGGAACTTATTTTAGACTTCCTCCATCTAACATTCCTAATTGATTCAGGAAGAATGTATGTTTCTTTTCATCCAAGGGTTTGGTGAAAATATCTCCCCTTTGCAAATCAGTTGGGATATATTGAAGTTCAATTTTATTCTTCTCAACATTATCCCTTAGAAAGTGACGCCTAATTTGTATGTGTTTTGTCCTACTATGGAGGACTGGATTTTGGGCTATAGAAATAGCACTGGTATTATCACAAAATATTTTTGACTTCTCTAAGTTGTAGCCATAGTCTAGGAATTGGTTTTGAATAAACAAGATTTGTGAACAACAACTACCTGCAGCCATAAATTCAGCTTCAGTAGTTGAAGTTGACACAGATGTTTGTTTCTTACAACACTAGGAGACAAGTCTGTCACCAAGAAACTGACAAGTTTCACTGGTGTTTTTCCTGTCTATTCTGCATCCAGCATAATCAGCATCAGAAAATCCAGTTAAGTCAAATGCTGAATCATTTGCATACCAGAGACCTAGATTTGGACAACTTTTTACATACCTGAGAATCCTTTTTACTAAGGTTAGGTGTGACTCTCTAGGGCTCACTTGGAATCTAGCATATATGCATGTAGCAAACATAATGTCAGGTCTACTAGCTGTAAGGTACAATAAAGAGCCAATCATTGCTCTATATGTTGTCTGATCAACAAGTTTCTCATGTTCATCAGCATCTAATACAACATTAGTAGGCATAGGTGTTTTCATGCATGATGCTTTAGACATACCAAATTTCTTAACCAATTTTTTTGCATACTTGGTTTGAGAAATAAATATGCCTTCAGCATGTTGCTTGATTTGCAATCCTAGAAAGAAGGATAGCTCACCCATGCTACTCATTTCAAATTTAGAATGCATTAGATTGGAGAACCTTCTGCACAAATTTGAATCAGTAGAACCAAAGATAATATCATCTACATAGATTTGTACTAGTAGGGTATGAGACTTATGAGTTCTAATAAAAAGAGTTTGGTCTACTCTACCCCTTATAAACTCATTTTTCAGAAGAAAGCATGCTATGGTCACATACCATGCTCTAGAAGATTGCTTTAGAACATATAATGCTTTATGCAATTTGAAAACATAATCAGGATGAGTTGAAGAGATAAAACCTGGGGGTTGTCTGACATAGACTTCTTCTTTGATATCCCCATTGAGAAAAGTACTCTTTACATCCATCTGGTATACTTTGAAACCTTTGTGTGCTGCATATGCTAAGAAGATTCTTATGGCCTCTAACCTTGCAATTGGTGCAAAGTTCTGGTCATAATCTATCCCTTCTTCTTGAGAATACCCTTGAGCAACTAGCCTTGCTTGTTTCTTACAATGACTCCTTGATCATCCAACTTATTTCTGAACACCCACTTTGTTCCAACAATGGAGTGATCCTTTGGCCTTGGTACTAGTTCCCAAACCTTGTTCCTTTCAAATTGATGCAACTCTTCTTGCATTGCAATGATCCAGTGTGGATCTTGCTCTGCATCTTGAACGGATTGAGGTTTAATTTGAGATAGGAAGCAAGTGTGTATCAGGTTTTGGTTGACCTGATTTCTGGTTTACACACCAGCTGAGATGTCTCCAATCACTTGGGAAATTGGATGGTCTCTTGATGTTACTAAATCAACAGGAGGTTTTGATTGTTCACCAACCTGTGTTGTTGTTTCCTCCGGTGGTACAACAACTGGCTCTTCAAGAAGTTTCTCTTCAAGATGTTGAATGTCTTCTTCATCTTCACTGTTTTCCTCTTTTTGAATGATTTGTAACCTGTTCAAGTCTTCTACAAGAGAGTGTACCTGCAAAGGTTCTATGGTAGAAGTATTCTTCTCCTTGAAAGACATGTTAGATTCATCAAAAGATATGTGAACAGATTCTTCAATTTTAAGAGTTGATTTATTATATACCCTATAAGCCTTACTGATCATGGAGAATCCCAGAAACACTCCTTCATCAGCTTTAGCTTGAAATTTTGCTAAGTATTTCTTGTCATTATTGTGAATGTAACAAATACAACCAAAAATTCTAAAATAATCTACTTTATGTTTCTTCCCTTTGAGTAATTCATAGGGAGTCTTGCCCTTCAGTTTATGTATTAAACTTTTGTTCAACACATAGTTGGAGGTGTTCACTGCCTCTGTCCAAAAGGATAGAGGAAGGTGAGCATGTGACAACAATGTAGTGGCAGATTCAATAAGGGTTCTATTTTTCCTTTCAGCTACCCCATTTTGTTGAGGAGTTCTAGGAGCTGAGAAAGTGTGCCTGATCCCTTCACTCTGACAGAACTCCTGCATATGAAGAGAATCAAACTCTGTCCCATGATCACTTCTGATCAGGGCAATGTGAGTATTGAACTTAGTCTGTATGCATTTAAGAAACTCTATCAAACACTTAAAGTTATCAGACTTCTTCCTCAGAAAGAACACACATGTGAATCTAGAGAAGTCATCTACAACCACTAAAGTGTAAGATTTCTCCCCTAAGCTTTGTACTGTAATCGGTCCAAAAAGATCCATGTGTAATAGATACAAAATCCTAGGTGAATCACTCTTATTAATTGACTTGAAACTATTTTTGGTTTGCTTGCCTAATTGATAAGCCCTACAGAGTCCTTCCTTCTTGTAGGGGCCAGAAGGTAGTCCTCTAACAAGGTTGTCCTTGGATAGCCTAGCAATGGTTCTAAAGTTTATATGCCCTAGTCTCTTATGTCATAACTCATTAGGTCTACAAATAGAATTAAACAGGCAAATATCTACTTCTGTTGAAAGAAAGTCTACTAAATAGATGTTACCTTTCCTTTTACCTGTCAACACAGTTGTGTTGTCCTCTGATTTGATCTTGCATAAGGATTTGCTGAAAATCACTTGGTAGCCTTCATCATATAGTTGACTGATGCTGATCAAGTTGTGCTTCAGTCCTTCCACATGTGCTACTTTCTTGAATATGACTGTGTCAATTTGAACTGCACCATATCCTTTTGTTAGTCTAAAGTTTGAATCACCAAATATGACTTTGGGTCCAAGCTTGGCTTTGAAGGATGTGAAATTGTCCTTGCTCCCTATCATGTGCTTGAAGCACCCACTATCCAAATAACATTGTTGTTTTGATGTTGGATAGGTCTTCACCTGCACATAAAGCAATTTACTTATTTTTGACCCAGTTTACCTTGGGCCTAGGTTGATAATCTTTAAATTCAGAAATAAATGACATCCCTGGTTGACTTTTATAACCTTCAGGATGATATCTCCTTGGAGGTATTATCCATTCAGTATAAGAGTTAAATCTTTGGGATGAAGGACCCCTAGGTTTGGATTTTGATTTACCCTTGAATAAGTTTTCAAAGCTCTGATCTCTGCTCGACGATCGTTGAGCTGAGTTCGACGATCTTGGGTCAGATCGTCGAGCTCCGTTCGAAGATCGACTGTGGCAGAGTTCAGGGTTTAGAGATCGTCGACCTGCGTTCGACGATTTTGCCTGAGATCGTTGATCTCCGTTCGGCGATCATCTAGCTCCGTTCGACGATTTCTGTTGAAATCTTGTTTTCTTGGGTAAGTCAAAATTTTTCCTAGCTACCTCTACAACTCCCTTTCCTTTATCAGAGATAAACTTAATTGGGGTTGTTAGTACTATAGGTTGGCTGGATGAAGCACCCAAGCCTAGTGTACTATTGAATCTAGAGTTCACTGTGCTTGTGATGTCCATTAGCTTGATGCTTCTCCAATTAAGGGTTTCTTCAAGCTTTTTGGCCTCTGATAGCTCACTTTTCAGTGAAGCTATCTGCTCCCTACAGCACTCCAACTCATCAGAGAGTTTGAGGTTTTCTGATTTTAAGGTACTGTGTTCAGATAATTAATTTCTGAGAGAAATGATTTCTTTCTCAGATTTTAATAAGTCTAAACATAGTGCTTTAAACTCATGCTTAAAGTCCTCAGAATTAAAATCAAAAGAACTTATTACCTAGTCCTCTTCAATTTGAGTCTCTGATTCAGATTCTGACTCTTCTGCATCAGAATTGTGTTGTGAGGAATTGATAGCTATCATGCAGAATTCCTTTTCTTCAGCATCATCCTCATCATTACTAGAGCTAGATGAAGCTTCTGATTCTTCTTCTGTCTCACTCCAAGTTTCAGCAACAAATCTCTCCCTTGTGTGTTTATTCTTGCTGGAGGAGGGTTTGCCATTGCTACTCTTCTTGAAGTCCTTGTCTTTTCTTCTTTCTTTCTTGTCCTTTCTGTCCTTGTTTTTGTTTTCTGGACAATCAGCCACAATGTGGCCTGGTTTCCTGCAACCAAAACAGATAATTTCTTTGTTATTTAATTTATCATACCTTGACTTGTCATGCTCTTTATATGATCTCTTCCTGAAGTTCTTTCTGGCCATTTTATAAAATCTTTTGGCTAGTAGACTTAGCAATTCCTCATTGTCTGTAACCTTGTCTTCAGGCTGATCTTCAGTGGCTTTGAAAGCTATTGACTTTTCCTTTTTGTGGCTGGTGAGGCAGTCTTCTGCTCTTCTTCTCTATTTTTGATGAGCAGCTCATAAGACTTGAGCTTGCCCAAGAGAGCTTTAGTGGTGATCTCATTGAGACTTCTGGCATCCTTGATTGGCCAGATCCTTGAGTCCCAAGTGCTTGTGAAGCACATTAGGATTTTATCATTTAGCTCAGTCAATGAGATCTCTTTATCCAAAGTTTTCAGCTCATTAACTATGAGACTGAGTCTGTTATACATGTCTGCTACTGACTCAGCTTCTCCTTTCTTGAAGTTCTCATATTGGGTTATGAGGTGAGATCTTCTGTCTTTTCTCTCATCAGCTGATCCTGAGACTATTTCAGATAGCTTGTCCCAGATGTCTTTTGCTGAGTTGCATTCAGCTACCTTTTGAAATATCTCATCAGACATAGTCTGGGCTAGAATGTTCATAGCTTTTGCATCTACAACTTTCCATTTCTTTATCTCTGCATCTGTTCCTGATGGAGGTGGAACAACACTTGTACTTGTGTTCTCTGGAGGTCTTGGACACACTGTCAAAACAGAATTAAAAATGTCCGCATCAATAGAATTCATGTACAGTCTAATCCTTGCCTTCCAAAATGCAAACTTAGATAGATTGCACACTGGAGGTCTGGTGCTAGCATAATCTTTGTTTTGGGTCATGATTTGTGAAGAAATAATTCTAATAATCAAAATCAACACAAGCAGATCTAATTATAGGGATCTTTGGGTTCAGGTGTTAGCATGTGCAACCACTAAGGTGTGGTATTATAAACCAACCTGTAAGATGTGCTATGTTTAACCAACCTCGCTTTGATACCAATTGAAAGTGCAAGTTAGATCCGATATACTCTAGAGGGGGGGTGAATAGAGTATGGTGCTTGCTAAAAACTATTTACAACAGTTGTTGTATTCCTAAGTGAGCAGGGAAGCAAATAATATAAATTAAATCTAAACACAGCAACTATCTAATCACAGAGCAATCTAATCACAAAGCAATCACAATCCACAGCTAGAAACAAAAGAAAGACAAGCAACCAAATGACACAAGAAGCTATATTGATTCCCCAATACACCTGGGTACATCCACTCTTCTACTACCCTAGGTAGGAATCCACTGCAGGATGAGTTGATCAGGTGTCCTGGGCACCAATGAGCTTTTGATAAGGTGCTTGAAAACCAAACCAGATTTTTTGATCAGGTGTCTTGCCACCACTGAGTTTTGATAAAGTCTCAGAAACCAAACACAAACTTTTGAAGGGAGTTTGAAAAACCCTTTACAGCAGAGAGAGAGAGAGAGAGGGATGAGATGATCTTCTCTGTCAACAGTCAGAGAGAAGATAGTGGATGTTGTCAAAGCTCCCCCTGAGATCTTGAGTTGTTCAGGAAGTGAAGCTTTGTAGTAGGGTGATAGACCTTTAGATGATTTGATCTCCAGCAAAAGATGATTTCAGCAACAACTGAAATGTGAGGTGTCTGGAGTCTTGAATGATGATGGCCTTTGAACACTTGAATCAAGAGAGATCTTAAAATTTCAGTTAGTTGATCTCCTTTTGTGATGTGTGTTCTTGTATGAATCTTTGAGACTAAGAATGTCTGCAACTCTCTTTCTTTCTCTTGTGTAATTGTTGTTGTAAGAGCTGTAATTATTTTTGTTGCAGAGAATTGTTGTTGCAGAATATGTGTCTTTTTTTGTCTAGCTCTGAGAAGAAATGAAAAACTAACTTTTATTCCTTGATCTGAATAGAATATTTCTCTGTCCAAGATAGCCGTTAGCCTGTCAATAAATGACTTCCTTAATTGCAATTTGTCTTCTGGAGGAAAGTCCAATGAAACATTCCTTTGAAAATCCCTTGAAACTTGCTCCAGATTAATTGAAAACGGCTACAAGATCTCTGAATTAAATGCTGACAATAATTCCACAACTGTCTGAATTTGAATCTTGAAAATCGTCTAACTCTTCAGAAAAACGTCGAACTGAGCTCCACTATCGTTGAACTGAGCTCAGAGCCTGGACTTGGACAGAAACAGAGATCGTCGATCTGAGCTCAACTATCGTCGAACTGAGCTCAGAGACTGAGAAACAAACTGGAGTCAAGATCGTCGATAGGAAAGTCCAATGAAACATTCCTTTGAAAATCCCTTGAAACTTGCTCCAGATTAATTGAAAACTGCTACAAGATCTCTGAATTAAATGCTGACAATAATTCCATAACTGTCTGAATTTGAATCTTGAAAATCGTCTAACTCTTCAGAAAAACGTCGAACTGAGCTCCACTATCGTTGAACTGAGCTCAGAGCCTGGACTTGGACAGAAACAGAGATCGTCGATCTGAGCTCAACTATCGTCGAACTGAGCTCAGAGACTGAGAAATAAACTGGAGTCAAGATCGTCGATATGAGCTCGAAGATCGTCGAATAGAGTTCGACGACTCGTTGAAGTTGAGCTCAGAGATCGTCGAATGGAGTTCGACGATTCGCCGAAGTGAGCTAAACGATCGTCGAATGGAGTTCGACGATTCTTCGTAGTGAGCTCGACGAAATGACTTAGTCTCCAGAACTAAAATCTCTGTTCTTGAGGGCAGCTTCCAAACTTAACTACAAAACCTTAGACTCAATTGTAATTGACCTTTAGATCTATACAAGGAGGTCAAGATAGGTTTCCTAAGAGACATAGTGATCCTTGCCCAAATCAGTAATAGGGTGTTCCAACAGAGGTGGTGAAGGAATTTTGGAGGGGAGTTTGAGGTAGTGGCGATGGTTGGCTAGTGGAGGTGGGGAGAAGGAGGCCATCCAAGGAAGGTGGAGGAGGGGCGTCCGGTTAGGAGGTGTGGAGGGGATGGGGGGAGATAGTATCCAAGCTTCTGCACTCGAATTTTCCAGCTTCGACGTCGGGTGATCGAAAGGAGAAAATATCTTCATCACACAATCTTTCAATATCTGTAAAATGAACTTCCTACCCGATGTAGGGTAGGGTGTATTGTGAACTCATAGAATGCACACTAGTGGTGAGTGTGGGTTGACTCCCGACATTCCAATGACTTAATGCAGACACGACTTGTAGTTAAGCTCTAACAATTAACACAAGCAATTAAATAACATAATTAACATGACATCAATTCATAAACGAAAGAAGTATTTTTTGTTAAGCTTAAGGCTGTGACTTTCCTCTGCACGGAGGGCCAAAACAAGCGTGCGGTAAATCAGTCATTCCTGCAGTTAGAGATTTATCAAAGAACAACATAATAAACGGAAATAGGAAACAAGCATGTAATAAACAAACCACCACAATGTCTTACAACCTTTATCCAATACAAAACACAACACATAATATTAGGGCTACTGTAATAAAAATAGATCTGAGCGTTGTAGGGCTAAAAGAGGGGTTCTGATGGGGAGTGAGAGGGCTGGATCTAGGCTGGAATGCCCAGATCTGGACAGATCCGGTGGAGGTTTGATGTTTGGAGGTGGACCCACGAGATGGGGGGGGTGACGACAACAAGTATGGAGAGGGGAGGGACTGGATCTGGGCTGCAATGCCCAAATCTGAGCGAATTCAGTGGGGGGGGGGGTGGGGGATGAAGTGAGGAGGTGGCTCCACGGGATGGGAGCGGCGACAGTATAATGGGAGGGGTTGTGGGCTGCGGGGATGTGCGACAGGGCTGGAAATAGGGAGGGAGGTTGTGGCTGGAGGGTTCTGTGCGCAAATAGGGTGGCGGCCTGATGGGGGAGGGGCGGACTGAAGATGTAAGGGGGCGACGACTTGGGGAGAGGTGGTTGGAGGGAATTCTGTGGGAGGGCGGCGACAGGACAGCAGGTTGGGGGGAGGAGCTGGATAAAATCCAAAGATACAAAACTTACTCAAGGAGTCGTCACCAAGGTGTTCCATGGAGTTGGCACCTCGAAGGGGATCATCGGAAATGACGAAGGAACTCTCCAAATTTTAGCAATGAAATGAAAAGTGCAGCCCTAACATCTATTTATAAGAAACTAACATCATGGCACTCAGAATCAACGACTATGATTGGCCGATGGTTTCAGGGTCATAAATACATGAAATAATGTCAGAAAATAATAAAGCTATGTTTGAAAAAACATTGGAACGACGAGCCGGACGCATCCGCGGTGGAGGATCGCCGATTCGATCAAGTTAGCCTGTGTGAATAAACAAAGGTGTGGTCCGCCTTGCACCGAGTCGCACCAGATGGTCCCCCATCAATTCTCCCGACTGAAAAGCCTTCATCTCCGATGAATGGAGACAATCATATGGTGGTTGAAGATCAGGTGCTAGTCAATCATGTTCCACAACAACAATTCAGGTGTCGTGGGTGCACTTTTATGATGTGGCACATGCATCACATCTGCCTACCACTCTGGAGTCTTATTAGGGGGCTCACCTGGAGTCAACACAAGGCGGCTTTCATCAGGGTAGCAGTCCACACACCCCAACCAGCTCTCCGCCATGGAGTCACCGCCATGCGGCAAATTGTTGAGGCAGGGGCTCGATCCCCAAACCTCCTAGATAAGAGGCCTTCACCAGCGCTCTCATCACCAACTAATCCGCGTTTGCGAGTTGTGACCAATTGTTTCGAGCTTTTTGACTGTGGCAGCCGCCAGACAGTATAGAAGGAAAAAAAAACTGCTGTGCTGATGAACATTATCTTCCAACTCTCTTAAACGTAAGTGAGCTCTCAGATTTTATTGGACACAAGTCTGATGATTGGATATTCTCTCTTGTCTTTCATTTCTTACAATTTTTTTTATCTTTCAGGCAGCGGATCCTACTGGTATTACAAATTGGTTTGTAACCCATGTAGATTGGTCTGAAGGAAAATGGCATCCTAGGGAATATAGAGCAGGAGATGTTACATTTGAGCTCCTGTAGAATTTAATAGTATGTATTTGCATTCTGATTTAACTATTATCATTTTAAGGCATTTACAATGATGCATGTATAATGACGGACATGTGCTGTTATGTGCAGAGTATCAATGAGAATGTACCTGTCACAAGTGGTTTTAAAGTAAGCTTGCATACGATTCTCAATTCTTTTTATTCCCGTCAACGGGCCTTTTTTATATTTTATTTTTGCAGGAATCAGTGAGCCCTTCGTTTTAATTTCATTTTTACACCATTCAGCAGGCCTTTCTTACATGGTATAAAATTTCAATTATAAATAATCGTTTAGTATATTGTTCATACATAGTGATTTGGAGCGAATTTATAGACGGCGGGAAATCTGAGACCTAACCTTACATGCTTTGCAATATCCGACGGATTAAATCACAAATTAGATAATAAATTTAAATATCCCACACAATTAATTCAAGACAAGACAAAATAATTTAATTAAGCGAGGCAAACAAGCTTAGCCTTTCTTCCGCGTGTAGGGCCAAAGGAAGAGCGCGCGACAAATAAACCTTGCAAATCACAATAATAATCAGAAAGCAAACAACTATCATACAAGATATTCAAACAAGTTTATGTTCTAATCAAATATAAATATGCTAAAAATAATAATCTAGTACAACGAATACTCACCAAATAGTGGGCTGACAAAGACACTGAAGATTTTGGAGACGGAGATGCATGGACGGCTATCCGATGTGGAACCAGCGGCGTGGAAAATATTGTAGGAGGTTGTCCTCGACGGTGAATGGGGAGAATCAGACCGGAAATGGATGGATCCGACCGCAAAGGTATAAATCCGGGTGGGGAAGGGTAGATCCGACAATACGAGGTCGGATCCGGCCAAAAATTCCAGATCTGAACTGATTTGGAAAGTGGAAAGTTCTGGAAGGTGGTTCCACAAAGGGGAGGACTTGGCGGCAATGATAGGGAGGCTAGGGTGAAGAGGCGACGACTGTGGTGGGCCGACGACTGCTGTAGATGGGCGGGAGTGGGGCTGGCTCCACTGTAGACAGTGGAGAAGTGGGCGCTGGCCTGTGGCGTGGTGGCTGGAGGGAATTATCAGGTGATGCAGTGGCTCCACGGCGGGAAGAAGAGGTACGACAGACGGCTTCAGGGAGGGGGCAGGCTGGCGGAGGAAGGGTTGGGCGGATGCACAGGGGAGGGGAAACTATATATTATAATAGTAAATTTCATTATTCGGCAGTGAAATGAAAATGAATAGGGGATTTCCTGGACAACAGTGCACGACTGAGTTTGTGAGGAGTTCGGCGGCTGTGGGAGGGGGTTTGGGAGGGGGAAAAGAGCCTTAGGGTTAGGGCAAACCTTGAGGGAGGAGATACACACCTATGAGTCATCACCTAGGGTTCCACGGAGTCAGCATCGTGGAGGGATCGTGGAATCCGGGAATTCTATTCTTCAAACTCTGCAATGCCTTAAGCCACCCCACAAACCATCTATTTATAATAAAAGGAGGATTAGGGAATCCCACCATCGGCGACTATGATTGGCCGGAGGCGGGGCACCTAAATACATCAAAATAAAATGCAAAAATAGTGAAATAACATATCAAATCGATTCGCAACGCGAATCCGAATACATCTGCGGAGCCCGATCATCGATCCAGGCATGCTATATATGGAAAGTCGCCAAATCAACCCCGAATGGACCCAAAACTCATCATCCACTGTAAGTACTCGTCTATGCTCCGCATCAGTCTCCCCTGCTTGAAAGAATTCATCTCCTGATGAATTGGGATCAGAATTCTCTCATTGTATGTTAGGTAAAACGCGAAGAGGTCCACCAGAGGTCATCCAAGTATCATCGATGGAAGAGTGCCCTCGCCAATCGACTTCCCCCGACTGAAAAGATGTCATCTCCGGTAAATGGGGACAACCGTACTGAAGTCGAAGACCAGGGGTGAATCGATCACGCTCTGCCGCAAGTACCCAGGTGTCAACAATGTTTGTAGTAGGATTGCACTAGTGGAGTCTGGTCTCTATGAAGCTCTCAACGCTCAACTCACGAGTGGTGGATCCCTATGCGATCGGAGGCGCCGGAGGCAAAACCAAAGAAAACGAGTTTCCAGGTGGGTGGGTGTCAGAAGTGGGTGAGTAGTGGTGGTCATCAGATGTGGGTGGGCTATGAGGGTGGTAAGACAACAAGAATGGAGGTGTGGGCGGCTGGAAGTCCCCACTGCTTGTGTCCACATACTGGCAAGGCTCTAGTACAACGTCATATCTTCAACACTAAATATCAGGTAGATACCCATACTTGCAGGGACATCAAGATCATAGGTGTTCGCTTTGATCCGTCTCATGATTATATAGGGATCTATTCGCCTAACGCTCAAGCTTTTAGCAATCCTCGCACGGAGCCTCACAACGCAGATTCTCACCATCACCTGCCAACCTTCATGAAGTACATGCACTTGCTAATGAACATCCTCATGTGATTTACAAGTTTTATTACCAATATGGATTATTCGTCAGACCGACTCATGACACACATGCAAATGATGAATAGACAAGACAACAGACTCATGCAATGGATGACAAAATGACTCAACAAACTCACGCATATGATGTCAATGACTCATGACCGACACAACCTGCTTTGTATGGGAAAATCTACTAATGACTTGAAGATCTATCGAGGGAGGTGACCTATTAGGAGGTTCTCTCGGTGGGGTGTAGAAAAACTCATTCTGCGTGAGATGAGTGCTCAGATGACCGTGAGAGACATATATACTCAAATGTGAGCTCGTAAAGAGCCAAATGTCTCTCAGGGAATGTAGCACATCAGGGGGCTCACCAGGAGGTGTGTAAAAAAAGTCGTCGCGGATGAGACGATCACCCAGGTGAAAATTGTGTACACAAACTAGAACGCGTGACTCTATAGTGCGGGGAGTATCCCCGAAATGAAGAACTCGTCTGGTAGATCGCAGGTGGTGCGTCCCAAAACTCATCTAGAGTGTGGTGCGTCAACCAGTGGTGCCATAGACAGTTAATGCTCCACACAATATCCATTCTCTGGGGCAAAACCAGGGACGATAATGGCAGAGGCACCAATAACTCAGAACTCGTACACAAGCGGTTTACCTGAATCACATCCTCACCTGGATATGGCAGATCATCCGGGGGCTCAACTGGGGGCTCGTGATAGAACTCATCACTACGGTCGTTGTCCTCCAGATGAGTACCATCATAAGGGGTAGTGACCCCATGAATGGGTGACATAGCCACTACGAGATCAGTAGCAGGCTCTGGGCTCTCAATCGTGATGTGCCTTGGGGTAATGACCATGGGAGAACGACACATGACTACACTCCAGAATGGATCCGTGGGTGCAGTGTCAGGAAATGAGTTTGTGGTTGGGGTGTTAACTAACCCGGTGGATGACAGATGAATAGGCGTGGGTGAGGGACACAACACTACACACTCAATAGGTCGATCAAGCTCACTCTCAATCAGGGTCACAAGAGTCGGGTCAGACACAAGAGATAGGTCACTCGCTAGGGTAAGCACCTCACTGGGGTGAGAGCCATACGTATCAAGTATCACTTCAGTCATGTCGGACGGAACAATGATAGGCAAAGTAGTGTCCTCGGTGTAGGAGGAGCTCGTACTGTGGAGGAAAAGGTGAGGATCCAATCGACTAGCTCTTGGGGTTCTCAAAGACTGCTCATAACGAATGGCGAGCTGTTACGTCGACTCGAGCGACTTCGAGCTATGATAAATCACCTTAGTATGAATGTCAGATCGAAGCCCATACCGAAATCTAGAAGTGGTCATGACTGAGTCCTCTCGGATATCACTCCTCACAACTAACTCACTGAAGCAATCCCTGTGCTCAGCGACAGACATGGATCCTTGCTGAAAGGAAAATAATTGGCCGAACAAGCGACTCTGATACGACGAAGGTAGATACCTCTGACACAATATACGCTTCATGTCCACCCAACTAGTGATGCGATGAAGACGGTCTCGCTCGCAGGGTCCTCTCAACGCTAGACCAATAAGCCCCTGTCTGATCTATAAGTTTAAGTTTCACAAACTTGACGCGACGCTCACCGAATAACTCAAAATGATCAAGATAATACTCCATATCCACGAGCCAATAACTGAAAGACTCGGGACTCGATAAGCCGTCAAAGGAATGAGCAACTGTACGAAACTGACTCTCAAGATCTCTCTCAAAACGACGATCTTCATAATAGTCATCCCTAAGGTAATCGGGTCGTGTCGAAGGGTCAACACGATCTGCTCGCGTGCAAGTATATG
Source organism: Platanthera guangdongensis (assembly GCA_039583875.1). Taxonomy (NCBI): domain Eukaryota; kingdom Viridiplantae; phylum Streptophyta; class Magnoliopsida; order Asparagales; family Orchidaceae; genus Platanthera; species Platanthera guangdongensis. Next base: position 96,654,796 of record CM077160.1, on the reverse strand, counting down.
AACGACGATAATGATCATACTGATCGTCTCTAGTGTAGTGGGGTCGTGTCGGTGGGTCAACATGATCTCTAAAAATGACGTGCTGCGATCGAGGATAACTGTCGAAGTAATGTGAGAGTCCCCCTGACGGGGCTCTGTGAGAGCGGGTGCAAGTGGACTCGAGACCTCCAAAGTGAGGGGAGGAATAATTGCGAGACCTAGACATAATGAAAATACCTATAGACTCTACGACTGCGTATCAAAAGAGCGTGTAACTTTGCTTTGATACCAATTGACGCAGAGAGAATCTAGAAACGGCGCGAAACCTGCGACCTAACCCTACATGCTATGTCAAAGTCCAACAGTTCGATCACAAATTAGATTATAAATAAAATCATCCCCCACAAACAATTCAAAGCAAGGCAGAATAATTTATTTGGGGAAACAAGCTTAGGATTGCCTCCGCGTGGAGGGCCACGACATGAGTGCGCGACAAATAAACCCTGCAAATCACAATAATAATCTGAAAACAAACAACTATCATACAAGTTATCCAAACGAGTATAAGATCCAATCCACTATAAATATGCTGAAAATAATAATTCGGTACAACGAAGACTTCCTAAATAGTTGTTTGACCAAGACACTGAAGATTTTGGAATCGGAGATGCGTGGACGGCGATCCGATGTGAACAGACGGCGTGGAAAATAGCGTAGGAGGTTATCATTGGCGGTGGAAGGGGGAATCAGACCGGAAATGGTTGGATCCTGCCACGAAGGTGTAAGATCCGGGTGGGGATGGGTAGATCTGGCAATATGAGGTCGGATCCGGGCCGAAAAATTCCAGATCTGGACAGATCTGGAAAGTGGAAGGTTCTGGAAGGTGGTTCCACAAAGGGGAGAACTTGGCAGTAATGACAGGGAGGCTAGGGTGAAGAGGCGGCGACTGTGGTGGGTCCGCGGCTGCTGTAGATGGGCGGGAGTGGGGCTGTCGGCACTGTAGATAGTGGAGAAGTGTGCGGCGACCTGCGGCGTGGTGGTTGGAGGGAATTAGCAGGTGATGCAATGGCTCCACGGTGGGAAGAAGAGGTGCTGCAATAGGCTTCAGGGAGGGGGCAGGCTGGCGGAGGAAGGGTTGGGCGGCAATACAGGGGAGGGGAAACTATATAGTTGAATAGTAAATTTCATTATCTAGCAGTGAAATGAAAATGAATAGGGGATTTTCTGGACAACAATGCACGACTAAGTTTGTGAGGAGTTGGGTGATTGTGGGATGGGGTTTGGGGGGGGGGGGGAAAGAGGCTTAGGGTTAGGGCAAATCTTGGGAGAGGAGATACACACATATGAGTCATCACCTAGGGTTCCACGGAGTCGGCACCGTGGAGGGATCGCTGGAATTTGGTAATTTTATTCACCAAATTCTGCAATGTCTTAAACCACCCCACAAACCATCTATTTATAATTAAAGGAGAATTAGGGTATCCCACCATCGACGATTCGCAACGCGAATCCGAACACATCTGCGGAGTCCGATTATCGATCCGGGCACGCCATATATGAAAAGTCGTCAAATCAGCCCCGAATGGTCCCAAAATCTGTCATCAACTGCAAGTACTTGTCCATGCTTCGCATCACATGGTATATTTTATTTGTGTGAGTCTTAGGTACACCTTAATTTGTTGAAGATATATTTTATACTTCTGTGGTTCGGTCTCGTGAAAAAGATTTAATCCTCTCAAATATTCACTTTTTCCACCCTTCTCTTAAATGTGTATATATTCGCACGGTCACTTATGCTAGTCAACTTCAATATTTCTTAGTGTAAGGCTGTAAGCATACATGTGTGTGTGTAAACCAAACTGGATAATTGTAGATGACAAACCCGCTAACAGACCACGTAAAGCCAGGATAAACCCAGATAACAAAACACACAAATCAAGTCACTACGGACCCCAATAGCACTCTCAGTCAAGGAGGGAGGGAGAGTCTCTACTTCTTATCTCCTAAATATTGTTCCGTTACGTGATCAAAAGTTTTATATGATTGTACATTTCATAAAATGTAGCATTTTCGTCCTGTTGCGGGTCGCTCAGCGCACTTATGGACCTGTTGAGGAGGACCAACCTAACTTGAGAGTGAGCTGAGCGCACAATCAGTCAAAATAGAGAACCAATAGCAGAATGTGGACAACCCGGAAAGAAAAAAAAACCATAGGGACAGACTCAACTTGAATGAAATCTAGTAGTAGCAGCCGAGTACAAAATTTAGTTTTTTTGAGGGTGACAAATCACCACTCTTTTATAAGTATTTACTAGTATCTGGTGTTGAGCAAAACGGAGTGCGGTGGAATGCACCCTGAAACCGTCACCAAAGCGGAGCGCACACGCAGGCAGCGCGTGTTGAGCCGAGTCTTCGTGCCTTGGAGATGGACTTAAGTTTGCAACTCTTCGTCGGATAACTTTATAGCTCTCATCTCTCCTTTTTCTTTTGTCCCCTTCAAATGAAGGCTTAAGCCCCCCTTTTATAGTTTTTTAGGGGCACACAAGTAATTGTACTCTATTGGTCATTGAACGAGCGAATATGAACGCACAGTTGAGGTCACTAGAATCACCATTTTTGGAATATGACATCCTTGCCCCCCCCCCCCCCCCCCCCGGGTGGCCCGGGCGACTTGGACTTCCCAGTTAAGGTCGCCGGCGATGCGGCTGCGGTGGCGGCGTGGGTGCGTGTGCCGCGCTGTGCGCGGCACGCCCTTTGCTCAAGCGTGGCTCGACCTCTGCGCTGGAGCGCGTGGCTTGCACGCACTCGTACTTTGCGCTCCCGTCTAGCGGGTACACGTCCGGCGCGTGCACGACTTTCACGATCGTGCCCCCACACGTTCCGGCATCCATTTGAGGGATCAAATGGACTCAAAATTGTGTGAGAATAAGCTGCTGGAATTGCATTGGCGAGCCGACCGAGGTCGCGACCAAAAATTTCCTGCTCACCATTTTCATTTTGGGGATCCCCATCAAGTTCTTAACCTCATAAAAGACATAATGGATTGTTTAAAATCATATATAAATATATATTTTGTAAACGGCCTTAATTTGTTATTAACCTACTATTGTTTAGGGATTCAGCAAGTCTCTTTTTTGAACCAGGAGTACACTCTTAAGACTTGAAAGAATTACACACCTAGCCATAACAGTATTCATAATTAATTGATTCAGTTTTAGTATTCCTCGCATCCTTTTATAATAAAAGGAACCCCTTTAAATTTTCAGTAATTTTTTTAATGAAATAAGAGTTTCAACAAATCCCTCAATGTTAATCCCTGAGATCTTATTGTTTACTTATTGTTGATCGCTGAATTAAAGTAACTAGAGTTTTAAGTCACATGATAGGAGTAATAGGACATTTCTAGTTAATTGATATAACTGCCCACCACTCAAGAGAAGGGACTACTACATTAATCATGAAGGACTACAAAGGGACATTTCGAGAATATGTCATGTCATAATCAAGCTTTTAAAAACCGGAACGGACGGGCCGGTCGGACCGGTTCGACCGCCGACCGGGCACCTATCCGGTCCGGTTCATGTTCAAGAACCGGATTACACATGAACCGTCCGAAAACCGGGGAACCGGGCGGGTCGACCGGAAACCCGGGAACCGTGGCCGATTCCCCAAAACCGGGCGGGTAAAAATCCGAACTTAAGCCCGGTAAAAATCCTAATTTAAATGAAAGGTGCTATGATTCAAACCCGCAACCTATTAATATATTCTAAATGCCTCATCCACTAGGTCAAAGTGAATTTGTTGAAAATACAAGAACTATATTATATATATAATATATCTATTCATTTTTATTAGTAAAATACAACTAACATTTTAATTAAAAAACTATTATTCATTTTTATTAATATAATATTCTTAATTATTTTTATTAACTTATATAAGTGTTAACTATATATATTATATTTAATTTTGATTTCAATTATTTTTTAATATTTATATTTATAAAACAACAACAACACTCAAGCCTTTATCCCATTATAATGGGATCAGTTATATGGTGCTAATAAATATATTGTTTTTATTTATACCAGAATATAATAATGATAAATAATAATATATATGCAAATATTTATTATAATATTAATTTTTTTATTTTCTAATATATAAGGGTGAATAACCCTTTGGTGCAAGCGCAAAATTGAAAAGATCAATGTTGCACAAAAGGGTGTTTTTTCCTTATAGAATAGTATATATATATATATATATATATATATATATATATATATATATATATATATATATATATATATATATATATATACACGAGTGACAGGCACGGGCCTCCGGCCCTCGTGCCCCGCGCGACAGTACCAAGTCGCCGCGGCGTGCTTCCCCAGCCGCTGGCGGGCTTCCCCTGCCCCCGGCGGGATTCGCAAATATATATAATATATTATATATATGTATACAAATAATTATATAAATATATATTATAATAATTATATAATAATTATATAAATATAATTATTATATATTTGCCCATCCCCTCCCGTTTTTCTGCCCAGACCCCCCCCCCCTTCCACTGCCGTCGGCGGCCTGACCGGCGCCCCCCCCCCCCCCCCCCCCCCCCCCCCCCCCCCCCCGCGGGTTCGCCGGTCTCCGGCGAACCCTCCGGGGGCTGTCCGGCGACCTGCGGGCAGGGCCACCACCGGCGGTGGCCCTGCCAGTGGTACCCAAATCTGGGTCTGACGGGCAGGGCCACCGCCAGCGGTGGCCCTGCCCGCCGGTCGCCAGACAGCCCCCGGAGGGTTCGCCGGAGACCGGCGGGTCTCACGGGCAGGGCCACCGCCGGCGGTGGCCCTGCCCGCCGGTCGCCGGACAGCCCCCGGAGGGTTCTCCGGAGACCGGCGAACCTGCCGGGGGCGCCGGTCAGGCCGCCGGTGGCTCCGCCGCCGGCGGCAGTGGAAGGGGGGGGGGACGCGGGGCTCGGCAGAAATAAGAAGCATCGAGTTTTTTGTATTTGGGGGGGGGGGGTGAGATTTTAGGAGGATTGGACATTGGCAGGCCTGATTAAGTTGATCCAATGGATGGAATTGATCCAATGGATTTTAAATACATGGCTTTTTAAAGCCATCACTATTTCTTTATAAATAGTTTTATATATATATAACGGACAAACGGTTCGACCCCGGTCCTACCGGTCCAACCGGTCGGATCTTGAACCTTTGAACTCACCGGTTCGATCTCCGGTCCGGTTCTCAAAACCTTGGTCATAATCGTAAGTAATTAAGTGGTGTCTTTAATGTCATAAATGTGATAATATTAAGAGTTGTATTTATTAAGTGTCTTTATTAATAGTATTTTGTTATGGGTCCCACGCCGTCAGTTATCTAGCGGTTATATTATTATGCGTTTTTTTGGTATTGAATCAATTTGTCACGTCGAGTTGTATCGAGTTGAGTTGTATCGAGTTGAGTTTATGAGTCGAGTTGTATAACTCGGGTCATGGTTACGGATTGTTAGCGTCTTAGTGTTTTAATTTTTCATGCATTTTTCTTTAGATGAGGTATTTATGCCCATGCCATCGAGGTCCTATATGTAGCCCCCCTTTGGTCTTGTATGGATATCAAAGAATGAAATCAATTTCTCTCTCTCACTCTCTCTTAAGTTCTTCCCTCTCTCTTAAGTTTTCTCCTCTTCCTCATTTCTAGGGTTAGGGTTGAGCTCGACTCTTCCTTGTATCTCCGCCTCCACCTCAAACGAGTTTCAAAGTATGGTCATTACAAACTTGGTATCACAGTGAGATTCCATCGGCACCATAATTCTCCTCCACACCAAAAGGATCTTCCCCCTTTCACCTTTGGTTTTCACGGGCCGATCCCACTGCCTTATGCCGAAACCCCTGCGGCTCGTATACTCCTCGACGTTCCACAAAGTCGTTCGACATCTTACATCATGCCTCCGGCGTTGGGATGACATCGTCTATATCGATCCGTCTTCATCTCCCTCGTCGACTACAACTGCATCGATTGAAGATCTCATGTACATGCCAATATCCAAATGTACCTACACCCTTGCTTCTTGCCCTTTTGTGCACGTCGACGCTTGAGTGTGTAAATCGAAGCCCGTATGTGCTCTAAGTAGCTCCTCCGACCGCCGCAACTATGGTTTCTCCACCATCGCCTTTGATTGTTCCCCCTATGCAATTCGCACAACTGGTCTCGTCACTGCCAAGCTATGAGGTTGTGTCGCATCTATTAAAAATTCAACAAACCCGCAGAGGCCTCCTCGGATACCCTGTTGAAACTCAACAAACCGGAGGATAACACCCCACTTATATTGTTGAAAGTTTTCCCGGATAGTGGAGTTAGCAGGGGTTATCTCAACAAAGCAGTAACAACCAACAACACATGCAACACAAGCTTCTTTATTGATCAAGAGCAAACTTCTCTACAAGGCGAGACACATGGTGAGACATGCTTCACCAAACAACCAAACCAGGAGAACAGAGACAGTTACAAAGACAAGAAACAAAACAAGCTGCGCGGACTCAATCAACAAGCAGCCGGCATACTGCTGTGGAGTCCGCTCAGTCTGCCAGGTCGCCAGACCGCAACCCAAGCCGCGCGAACTACCCCTTAATCCAATGCTTAGCTCTTCACCGCCGATCTGCATGCCTCCTTACCGCAAGGTCGCCTAGCCGCTAGACCGCACAAGCTGCGTCACCGAATGGAACAATCTGCCTAAAGCAGGCGACTTCCTGAACCCCGAACCAAGTTGCCAAAGAGAAGACCGCCTGGTCGCTATCCGCGACCTGCTGTTTACCGCATGTTGCTTAACCGCAGAGTCCGCACTGTCCCTGACCGCAATCAGAGCCAAGTCCTGGCTTTCCAGCGCTATCCGCACAACCTGCACAGCACAACCGGGTCAACTATCAAACCGCGCGGACACCAAAGTCCAGACCGCAGCAACTTACGCGAGCTCAATTACTGTTCACTTACTTCGGTTCAGGTTATATGCTCCTGATGTGACATGGGTCCTATTTATAGACACGATGATGAGTATGGTCACCGCCCTAGCCGATAGGATCACCGCCACATCCCGCAGCAAGAACAAGTGTGTCCGCCAGCCCGCGAACACACACTCTAGTTCGCCGCTCCTGTGTAGATAGCTAGTCCGCCCCAGCTTCTCCAAGGTCGGACTCCAATATCCAGCCCGCCTTGCCGCCAAAGGCCAAGCCAGGACCACCACAGCCGGACTCTACAACAGCTGTGTCCGCCAATCGGCGGACAAGGCATCAGCCCGCATAACCCGAGCCCGCAGCCTCGCCATCAAGGCACCTACCGGACTCAGCGGACACCCGGCTTCCCTCCGCTCTAGGCGACGCTACCGGGCTGCAGCCCAAGCACCCCAACCCCTCTCCCTCCATGGGCGGGTTGTTGGTGGCCGCAGCCTCCCTTTGACGAGCTAAACTCGATAGTCAAGCCCGCACTACGGGGACTTCCCAGGAGGTCACCCATCCCAGTACTACTCCTGCCCGAGCACGCTTAACTATGGAGTTCTTTCAACTCTCATCACCAATTGAGCTGATTGTAACACCTCCCCTGTAATGAACGTATAATATGGGTCCGGCCGGGGCCCCACAACATACGGACGTCACAGCTTTAGTATTAAAAGTCGATATAGCTACCCACACTCAAAACTCTTTGCACAACACAGCGGAAACAAAACAGGACTAGAAGTTATCCACCACTAAAGAGTAAAACAAATGGCCTTAAGGCCTTACATCAAGTGTCCAAAAGAAAATAATACATCAATCATGAATGTGCTTAGCACTCCTAGTCTACCTCGGCATGCAAGCCGGACAACAAGAGTCTCAAACATAACATCTCATAAGTAGGGCTACAAAAAGAGAAAAACACTTCATGAGGCTTAGGCATTTCTGGCCGGCGAGCTAGCTCCTGCATGCGATCCTTGCCCTGAAAAATTTATTAGTAACGTGGGTCAGCAAAAACTGACCTCAAACTGTGCAACAACACATCTCCTCCCGGCCGCCCCTAACGGACCCCGGGGTACCCCTCCAACCTGCAAGTTAGCACTTCGTAGGCAATAATCATAAGCAAGAAAAACAACTATGGAAACAGGCTTGGATGTCTCATACATCATACACGTTCTCTACTGGTTGAGCATAATATAAAAGGGCCTACTTATGCAATCATGTATGCAATAACCTGGGTTTCACCCAAGGCACCCTAACTCGTATGTACCTAGCACATCATCACATCATAGGAGTTCTCATCGATTCCCCATTGGCATAAAGCCGCAAACAAAGGGGTCACCATTTCCCCCAATGGCTCACAGGCCGCCTCATGGAATTCTTGTCAAGGCCCCACCCGCTCAAGATCTTAGCACCGGGCTTGCCCACAAGCTCTGACGTCTCATGTCAGGATTCCAACAAACACAAAACTGACTGATTCTAAGAATCCTAGCCGGACCCCACCTGCTCATGGCCTCATTGCCCGGGCTTGTCCCCATGCTTGACATCCTCGTCAGTCGCACAGAAGGGGACTAGTCTCGCCGGGACACTCTCCACACATGACGTGAACGTCACGGGACAGCCAACCGACCACGGAGACATAGCCACGCCTTGGCACGTCACAAACCAAGACACTTTCACCCTAGTCCCTCATTTGTACTGCAGCGTTCTCGCGTACCAAGGAAACCATCTCCAACTCATGCGGAACTAACATTTTCCACAAAGGAAAACATCTACCGCCACGGGGAGCTAACCTTGTCCGGTTCCGACTACACATACTCACTAGAGAAAAAGGGGAAAACCATCACCACATTCCAAACAGCGTCTTGCCGCAACGAAATCTCTACGAATCCTTAACGTTCGTATGCAACATCACCGAGTCGGACTAACGGTCGCGACAACGGCTTCACCTACCATGCCTAATCCACTAATGGAGTGGATTTCTAATGCAAAACATGCCGGGACGGACTCAATCAACCCGGAGGTTCCTCTTGAACCTTGGCAAACCAAAACCCCTGTCATTTCAGAGTTTGGTGCCCAAAAACTAGAAAGAAGAATAAATGATGTTAAGACATGCATCCTAAGACCGAGAGGAGAAGTGTCGTTACCTTCCGACTCCTCTTCCTTGCCATGGCAAAATAGCCGGATGAAAACCTTCGCAACGATCTAAGCTCCACGGATCTGGACTCGGCTCGCAATTTGGAGCATCGAAACCCCTCCTACAGCCCAAACTCTCCTTCTCCTTCTTCCTTGTTCTCACTTCTCTCTAGATCTTTAGTAATAGAAAGCTTGGAGAAGAATGAGGGTTTTCAACCCTATTCTCGGACTTAACTCCCCAAGAACAGTCATGAATCGTCAGATCCTAAAATCTGGGAAAGAATGGCCACGATCTGCCTGGAAAATAAAAGACCTGGGCCGAACATGGCCTGGCACACGCCCGTGTCCAGGGCCGTGTGCCTCATTCGCCGTCTCAAATCGACGTGCCTGGAACAGCACACGGGCATCCGACAAGCCCGTGTTCTATCCGACACGCCCGTGTCCCTAGTGACACGGCCGTGTGCCTCCATCGATACGGCCCCGAAACCAACCCGAGAGGTGACACGGCCTGGGACACGCCCGTGTCCCAAGCCGTGTGCCAAGTCTCAACACCCGTCGACAGGCTTTGTGTCGACAACACGAAAAAACGTCGAGCGAAGATCGTTGACCAAGCGGGACATGCCCTGTGACACGCCCGTGTCATAGGCCGTGTGCCCCAGTCTCGACACTCGTCGAGCGAAAGTGTCGACACCCCGGGCCGACTGTCGACACGGACTCGACACGCCCTGCGACACGCCTATGTCGCAGGCCGTGTGCCCTACTCTCGACACATTGTCGAGCGAAAGTGTCGACACTTGGGCCATGTGTCGACACTGCCTCGACACGCCCTGCGACACGCCCGTGTCGCAGGCCCTGTGCCTCCTGCCAGAAACCCGAAAATTTTCCAGAACTACAGACTGACCCTCTTGCAAAACTGTGGTGTTAAAACTCTCCCCCACTTAACAGAATTTCGTCCCGAAATTTCAAAACAAAAGGGTACAAAATTTAACTTGTACCTGAAATGAAGAGTTCTGGATAATCTTCTAGCATGGCCTGTTCTCGCTCCTAAGAGAACTCCTCACGACCGCAGTTGTCCCATCGAACTTTCACGAGTTTAACTTCTTTACTCCGCAACTGCCAAGTCTCCGAATCCTCTATAGCAATTGGGAGGACTCGCGTCCTCAAGTCTTCCTCAATCGGCACCGATGCCGGCTCGATCACCACGCTAGCCTCCACCAACTCTTTCCTCAAAACGGAGACGTGGAATACGTCATGCAATCCACTCAGCTCCGCGGACAATGCCAACCGATAGGCTGCTTCTCCCACCCGTTCGATAACTTCGAAAGGCCCCAAAAACCTTGGACTCAACTTCTTGAGTCGGAGAACCCGTAAGACGCCTTTGAACGGTTTGATCTTCAAATAGACCCAATCACCTACCGCAAACTCCAACTTCCGGTGACGAGCATTAAAGTATTTTGCTTGACGGTCTTGCGCCACCTTCATACGCTGTTGTATGGTCTGTACCATCTCACAAGCGTCAGCTACCACCTCCTTTCCCAAAATTTTGGTGTCTCCCGCCTCTGCCCAAGACATTGGCGTTCGACACCGCCTCCCATACAAAGCTTCGTATGACGCCATTTTTATACTTGCTTGAAAACTGTTATTGTACGCGAATTCCACCATGAAGAGGTGATCCTCCCATCTCTTGCCGAAGTCAAGAACGCACATTCTCAACATATCCTCCATAGTACGGTTCGTTCTTTCAGTTTGCCCATCAGTTTGAGGATGGAACGCCGTACTGAACTTTAGCTTCGTGCCCAAGCTCTTCTGAACCAATCTCCAGTCCTTGGACGTAAACCATCCATCTCGATCACTGACTATGCTCTTAGGAATCCCATGCAGTCTCACAATGTTGCGAACATACAACTCCACCAGTTTCTCCACGCTGTCCTCTTTCCGATTTGCGATGAAGTGAGCCACCTTGGTTAGGCGATCCACGATCACCCAAATAGCATCATTACCCTGCTGCGATCTAGGCAGACCATGCACAAAGTCCATGGAGATGTCATCAAATTTCCACTCAGGGATTGGAAGGGGCTTTAGGAACCCACCCGGCTTCTGACATTCGGCCTTCACCAAGTCACAAGTTTGGCAACGATTCACGTACAATGCTACGTCCCGCTTCAGCCCCGACCACCAAAAGGATTTCTTCATATCCAAGTACATCTTCGTACTGCCCGGGTGAATGTAGTACTTTGTGAAGTGAGCCTCAAACATCAACTCCTCACGGAGTTTGCCGAATTGCGGTATACAAACCCTTCCGTCCTTCCTCAGAATCCCATCAATCATCTCCCAGGCGCTGCTCTCGCCCGCTTGAGCCTCCAACACAAAGGGTTGAAACTCCACATCCAACCGAGTCGCTTCCCGAATGCGATCGGACAAGTCGTTCTGCACCTCAATCCAATTCAACCGAGCCACGCTGGACTCGCCTCTCGCAACACATTCCAAACCAAGGGACTCCCATTCCCGAACCAATCGCTCATCATGAGCTTCGATCCAATTCCCTTGCCCCGAGTACTTCCTACTCAAGGCATCCGCCACCACATTGGCTTTACCTGGCGTATACTGAATCGCCACCTCATAGTCTCCAAGAAACTCAACCCACCTGCATTGCCGCATGTTCAAGTCGTTTTGGTCCAAGAGATACTTCAGGCTTTTGTGATCCGTGAAGATCTCCACCCTTGCACCATAAACATAATGCCGCCATATTTTCAACGCAAAAATTACCGCCGCCAACTCCAAGTCGTGGAAGGGGTAATTCCTCTCATGAAGCTTCAACTGTCTAGACCCAAAAGCTATCACCATCGCTTCTGCAAGCATGTGGCAGAAGTCGGCCGGGTTTACACCCGTGCCCAAAAGACCTGGAGCAGTAGAACTGCTCGCCGAAAGCTCTTCTCTTGCTCTCGACGTTCCCGCCTCGTTGCTTGCACTCTTCAAGAAACAAGAAACAAGGATTCAGTCTCAAATCTCAAGACTTAAACATAAGGACACTCATGGTCCCGCGTTACTCTTATGTGGATAACTTCTCTACGCTTTGATATTGAACCTAACCAAGCTTTGATACCAAATTGTAACACCTCCCCTGTAATGAACGTATAATATGGGTCCGGCCGGGGCCCCACAACATACGGACGCCACAACTTTAGTATTAAAAGTCGATATAGCTACCCACACTCAAAACTCATTGCACAACACAGCGGAAACAAAACATGACTAGAAGTTATCCACCACTAAAGAGTAAAACAAATGGCCTTAAGGCCTTACATCAAGTGTTCAAAAGAAAATAATACATCAATCATGAATGTGCTTAGCACTCCTAGTCTACCTCGGCATGCAAGCCGGACAACAAGAGTCTCAAACATAACATCTCATAAGTAGGGCTACAAAAAGAGAAAAACACTTCATGAGGCTTAGACCTTTCTGGCCGGCGAGCTAGCTCCTGCATGCGATCCTTGCCCTGAAAAATTTATTAGTAACGTGGGTCAGCAAAGGCTGACCTCAAACTGTGCAACAACACATCTCCTCCCGGCCGCCCCTAACGGACCCCGGGGTACCCCTCCAACCTGCAAGTTAGCACTTCGTAGGCAATAATCATAAGCAGGAAAAACAACTATGGAAACAGGCTTGGATGTCTCATACATCATACATGTTCTCTACTGGTTGAGCATAATATAAAAGGGCCTACTTATGCAATCATGTATGTAATAACCTGGGTTTCACCCAAGGCACCCTAACTCGTATGCACCTAGCACATCATCACATCATATGGGTTCTCATCGATTCCCTATTGGCATAAAGCCGCAAACAAAGGGGTCATATTTCCCCCAACGGCTCACAGGCCGCCTCATGGAATTCTTGTCAAGGCCCCACCCGCTCAAGGTCTTAGCACCGGGCTTGCCCATATGCTCTGACGTCTCATATCAGGATTCCAACAAACACAAAACTGACCGATTCTAAGAAGCCTAGCCGGACCCCACCCGCTCATGGCCTCATTGCCCGGGCTTGTCCCCATGCTTGGCATTCTCGTCAGTCGCACAGAAGGGGACTAGTCTCGCCGGGATACTCTCCACACATGACGTGAACGTCACGGGACAGCCAGCCGACCACGAAGACGTAGCCACGCCTTGGCACGTCACAAACCAAGACACTTCCACCCGAGTCCCTCATTTGTACTGCAGCGTTCCCGTGCACCAAGGAAACCATCTCCAACTCATGCGGAGCTAACCTTGTCCACAAAGGAAAACATCTACCGCCACGAGGAGCTAACCTTGTCCGGTTCTGACTACACGTACTCACTCGAGAAAAAGGGGAAAACCATCACCACATTCCAAACGGCGTCTTGCCGCAACGAAATCTCTACGAATCCTTATCGTTCGTATGCAACATCACCGAGTCGGACTAACGGTCGCGACAACGGCTTCACCCACCATGCCTAATCCACTAACGGAGCGGATTTCCAATGCAAAACATGCCGAGGACGGACTCAATCAACCCGGAGGTTCCTCTTGAACATTGGCAAACCAAAACCCCTCTCATTTGAGAGTTTGGTGCCCAAAAACTAGAAAGAAGAATAAATGATGCTAAGACATGCATCCTAAGACCGAGAGGAGAAGTGTCGTTACCTTCCGACTCCTCTTCCTTGCCATGGCAAAATAGCCGGATGAAAACCTTCGCAACGATCTAAACTCCACGGTTCTGGACTCGGCTCGCGATTTGGAGCACCGAAACACCTCTTACAGCCCAAACTCTCCTTCTCCTTCTTCCTTGTTCTCACTTCTCTCTAGATCTTTAGTAAGAGAAAGCTTGGAGAAGAATGAGGGTTTTCAACCCTATTCTCGGACTTAACTCCCCAAGAACAGTCCTGAACCGTCAGATCCTAAAATCTGGGAAAGAATGGCCACGATCCGCCTGGAAAATAAAAGACCTGGGCCGAACACGGCCTGGCACACGCCCGTGTCTAGGGTCGTGTGCCTCATTCGCCGTCTCAAATTGACGCGCCTGGAACAGCACACGGGCATCCGACACGCCCATGTTCTATCCGACACGCCTGTGTCCCCAGTGACACGGCCGTATGGCCGACCGTGAGCCTCCATCGACACGGCCCTGAAACCAACCCGAGAGGTGACACGGCCTGGGACACGCCCGTGTCCCACGCCGTATGCCAAGTCTCGACACCCGTCGACAGGCTTTGTGTTGACACCGCGAAAAAACGTCGAGCGAAGATCGTCGACCAAGCGGGACACGCCCTGTGACACGCCCGTGTCATAGGCCGTGTGCCCCAGTCTCGACACTCGTCGAGCGAAAGTGTCGACACCCCGGGCCGAGTGTCGACACGGACTCGACACGCCCTGCGATATGCCCGTGTCGCAGGCCGTGTGCCCTACTCTCGACACATTGTCGAGCGAAAGTGTCGACACTTGGGCCAAGTGTCGACACGACCTCGACACGCCCTGCGACACGCCCGTGTCGCAGGCCGTGTGCCTCCTTCCAGAAACCCGAAAATTTTCCAGAACTGCAGACTGACCCTCTTGCAAAACTGGGGTGTTACACTGATCCAGTCAGCTTACACAGCAAACTCCAATCCGCATTCTTGAGTTCATAACCTCATCACAAGGCTAAACCGAACTCAGCGGACTCCAGCTCCACTCCGCACGCTCTTGCACATGCAATCCTCCAGTCCGCATACCCCCAAGCTAGCAATCAAGGCAACATCACTTCTACTAGGCTTGGCGGACTGAGAAAGCAGCCCGCGCTCCACTGCGCGATCTCCCCGGACTGAGCCAACCTGGACTTGGTTCAGATCACACCAAGTCCAGTCCCCTGGCCACAAGGCGGACACTGGATCTAGCCCGCCATACCGGGCGACCTCCAGCTTCTGTCCGCACTGACCGGCGGTCTCCGCGGCTTCCACTTGCCGCTGCACTAGAGCAAGACCAAGGCAACTGCCAAACCGGTCTGCCGAGCTCCAGTTCATCAGTCCGCTCCATGCCGGACTCCGCGGATAGGATTTCTATCCGCCTGGTTACTTCCTGGGATCCAACTGCCTGCTGAGTATTCGCTGGCCTGACAGACCACTGCTGCTGTCCGCGTAGTCCGCGCGAACAGACCGCCCAGGCCGCCACAGAGCAAACCGCCTACAACATCCCTGCGGACTTAGCAGTCCGCAAAACCTGTCTGCGTAGTCCGCGCAGATAGGTTGACCAAGCCTTCCATTCACCCACTTTCACTTCACAATTTTCAACACTCCCCCTTGAAGTGAGAAGTGGTGAATAACTCCAGCAGCTCCCGTAACCTTGCACCCGGTCCTTGCGATAGCATCTACGAAGAGATGTCCAAGACATAGTCCTCGCACCGCATATCATGGACCATGAGGGAGCCCTCCAGCACCTACAAAAAGGAGACATGCTTCCCTCTGCCTTCTTTAGCTTCAACCTCCACTCATGCCTCATAGGAGTATAACCAACTACCTTGGGCACAGAAGCCCAAGCCTTGTTATCTCTGAGAGAAGTCACCTCTTCAGCCTTAGTGTCAACCACCTCCTTGATTCTAGTGGGGTCATCATAGCCAGAAGTACCTTGCTCGACCTGAGGGCTAACAAGGAAACACGGAACCAAGTCCGCCGTGTTGCCTTCACTATATCGAGCTGGTGGCTTACTGATCCTCTTCGATCTCCAAAGAACCTGATCATGGCTAACCACCTCCGCTGCTTTTGAACCAGCTCCGTTCCCGGGCAAACCCGGAATAATGCTCCCCGTGCTTCCTGAACAAGACGCCTCCTCACTGGAACCAAGAGCACCTGGAGCAACGCTCCCCCTGCTACGAGAACCAGAAGACTCCCCTCTTGAACAAGAACTGCCTGCAACATCGCTCACCCTGCTTCCTGAACCGAAAGCCTCTGCCTTCGAGCCAGAAGATCATGGAGCTTCGCTCCTTCTTCTTCCCGACTCTGACGCTTTTCCCCCGGAGCTAGAACAACCTGGAGCTCCTGGTGACTCAGGCAACTCCACTTCCTTAGCAGCAACCTCCTTCAGCCCATCATCTAACCAGCTTATCTCTAGCTCCACATGAGAGCTACCCCAATACGGCGTCAACTCATCGAAGACAATGTCTCTCGACACTATGAGTTTCTTCGTCGCAGGATCCATACACCTCCATCTTCTCCTCTGCTCATCATACCCAACAAAGACTAGCTTTGTCTTGAGAGCACCCGGAGAGGGTATGTAGCAGGTAGATCCAAACACCCAAAAGTGCTTCACTGAGGGCTTCACTCCGAACATCAGCTCATAAGGAGTCTTCACTACGATCGGACTAAGAGGCATCCGGTTGATGACATGAGCAGCACAGGCCATTCCTTCCGCCCAAAGAGCCTTCAGAACGCCTTTACTCTCAAGACAACACTTGCAGATCTCTGTTAACCAACGGATCATCCGAGCCGCAATACTGCCTTGTTGTGAAGTATGTCCACAAGAAAGCTCCTTCCGGATCCCTTGCTTCCTGCAAAAGTGTGAGAACTCGGTTGAGCCAAACTCACCACCGAAACCTGTCCTCAACACCTTGATCCTCCGGCCAAGCTGACCTTCCACAAGCTTCTTGAACTCCACAAACAAGCATACCATGTTGGACTTCTTCTTCATGAAATATACCCATGTATACCTTGAATAGTCATCAACCAATATCAGCATGAACCTGCTGCCTCCAAGACTGGCCGTGACGGTCGGTCCCACCAGAGCACAATGGACAACCGCCAATGGTGCTTTACATCTGGATTGTGCTTTATCAACCTTGAAGCGATAGGCTCCACTTTCCTGACATCCCGCACACCCCCGACCATCGCCATAGGATGACAATCTAGGCAAGCCTCTTACGAGTCTTCTTTCCGCCATTGCTTTCAGCTTGTCCATCCCTACATGCCCCAGTCTTTCATGCCAGATAGCTGCACTATCATTGGCATTCATCCGATCAGCTCTAGAACTAGTTGATGTCCCAACTACGTTCTTCTCCTTATCTCCGACATGAGCTACGTTCGCCGAGAGCAAGACAACCTTGCACTCCTTCCGAAGATGACCTTGCTGCTTGCATTTATAGCACCTTGCTCCTTCCTTCCTCTTCCTATCATGCCTAGGAGAAATACTCCTTTCTTCCTGATATGAAGTAGAGGAACCATCGTCAGAAGCAACCTTCACCTCCTTCCTGAACAACCCATCAAGGGAAGTCCAAACCTCCGCAGCTGACCGACATCTACTGATGTGGTCCAAGAGCTCTGATGAGATCACCTGCTTGAGAATAGACTCCGCTTTCGAATTTGTCTCCTTCCAAGATCTCATCTCTTCAGCATTGTCAGCAGTATCCTCTTGTCTTCCTGCTCCGCATACAAACTCCTAAAGGTCCTCGCCAAGAAGAAGCTCTTCATACAAGACTTCCACCTTTCAAAGTTCATCTCTGTAAGGAGATCAATGCCAAGACAACTTGCATCCTCCACTGCCATGGTTCTACCACTGGTTTCCTCTACAGAAGAGCAACTACTTCCATTGAGCACTGCTTGACCACTCCAACAACCTCGCTTTGATACTATGTTAAAAATTCAACAAACCCGCAGAGGCCTCCTCGGATACCCTGTTGAAACTCAACAAACCGGAGGAGAACACCCCACTTATATTGTTGAAAGTTTTCCCGGATCGTGGAGTTAGCAGGGGTTATCTCAACAAAGCAGTAACAACCAGCAACACATGCAGCACAAGCTTCTTTATTGATCAAGAGCAAACTTCTCTACAAGGCGAGACACATGGTGAGACATGCTTCACCAAGCAACCCAACTAGGAGAACAGAGACAATTACAAAGACAAGAAACAAAATAAGCCGCGCGGACTCAATCAACAAGCCGTCGGTATACTGCTGTGGAGTCCGCTCAGTCCGCCAGGTCGCCAGACCGCAACCCAAGCTGCGCAGACTACCCCTTAATCCAATGCATAGCTCTTCACCGCCGATCTGCAAGCCGCCTTACCGCAAGGTCGCCTAGCCGCTAGACCGCACAAGCTGTGTCACCGAATGGAACAGTATGCCTGAAGCAGGCGACTTCCTGAACCCCGAACCAAGTTGCCAAAGAGAAGACCGCCTGGTCGCTATCCGCGAACTACTGTTTACCACCTATTGCTTAACCGCAGAGTCCGTACTATCCCTGACCGCAATCAGAGTCAAGTCCTAGCTTTCCAGCACTATCCGCACAACCTGCACAGCACAACCGGGTCAACTCTCAAACCGCGCGGACACCAAAGTCCAGACCGCAGCAACTTACACGAGCTCAATTACTGTTCACTTACTTCGGTTTAGGTTACATACTCCTGATGTGACATGGGTCCTATTTATAGGCACGATGATGAGTATGGTCACCGCCCTAGCCAATAGGATCACCGCCACATCCCGCAGCAAGAACAAGTGTGTCCGCCAGCCCGCGGACACACACTCCAGTTCGCCGCTCCTGTGAGATAGCCAGTCCACCCCAGCTTCTCCAAGGCCGGACTCCAATATCTAGCCCGCCTTGCCGCCAAAGGCCAAGCCTGGACCACCACAACCAGACTCCACAACAGCTGTGTCCGCCAATCTGCGGACAAGGCATCAGCCCGCATAACCCGAGCCCGCAGCCTCGCCATCAAGGCACCTGCCGGACTCAGCGGACACCCGGCTTCCGTCCGCACCTCCTGAGTCCATTGCCTCTATCTCCAAGGCACCGCCGGACTCAGCGGACACGCCGATCCAGTCTGTTTACACAGCAAACTCCAATCCGCATTCCTGAGTTCATAACCTCATCATAAGGCTAAACGAACTCAGCGGACTCCAGCTCCAGTCTGCACGCTCTTGCACAGGCAATCCTCTAGTCCGCATACCCCCAAGCTAGCAATCAAGGCAACAACACTTCTACTAGGCTTGGCGGACTGAGAAAGCAGCCCGCGCTCCACTGCGCGATCTCCCCGGACTGAGCCAACCTGGACTTGGTTCAGATCATACCAAGTTCAGTCCCCTGGCCACAAGGCGGACACTGGATCTAACCCGCCATAGCGGGCGACCTCCAGCTTCTGTCCGCACTGACCGGCGGTCTCCGCGGCTTCCACTTGCCGCTGCACTAGAGCAAGACCAAGGCAACTGCCAAACCGGTCTGCCGAGCTCCAGTTCATCAGTCTGCTCCATGCCGGACTCCGCGGATAGGATTTCTATCCGCCTGGTTACTTCCTGGGATCCAACTGCCTGCTGAGTATTCGCCGGCCTGACAGACCGCTGCTGTTGTCCGCGTAGTCCGCGCGAACAGACCGCCTAGACCGCCACAGAGCAAACCGCCTGCAACATCCCTGCCGACTTAGCAGTCCGCAAAACTTGTCCGCGTAGTCCGCGCGGATAGGTTGCCCAAGCCTTCCATTCACCCACTTTCACTTCACAATTTTCAACAGCATCATTTTGTTCCTCCATCCGTCCCCACAGTCTCCACTCTGCAGCTTCCGCTCCAGCCACCTCCTCCGTTGGCCCCTCAAGAGTCAGTCCTTCCAATGATCGCCCCCGCACTGATGTTGCCGATTCTGATCGCCGCAACTCACCTATGTCTCGGTCTTTCATCGCCATTGACCATCCACATACACACTAGCCATGACTCCAACTCTGCCCTACAATCCCCCCTCAACAATGGCCTCTGTCATGCCAACACTTGCAGTTTTTTTGACACATGTGAGCATGCTGACGCCCCGTCGCTGCCTCCGCTACAACTACACACAATTTGGAGTTATTCTGGCGAGAAATCAAAGAGCCATATGCTCCGGTCATCCAAGACCATTCGAGCTTGAGGGCAAGTTCGATTTGAAGAACTGGTGGAATGTTATGGGTCCCATGCCATCTAGAGGTTATATTATTATGTGTCTTTAGGTATTGAGTCGAGTTGTATCGAGCCGAGTATATGAATCAAGTTGTATTAGTCAAGTTGTATGTGTCGAGCCTTATCGAGTCGAGTCGTGATTATGGGTTATTAGTGTCTTATATATAGACCCCTTAGGTATGATATGGATATCAAAGAATATAATCAATTTCTCTCTCAAGTTCTTCTCTCTCTCTCTCAAGTTCTCCGCTCTTCTTCCCTATTTTTAAGATTAGGGTTGAGTTCGGCTCCTCCTTGTATCTCTGCCTCCACCGTCACCTCCGACGTGCCCCAAAGTACGCCCATAACATATTTATGTGTCATTATTATGTGTTCCTATAAGGATTATTGAAGGATGTATCTTCTATGTGTAAGGATCTAGGAAGTCTTGTTTGCCCTTTGTTATTGTAGAGGTACTCTTTGGGGTAACCGTCCCTCAATAGATTGACAAGAGTTTCTCTTGAATATTTTTCTTGTTTTATAATTTTACTTTACTTTTGTTCTTGAGGATTCTCCATTCTCGTCTCCCAACCTTATAAATTTCTCTTTGATAACTGTTAGAAACCATGGTGGGACCCATTTGAGAGGGGCACGTGACATCCAGATCCGGGGCCGACTGCAGTCAAATGACGTAGCATCCCCAACCAAATCACCTAGGATGAATTTAACTGGGGTAGGTTGTTGAGGCCCGGGATAGAACCCGGGACCTCCTTTATCAGGCAACTATCTCAAGTCCTGATACCCAACTGAGCTCCCCTCCTTTATCAGGCAACTATCTCAAGTCATTCGACTTTGGGGCACGTTGGGTATCAGGACTTGAGATAGTTGCCTGATAAAGGAGGTCCCGGGTATCAGGACTTGAGATAGTTGCCTGATAAAGGAGGTCCCGGGTATCAGGACTTAAGATAGTTGCCTGATAAAGGAGGGGAGCTCAGTTGGGTATCAGGACTTGAGATAGTTGCCTGATAAAGGAGGTCCCGAGTTCTATCCCGGTCCTCAACAACCTACCCCGGTTAAATTCATCCTGGGTGATTTGGTTAGGGATGCTCCGTCATTCGACTGCAGTCGGACACGGATCTGGATGTAACGTGTCCCCCTCAAATGGGCCCCACCGTGATTTCTAACAAAAGACGGCCATTAAAGTTTTCTTATAACCCCTAAAGCTTCAAATTCGGAGGTGTTGTTTTGGGTTTTTCATGCGCACTTAGTTTTATTATTATAATTTTTATATGAAAGCTAAAGTCTCTGCTTCCTACTCTTGCATAGAGTATTTATGCAAAAACCATACTTGTTAAATGGGATGAAAAGGCCGTCCATCTTTTTGCACGGAAGTTTTATCCGGAGGCTTTAAAAAATTTGATGAACATCTTCTCCAATTTCACAGTTTCCTAATTTTTACCGACAATTACTCGCGGGAAGTTTTGGTAATGCTGGACATTTTCATGTATATATACGCTTGAACCCCTGCAAGATGCTCGAGTAAAGTAGCACTTCTTTCATATTAAACGCGGAGTGGATGCTGGCAGGAAAATAGTGTTTATCTAGCTAGGTTTCACAGGTGCCTTATTGTTCTTAAGTTTATCGGTTTAGGATTTTCCATTATTTTCATTAATCATGTCATCATTTTAGCTAAAGATGGTGTTCATTGACAAAGCATTCCTATAGAATGTAGAATGTAGTACTAACATGAATGAATTGGTATTGTGATGTGTGATTGTGTGTAGAGGGCCTCTAGAGGAATATGCTTTGTAATATGTCATATGAGGGAATAGTAGATTTTTTGGTTCATAACATTCATGTATTTATAATTCGTGTGATTATTGATACTATTCACAATTGTTCCATTTGCTCATAGTTCCCATTTGATTTCCTGATATCCGTGCTCATTGTATTGCTCTAGACGTTAAGACCGACAAAAGTTTACCGTTCAGTGGTGGGGTGTTCATAGAAAATGTGGTGTTGCCTAGCAAGTGGCTTCCTTATGGCGCTTAGATATCTTTATCAAATCCTCAAGAAATGTCTGGTATCCGCCTCTACTCATGTATCGTTCGGTCAAGAGTAGATTTAGTCTCCGTTTGGCATGGTGGCAGTGGTTGTGAATCCGGTGGTTATGTACCGTCGTTCATGACTGCCAGACCTCACCTAATGAACTTTGTCCACTTTTATGTTCAAAACTAATCTTTTTGTGGCAGTCATAATCATTATCATGCCAACCATACATACTATAATTTTGGTGTTTTTGTCCAAACTCACCAGAGCAAAACTCGGTGCCAAACAGAGCCTTAGAAGACAATTTTTTTGATTTTCTTGGGTTTCTTTCTAGCACGAGGATACCTTTATCAAATAATCAGCCCGAAGTTCATGTATCCATAGGTCTATTATGAATGTAGAATGTAGTTTTTGTAGGAGGTGGTTTGATTGTTTTGCTTTGTTTATTAGGTTTATGTCGGCCACTTTGACGCTTTCATCAAATCTATTCATTGGCTAGAGTGGGCCCGGATAGATCTCTCTCGGGGTAGAACACTTTCAGCGCTCTCTTTAAATATTTTTCTCTTTATCATGTCTGAAAGAATTGATTTCAAGATACCTAAAACACCTAGAGGGGGGGTGAATAGGTTCAATTCTTTTTTACTTAAGGAAGACAGTATATGTTGCTAGCAATTAATCTATCACAACACAGTTCACAACACATATTGAAACAAAACAGCAACACAGAAGACACACAGTTTTATAGTGGTTCCCCAAGTGATGGGTACATCCACCTTTTCCCTTTGCCTATCTAACAGTGTACTAGATTCGGCTTAACTCCCTTCTTTCTTCTCAGATCCTCAGATCTTACAACTCAGAACCTTGAAAGGTCCCTACAGCTTAGACTTCAGCAAGTCCTACAACTCAGATCCTCCCACCTCAAAGTGAGTCCACACTCCTACAACTCATGCAATCAAGCCCTACCTCAGCCTCTTCAACAGTCCTACAACTCAGAGAAATTTATCTCCTATCTCTGGCACTCAGCCCTACCTCAGCATCTTCAACAGGCCTACAACTCAGGGAAATTAATCCCCTACCTCAGACACTCAGCCCTACCTCAGCCTTTATAGATTTAGGCTTACAACTCAGAGAGATAACTCTCCTACACTCAGATCTATAAAAGATCCTACAGAGAAAAGTGATTATAAAAAATATAAATCCTTTACCCAGGTTGAAAGAGAATGGGTTGCAGGTTTCTTGGTCAGTTCTTGATAGATCTGACTGCTTTAGATCCAACCTGTCTTAGCTTCTTCAAAGCTTCTTGAATTTGAACAAAGTAAGGTTGATCTTCTTGTGAAGTTGGAGGTGATCCTCAATCCAGCTTCCTTCTTCTTTTCAGATGTGGATCTGAATTATTCTTGCAGACTTGTTCAGGATCTGCCAGATACTTGTTGATTTCTGGATGAAGACTTTTCTTCTTCTTCTTAGTTGTTGGTTGTGAGAACTTCTTCGATTCTTCTATCTGATGATAGAACATGTCTTTATATAGGCTCAATACGAGGTTACCGGCTGATCTGGTTCATAACAGCCTTTTAACAACTCTGACAGATGCAACAGCTTTGTTGGTTATGACATCTGATAAGTCTCCAGTCAAGACATCTGATACTTCATTGATTTTTTTAACTCAGTAGCAAAGTGTCGAGACAATACTTCAAATGTGTCGACACAAATAGATCATGTGTCGACACAATCGTTGGTGATGTTGACACATGATGGGCCAAAACCCGAACAGGCAAGTGTACCTGTCAAATTGTAGTATCATGGTCTTATTTAAACACGGGGTTGTCAAGTACTGCTACTCACGCTTGAACTATTATCCTACTGAAAGAAAGTGGGTTTTGAGAAATTTTTAAATTAAAACTAAAGATAATTTGAAACAAAAACTTATGTTAAAAAAAGCTAGCATTCGATCAATGATTCACCATGAAATGAGACAAGAAGGAAAAAAATGATTAATTTTATAATTACGAATTAAACTCGACTGTGACGGATCCGAAAATAAGACAAAATCTCGCTAGAGCATTAAGTCTCCTAACTTATAGACGCTTTGATCGAAATCTCTTTACAAATCAAAGTGGCCTAAAGTTGCATTATCGAGGTGATCCGCACTATTGGATTTGACTCCAATCCGGAGGATTTACGTCGTCCTATCTCTAGGATTGCATGCAACTCCTTCCTTCTTTGAGTGATCTATCAAATCAACGAGTCTCTCGACTACTATGAAATGAGATCAAATGCCTACTACCGTATACAGAAAATACGGAGTCGACTCGATAAAAATCAAAGAAGGAACGAGAATAATTTAGACAAAAATAAAACTAAAAAAATAAAGGAAAACCTCATCTCATTTGATGGATCCTCATGATCGAATGCTAACGGAAAATTATCTACACATGTTTGAGAAAGAAAGCACAAAAAGATAAAAGAAATTCATTTTCATTGCTTGATAAAAAGAGAAGTACAAAATAATAAAAGAGACAAGTTATGCTACCAAAAAAAAGATTACACTAACAAGAAAAGAAAAACAACAAGTAAAAAAGGGAAGAACTCTCTCGTGAACTAGCTATCTCACTTGCTCTCCCTCCAAAATCCTACTCCCAAAGCATGAGACCATGGTGCCTTTTTATAGATGAGGAGGGAAGATTCTAGATGGGAATAAAATGAAATGGCAAGGGGGGGTGGCCGGCCATGTAAAGGGAGAGATGTTCATGCATGGCATTAATGAGGGGAGAGGGAGAAGATGAGATTCATTGCATGTAGTTAAAAGAAATAAAAATAAAAAAAATACAAGGGGAATGAATAAGAAATAAAGAGGGGAGAAAGAAATAAAAGAGAGGGAAAGAGAGAAGGAGGTGGGATGAATGAGGATGGCCGGCCATGCATGGGTGGAAAGGTGCATGCATGAATTAAATGAAAGGGAGAGAGGAAGGTGGATTCATTGTATAACATTTAAAAGAAATGTAATAAAATAAAGAGAGTAAAAAGGGGGGATGGATGATAATAAAGAGTGGAGAAAAATAATAAAAAGGAGAGAGAGGAAAGTGGTCGACCAACATATGAATGGGGAGAAAAATGCATGAATGGGAAGGTACATGCATGGAATTAAGTGAGGTGGAGAGCATGAGGTGGCCGGCCATGCCTTGGATAAATGGGCTATTTTTTATAGGCTTGGGATCACCAAGAGGAGGAGCTCGGTTTGCATCATGTGGGTAGCTTCATCATTGAAGTGGGCTGAACTTGAAGGCTTCATGGACTCAGGTTTCACTAATGAAGAAGGTCGGGTTGTACCATGGTGAAGAAGTGGGCTGCTCTTGAAGTGGTCGGGCTGCTACATCTTTGAAGTGGGGGCCGGGCTGCACTAAGGAAGGAGGCTTGGGCTTTGAACCTACAAATAAAACAAAACATAACATTAGTTAATACAAATAGAACTAAACATTACAAACATAACATATCATACTATTAATTAATTATATTCATTACAAAACACAAGTAAACATAAAACTATAGATTTTTATATCAAAACATAACAAAATAAAATTGCAACATAATAAGCAAATAAAACTATAATAAAACAGGAATTATAATATCCTAACACAAAAAGACTTTAAGAAGAAATAAAACAAAACATGCATAAAAATACTTAAAACATATAATTAAACTAGAAATTTTGTATACTAAACTACCCCAAAAACGATGACTAATACAAGTCATCAAATTCCCCCATGCTTAGGCTTTTGCAATTCCAGAGCAAAAGTATGAGAAATATTTATAAGACATTTAAAAAGTTTTCAATTAAACTAAAAATTTATTTACACCAAAGTCAAGCCAAAAATAAAATTTAGGGATTTACGAATTAAGTCCTAAATTATGAAATTAAAGTGAAAATAAAGAAATATTTAGCCAAAAATTCGCTAATAAATTAACTAGCACTCAAAATTGAGTAAATTGCAAACAAGGTTAGATTAAAATTATTAAAACAATAACTTAAAAGAAACTTATGGAAGAATGCAACCTACTATTTATGCTCTCCCAATATTTTAATTTAAAATCTAAGACAATAATATTGGCTAAGGGGTTTGGGGAGGAAATCAACTTGAAGAGGTATTTGATTGGAGGTGATCATCATTATTTTTTTTTTCACACCCCACCAAATATTTTTTATAAAATATATATGTAATACCAGAAAATGATAGACTAACATCCTTTCACTTCCCACGACATATATGAACTTTTAATTCCTCTCTTCATCTGGGTTGCGTATGTTTACCAGAGAATAAGGAACTAACATCTCCTTATTCTCATGACATATGATCTAACAATAAAAAGAAAAAGGAATGAGTTAAACAAAATTTTAGAAAATAAACTTAAAATACTAGAGAGCAACTACTAGTAGATTGAGATTTCCTAAGAATCTAAAAGCATGAGGTAATAATAATTAGAATCCAAAATTGTTAAGCAAAATTACTACAAAATTGAAACTATTTAAAATAAAAGAGAAAACGTGCTAAATAAATTACTCTAAGCAAATTAAAACCATAAGATAATTCTCAAAACTAAATCACTAAATATTAGATTTAACTAAACATGATAAAACAAAAGATTAGCAAATCAAAAAATAGTAAAAATGCTTATAAACAAATTCAAACAAAATTAACAAAAAGATTAAGCAAGGGGTTTATTATATTTTTGGATTTTGATTTTTTTGATTTTTTTTGGGTTTTTGTATTTTCTAGTTTTTTTTTATTTTTGATAAAGCTAAATTACTTAAAAACAAACTTTTTTTTTGAAAAACATAAAAAGAAAAGATATTTTTTTTAAAAAAAAGAAATTAAAAAGAAAAGAAAAGGAAAAAGAACGAAGCCCTCCCCCATGCTTGGATTTTGCATTGTCCTCAATGAAGAATAAAAACAAGAAAGAAAAAGGAAGAAGAAAAGGGAGGGGGGATGCAATAAAGAAAATACTTAAAAAGAAAACGACTTCCCCAGATTCGTAAGGCCGAATGCTGATTTCATTCCGCCATGCTTAAGCTGGACAACGGCTCAGGCCTAAGGAAGAGAAAAAAAATGATGGAGCCAAACGAACTGCCGAAGGTTTTATTCCTGCAAAATACAATAAGAAAACAAAAAAAAACAAAATAACAAAAAGGATAAGCGAGGGGTGCCTCCCAATAGCGCTCTTTGTTTAACGTCCTCTAAGCCCGACGTTATTGGTTAGCTAAATGGAAAATAAAAACTAAAGTGAAGAGGTAACTCCATAAGTATGCGCTTAGGAGAGTACATCAAAAAAAAGAAAAATTGAAGAATCACACCGGCATGGGGTGGAATCTTCAATGGAATGACGCCCGGAAATGAACGGACGAAGTTATAGAAGAACTCCGCCGTATGTAAAATGGGAAAAAAGGGGTCGTCAAAAAAAGAAGAAGAAAAAGAAGAAGAAGAAGAAATAGAAAGAGGAACAAAAGAAGTAGAAAAAGAAATTTCATCAACAAAAATTTCACAAGGAGAAGAAGAGACTTATGAAATTTCGGGAGAAGAATGCGTAGAGAGGACTAAACAAGAATTATCTAAAATAAAAGAAGAAGAAGAAAAAGACTCGCTAAAACTAGAAAAAGTTGGAACATTTAAAGTTTGAAGCGAAATGGAATCACAAACATTTTCAGAAAAAGAAAGAATGATGAGACGTCTCATCATACTCAAAGGGTAAGAAGCACGCCGGAACATCCATAGGGGTGTCATCCAAAGGAGGAAGGAAACAATCCGGATTATCCGAATAGTTATCCTCCTCGAGAGGAAAAAGACAAGCCGGGATATCCGGTGACTCATTATACGATGAAATTGGAGGAGACGAAGAAAATGAAGCGGCCTCACGAGAAAAATAATCGATAATAGTTTTCAAATGCGAATTAATATTATCAAGAGAAGTTTGCAATTCAAAATACGCATTATCGATTGAAGTAAAATTTAGAGGCACTGCGCTTTGCGGGGCAAAATCATAAGAAAAATAAGACGGGTTCCCCATCTCCCAAGTAGGATAAAAATTGGAGTAAGAGTCAAATTGGCCACTTTGACCTGCTCCAAAAAAATTGAAATCAAAAGAGGGAGGGGTTCCCGAAAGACATTCAGAATAAAAGTGGTCGGACGACCCGCAAAAATTACAAAAAGCGCCAAAAGAAGATGATTTCATAAAAAAAAACTGTTAGCAAAAAGAAAGGGAAATTTAAATTTTTTTGTTTTTTTTGTTTTGTTAAATTTTTTTTTTAATTTTAGTAGAAGTAATAAACTCGATGCTTTCGTAATATTGCCAAAATAGTCCCCGGCAACGATGCCAAAAACTTGATGGGCTAAAACCCGAACAGACAAGTGTACCTGTCGAATTGTAGTATCAAGGTCGTATTAAAACACGGGGTTGTCAAGTACTGCTACTCACGTTTGAACTATTATCCTACCGAAAGAAAGTGGGTTTTGAGAAATTTTTAAATTAAAAGTCAAGATAATTTAAAACAAAACTTATGTTAAAAAAAGCTAGCATTCGATCAATGATTCACCATGAAATAAGACGAGAAGGAAAAAAATGATTAATTTTATAATTACGAATTAAACTCGACCGTGACGGATCCGAAAATAAGACAAAATCTTGCTAAAGCATTAAGTCTCCTAACTTATAGACGCTTTGATCGAAATCTCTTTACAAATCAAAGGGGCCTAAAGTTGCATTATCGAGGTGATCCGCACTATTGGATTTGACTCCAATCCGGAGGATTTACATCGTCCTATCTCTAGAATTGCATGCAACTCCTTCCTTCTTTGAGTGATCTATCAAATCAACGAGTCTCTCGACTACTATGAAATGAGACCAAATGCCTACTACCGTATACAGGAAATACGGAGTCGACTCGATAAAAATCAAAGAAGGATCGAGAATAATTTAGCCAAAAATAAAACTAAAAAAATAAAGGAAAACCTCATCTCATTTGATGGATCATCATGATCGAATGCTAACGGAAAATTAGCTACACATGTTTGAGAAAGAAAGCACAAAAAGATAAAAGAAATTCATTTTCATTGCTTGATAAAAAGAGAAGTACAAAATAATAAAAGAGACAAGTTATGCTACCAAAAAAAAAAAGATTACACTAACAAGAAAAGAAAAACAACAAGTAAAAAACGGAAGAACTCTCTCTTGAACTAGCTATCTCACTTGCTATCCCTCCAAAATCCTACTCCCAAAGCATGAGACCATGGTGCCTTTTTATAGATGAGGAGGGAAGATTCTAGATGGGAATAAAATGAAATGGCAAGGGGAGGGGGGGGGGGTGGCCGGCCATGTAAAGGGAGAGATGTTCATGCATGGGATTAACGAGGGGAGAGGGAGAAGATGAGATTCATTGCATGTAGTTAAAAGAAATCAAAATAAAAAAATACAAGGGGAATGAATAAGAAATAAAGAGGGGAGAAAGAAATAAAAGAGAGGGAAAGAGAGGAGGTGGGATGAATGAGGAGGGCCGACCATGCATGGGTGGCAAGGTGCATGGATGAATTAAATGAAAGGGAGAGAGGAAGGTGGATTCATTGTATAACATTTAAAAGAAATGAAATAAAATAAAGAGAGTAAAAAAGGGGGGATGGATGATAATAAAGAGTGGAGAAAAATAATAAGAAGGAGAGAGAGGAAAGTGGCCGACCAACATATGAATGGGGAGAAAAATGCATGAATGGTAAGGTACATGCATGGAATTAAGTGAGGTGGAGAGCATGAGGTGGTCGGCCATGCCTTGGGTAAATGGGCTATTTTTTATGGGCTTGGGTTCACCAAGAGGAGGAGCTCGGTTTGCATCATGTGGGTAGCTTCATCATTGAAGTGGGCTGAACTTGAAGGCTTCATGGACTCGGCTTGCACTAATGAAGAAGGTCGGGCTGTACCATGGTGAAGAAGTGGGCTTCTCTTGAAGTGGTCGGGCTGCTACATCTATGAAGTGGGGGCCAGGCTGCACTAAGGAACGAGGCTTGAGCTTTGAACCTACAAATAAAACAAAACATAACATTAGTTAATACAAATAGAACTAAACATTACAAACATAACATATCATACTATTAATTAATTATATTCATTACAAAACACAAGTAAACATAAAACATAAAACTATAGATTTTTATATCAAAACATAACAAAATAAAATTGCAACATAACAAGCAAATAAAACTATAATAAAACTAGGAATTATAATATCCTAACACAAAAAGACTTTAAGAAGAAATAAAACAAAACATGCATAAAAATACTTAAAACATATAATTAAACTAGAAATTTTGTATACTAAAGTACCCCAAAAACGATGACTAAAACAAGTCATCAACACAGCTCACATAATGTCGACACAGCTCTTCTTTTTCTTCTTGACACAGCTTCTGTGGAATGTGTAGACACAAGTCCTGTGTGTCGACACAACAGCTTCTAGTCTCGACAAAGTTGATGTCGAAAGAATTCTGGAGTGTGTCGACACAAGTCCTGTGTCGACACAAGTGTTGTCGACAGAATTCTGGAATGTGTTGACACAAGTCCTTCTTGTCGACACAGTTGTTGTCGACAGATTTTCTGTGTGTCGACACAAGTCCTGTGTGTCGACACAGTTGTTGTCGATAGAATTCTGGAATGTGTCGACACAAGTCCTTCTTGTCGACACAGTTGTTGTCGACAGATTTTTTGTGTGTCGACACAGTTGTTGTGGACATAATTCTGGAATGTGTCGACACAAGTCATGTGTGTCGACACAGTTGTTGTCGATAGATTTTCTGTGTGTCGACACAAGTTTTGTGTGTCGACACAATCTGGCTCCTGGTGTCGACATAGCCTTTCCCATGTGTCGACACAATTCTTCTCAAGTGTCGACACTTGTACTCAGAAACTTTTTCTGCATTTCCTTAACCTGCACATTCAAACTCAACACAACATCAAATACACATTGATCAATATCATTGAGTTAGGTGAGTCTTCTCCAAATCTGGTACACATTTTCCAATGTACCCAACAATCTCCCCCTATTTGGATAAGTCATAACCCTTAGTCAATGATATACATCACTTTATAATAAAACACAAAATATGATGTATAAAAGCATTATTTGATATGGTAACACATAAACAAAACCAATATATTGTATCATCACAAAATATGATAAAATATAGTGAACATGAATCAAAGTTTTGTTGAAGTACAAGAACTTTTTGTACAACAGATTACATAGATTTTAAAACACAAGATTACATAGTTCTAAAATCTAGTCAATCTATTATAGGACTGATTAGGCTCCTTGATGACTATGTCTTTGCCAGACTGAATCATTGCTTGTACATTAGCTTCAGTGTCTTCAGCTGGCTTCTTTCCTTTAAGATCCTTTCTCTTGAGTTCTTCAGCCTTAACCTTTTGCCTTTCAAAATAGTGATAAGACTTTGGAAAGTACTTGCTAGGCTCCACAGAAGTAGCAGGTATATTCTCAGCTTTGAGATCTCTTCTAAATTGATGTATAACATCTTGGCGTTTATGATACTTACTTCATTCTTGTTCAGAGTACCACTTGCCCCTATCATGCGTGTTGTCTTTAACAGCTTGCCAGGCAGTGAGAATAATGTTCCTGGAGGTGGGACTCCATCTTTCAAAATCAGGTTTTAACTCAGCCTGCTCTCTAAACTTTTTCTTAGAAAGTTGAGCTTCTTGCTCTCTTTTCAAGGCTGCTTCAGACATCGCAACCTTCTCAATAATCACATTCTGAACCTCCTGTGGAGGACTGTACATTTGTTGTACTGCAGATTGAATGCCCTCAAAATCAACAGGTGCATAAATAAATTGAGCCACTTCCTGCTGAACCCCTTCATTGGCAGCAGTTTGAATACCTGAATCAGCAGTTTTGTCATCATCACAAAGGGGTGGATAACCAAAAGTTTATCTGATAGCATTAGTTATCTATTTAGTATGTTCAGAGCCGGCATTGACTAACACTCTCTCCCTCTTTATGACTTCTCGTTCAATATGAGCTCTTAAATCATCCTTCTGAAACCTTATCTGATCAACTAGATAATTTGTGTCTTCTTTGTAGAATGATCTGAACTTCTGCAGCTGATCAGAAATTACCTTCTAAGAGGCCTGGATAGCAGTGTTAACATCAGTCAAATTTGCTTTGAGTTGTTTATCAAACTCAGACTTTTCTTTAACAAGGAGCTCAGTTAAAGCAATGGCTTTATTCTTCAGTTCAATAACAATCACATTATGAGATTCAGTAAGATTGTCATTCATTCTTATTTGATTTTCCAAAACATAGCCTTGTTTGACTGCTATATCATCTATCTATGTCTTTGCCTCTTGTTGTTGTTTGGCTAGGTAGACAAGAACATGTCCTCCCTTTTGAAAGCATTCAGTCATTTCCATTTTATACAGATTTATCTCAAATCTGATAGATTTGATATCTTGAGCGAAAGTAAATTTGAGTTCCTTATGACTTTCATCCACATACTTCTCAAGAGCTATTCTTTGCTCATCCATCTTAACTTGCAGTGCCACCAACAGTGAGCTGAAGTCAACTGTTGGAGCTGGTGGTTGGGAGACAGTCTGCAAGGCTTTTTTATAGCCTAAGCTCTTCTTTCTGAGGACCATCAGTTTCCTCTTCTTGTCCCTGGAAACTTCTTAATTTTCAGAAGAATCCGATGAACTTGCTATGTCCACTGTGTCTTTTGGACTAGAGGGCAACTCCTTCTCAGTCCTTGGCTGCTCCCCCTCAGTCCTTGGATGCTCCCCCTCAGTCCTTGCATCTTGTATGTCAGGAAATAACTCTTCTAGAGTGAACTCTTACTGCATTTGAACAGGAGGAATATCTTTCTCTTGTGCAGTGGATGGAGTGTCATCAAATGCAAAAGTGTCCTCCATTGTAGTGTCATGTGCTGGGACACTTTCTTGGTTAGTCTGTTCAACATCATTTATATGTACAGTCAGTGTAGTATTTTCTGAATTGAGAGCAGCTTGATTTATATCCAGTATTACCTCAAGTATAGATTGTGTAGCTGCTTCACTGTCCAATGCAGCTGTGTTGATAGGTGGCTCTTGTTCATGAGCTCCCCCTGAAGGTAATGCCTCTTGTTGAGCTGAAGCTGGAGAAAGCTCATTGGCTCCCCCTTGATGAGGCTCTTCCTGTACCTGAACTTTTGAGATGTTGGTGGCAGGAATCTGCTCCCCCTGCACCTGACCATCATCTACAGTCTCTAGAGCAGGTGATTTCCTAGCATTCTCTGGTCTTTCTTCATCTGAGCTGAAGACCACTTCTTCTGAATCACTAGAAGATTCAGTTGTCTTGAGAATTGGTTTTTTCTTTTGTTGTATCTGTTTTGTTTGTTTCTGTGGAGTAGAAACATCCTTAGTCAGGACCCTTTCCCATCTGGATAGTATCCTTAAATCCATTCTTCTCATATGGTTTATCTTAGATCCTGCTGTATGATTCATCACTTCAGGAATATTCATAGTCAGATATAGGCTTAGTATTCTGCCCCAGTTTGATTTCTTTAAACTTTCTTTGATCTTTTAAAAGATCACAACAGACCAGTTAGTTTTGACCTTGAAGATGACTCTGGTCATTAGATTGAACATATAGGCAGGTATTATATCATGTCCTCCTATTTTGCACAGAATTACTTTTCCTATAATTTCAGAAAGAAATTTTCCATGGGAGTTCATTCCCTTTCTGTGCATAGAAGATCCAATCTTGGTGGTGGGATCCAGTGCACACCATTGGAGAGCTTCTCTGGTCATGGAAAATACGACTTCATCTTCTTCTTGAACCCTTGGCAGTTGTAGTGTCTTCCTCAAACTCTTCAGGTTGAGTTTGACCTTGGTTCCTTGAACGGATGACTTAATTTTCAGGCCCGTTGAATCCAATATTGCTGCTGTGTAGAATTCAAGAACCTCATTCTTCCAAATCTTGGTAGGTTCTGAGACCAAGTATTCTAAGACATTCTCTGTGATTAGGGTAATCACAGCTTTGATGTCATGTGCTGCACTCCCAAACGCATCGCGAACAAGTTCATAACCCTCGTTGATGTTGTCTTCTAATTTTGGTGCCATTAGAGATGAGAGATTGATGAGAAAAGAGATGAAGGTTTGTCGACACAAAGGTTTGGTCTCGAGAACTTGGAGAGCGTAGTCGACAGGGTTTTAATTCCACCTATTTATATGTTTCTAAACAAAGAAGGTCATAAGGCGGGTTGAAATAAACCTATTGTGTCGACACTGTTGGGATTGTGTCGACACAGACAACTAAAGTCTCGACAAAGAATTACTATTCTATGTGTCAACACCAATTGCAATGTGTCGACACAAATAATCTTAAGAGCTTACACTAATCTCTATGTGTCGACACAGACGACTGTATGTGTCGACATCAACATTTAAGTGTCAAGATAGCCATGTGTCAACACCAAATTCTGAGTGTCGACACAATCTTCTGTTGGGTACATTGGTCAAATGTACCTGATTTGAAGAAGCCTCACCTAACTCAATGATATACATCATAATGTATTTGATGTTTTGTTTGAGTTACTTGTGCAGGTTAGGTATTCACTGGACTGAAGCTAAAAGTTTCTAAGTCCATGTGTCGACACCCAGAGGGAAAGTGTCGACACTTGAGAAAGCTTGTGTCGACACCCAGACAAGCTGTGTCGACACTTGGAGTAATTGTGTCGACACCTGAGAAGAAGAGTCGACACCAGTCAGAAAGTGTCGACACTTGGAGCTGTGTCGACACTCAGTGAAGAAGAATGCAGAAAAGCTGTGTCGACACTTAGTAGAAGTGTCGACACCTAGAAGAGCTGAGTCTACATCAGAAAGTGTCGACACTTGGAGTTGTGTCGACACTCAGCAAAATTCTGCAGAGACTAAGGACAAGTGTCGACACTCAACACAATGTGTCGACACTCAATCAGCAGAGTCAACATATGAAGAATGTGTCGACACTCAGCACAATGTGTCGACACACAAACAGAAGAGTCAGCACTTGAAGTAAGTGTCGACACCCAGCACAATGTGTCGACACTTAGCTAAAGACTCTACACTTGAAGAAAGTGTCGACACAAGGAGCTGTGTCGACACTTAGCAAAGAACAGAAAAGTTTACAAAATATTCTAAGTACAAGTGTCGACACTAAGGGAATGTGTCGACACTCAGCTGAAGAAACAAAATTGAAGACTTGTGTCGACACCAAGAAGCAGTGTCGACACTTGACAGTTTCAACACATGAAGATGTGTCGACACAAAGGAGATGTGTCGACACTTAGAAGAATTCAACAAGTTACAGAAGATCAAGTACTTGTGTCGACACTTAATTTCAGTGTCGACACTTGAAGAAGAATCTGTGTCGAGATATAGAAGGAGTTGTGTCGACACCTTGTAGACTTGTGTCGACACTTACACAACATGTGTCGACACTTGGTCTATAAGTGTCGACACTTAAGAACAGAAATTCTCGACACTATCAGACAATTAGAGAATTTCAAGAAGTGACTGGTTGACATGACAGCTGCCGATCCAGCCGGTCTACAGCAACTGTCAGAGATGTCAGAAGTCAGTTATGAACCGGACCAGCCGGTTACCATGAAGAATGCCTATAAATAGGCACAGACTGTTTACAGAAACAGTGGTTGTTAAGGTTGTTGATCAAATTGTTAACAGAGTTCAGATTATTGTTGAAGTAATCATTAAAGTGGTATACTAAGAATCAACACAAGAAGATCTTGCTGTCCAACAGCAGATCTAAGAAGTTGGAGAGAGAGAGCTCCAATCAAGAATTCAGTCTTTGGAACTAAGGCTGAGAAGAAGGATTCAGAATCATCTGGATCTCAAGAGGCAGAGGTCAGGGATCAACTGCAGAGGATTCAGACTAATTCAGTTCTACTCAAGAAGCTTTGAAGGAAGCTAAGTCAGTTTGGATCTAGCTGAGTTCTTCCAAGAACTCTTCAAGAAACTCTCAACTCCTCTCTTATTTTCTGAGTTGTAGAGTTAGTTATTGTAATTCAATTTTAACTTGCAGGATCCATTGGATCTGAGTGAATTGTAAGCCTATATTATAAAGGCTGAGGGTAGGGCTTGGTTGCCTGAGTGTAGGAGTTGAAGAACTCTGAGTGTAGGCCTTAATTGGCTGAGTGTAGGCCTGGGTGGCTGAGTGTAGGCCTTGGTGGCTGAGTGTAAGGCTTTGGGCCTGAGGTGTAGGAACCTAGTTGGGTTCTGAGATAGTGGAGAAGTTTGGCCGAATCTAGTACACTGCTAGATAGGCGAAGGGGGAAAGTGGATGTACCCAAAGATTGGGGAACCACTATAAATTTGTGTGTCTGCTGTGCTGTGCTGTGGATTAGCAGTTTATATCTTGTTATTACTGTTAGCTGTAGAAATCTGTGTGATAACTATTTTGCTGCAAACAAAGTTTCAAAAAGGTTTAGGTCACCTATTCACCCCCCCCCCCTCTAGGTGTTTAGGTACCATATCTTTCAAGTGGTATCAGAGCCAGGTTCCTCAAAAAGAACTAACTGTCTGAGGAGATCTAGTTTGGCAGATTCAGTGTAAGTCAGAACACAGTTTCAAGAAAATCAAGAACATGGGTTCTTCAGAGAATCACAAGGAATTGGGTTCAATGAAACTGCCTATATGCAGAAAAGAGATCTTTGGGATCTGGAAAGAAAGGGTTAGGCTATTTATGGAGGCATCTGACCCTAGAATCTACATCACAGTCAAAGAGGGGCCATATGTGCCCATGAAGGTTTCAGTTTTGGATGCTACACAGAGAACTCCAAAGGATTTCTCTGAGATGACTAAGGATGAAATTGTCCTAGCCACTATGGACAAGAGGGCACAAAACATTATAGTAAGTGCCATTGATGATGCCACTTTTCAGAACTTAATTCACTGTAAAACAGCAAAAGAGATGTGGGATACTCTCATTGTCTATATGGAAGGTTCTGAAGAAGTTAGGCAAGATAGGAAGTCCTTGCTTAATCAAGAGTATGAGAGCTTTAGGCAAGGAAGAGGAGATAGCATCACTGAATGCTACAAGAAGTTCTATAGAATTGTTAATGAACTCATGTCCTATGGAAGAGAGTTCACTAACTATGAATTGAATGATAAGTTCTTAAGGTCCCTAACCAAAGATTGAGACACCAAGATATGTGCCATCAGAGAAATGGCAAAGTTGGGAGACATTCCTCCTCCCACACTGTTTGGGAAGTTGTTGTCTTATGAGATGCAGCTGTCAGTGAGAAAAGAGGAGGAAAAATCAACAAGGACTGAGCACAGGGAAAGGACTGTTGCCTTCAAATTAGGAGTACCTAGAAAGGGCAGGACTAAGTCATCAACTCCTCCTCCAGAGGTAGTTGAATCAGAATCTGATGAGTCTGTTAGCACAAAGTCTACAAGCAGTGAAAGTGATGAAGACTTTGCTGCATTCACCAGACATTTTCAGAAATTCCTGAAGAAGAAACAGTGGAGGTCCAGACCTTCATTTTCCAAAGGGAAAGAAGTTCAGTATCAGGAGAAGAAGCCTTCAAAGAAGGACAAGAAAAAGACAAAGACTAGTAAGGCAACTGGGTCTAAGATAGTGTGTTACTGCTGCAATAGACAGGGTCATGTTATTGCAGATTGTCCTGAGAGAAGAAGAGAATCCAGTGACAAAAAGAAGACTCACTTCAAAGGAAAGAAGGAGAAGTCCTTTGTTGCAAAGAATGAGAAGACTCTTTCAGACATTTCTTCTTCAGACACTGAGACAGATGCTGAAGCCTACATAGGGCTATTTGCTGAAGAAGAAGAAGAGTTTATGCAGATCATGGAATCAATCTATGAACAAGAAGAGTGTCAGTGCCAAGGACTAATGGCATTGAATGAAAGTACCAAAATCCTGGAGCAGCCAGGACCTAGTCAGGTACAAAGTCCAACTCAAAGTTCAGATTCCAGTTCCAGTTCAGAGTCAGATTCATCTTCATCAAGTGATGGAAGTGTTTCTGAATCTGAGGGAGATATTCATCAGCTCTTAGATGAATATAAAGTACTGTTGCAAGCCTATAAGAAAAGCAAGACCCTAGCCAAAAGTCAGGCAAAGGAGATTGCTGATCTCAAGGCAGCTGCAACAGATTTTGAGAAGAAATTTGATCAAAAGCTCAATGAAGTAGCCAGGCTGAAACACATTACTGTGATTCAGATGGGAACTATCACCTATAAAAATGATCAAATTAAGAGACTGGAGATCAATCTTCAGAAGGAAAGAGAGCTAGTTGCTAGGTTTTCAAAACCTAAATCAGTGCTACACTTAATTGATGAATTTGTTCATCATAAAGGAAAGACTGGATTGGGTTTTATTAAACCAGCTAGGACTGTTCAGGATCAGTCCAAGTCCAAGGGCAAAGCCCCAACATTCAATAAGCCTGCTGTAGTCAAGACAGCCAAGTCTGTACCTAAGCAAAGGTACAACAAGTTTGAATGCTGGTGCTGTGGCAAAGTTGGCCACTTTGCCTTGGACTGTTGGCACAATGTAAGTGCCAATGGGAGTAGCAAGCTACCTGGTGGAAAGCTAGTAGGTAGCTATGTCATGTTGCAAACTAACAATCACCAAGGACCCAAGTTTACTTTGGGTTCTAAGGTTCATTAATTTGTTTTGCAGGTGAATCCAAGTGGCCATACCCCAACATGGTACTTGGATAGTGGATGTTCCAGACATATGACTGGAACAAGGGGACTATTGAAGGACTACATTCCAATCAAAAATGGTCCAAAGGTGACCTTTGGTGGTTCTGAAAAAGGAATCATCAAAGGGTTTGGTAACATTTCCTCAAACTTAGTTACCATTACTCATGTGGCTTATGTTAAAGGGTTGAAACACAACCTTATAAGTATAAGTCAATTAAGTGATGTAGGGTATGACATCTCATTTGTTAAAAATGGTTGTCATATCAAGAGGTCAAGTGATCAAGAGATCATTTTGACAGGATATAGAAATAGGAATGTCTACTGCTTAGACATTATGATTGAGAACAATGGTTCTCCTGTCTGTCTTGTAGCTGATGAGACAATCTCTCATTGTGTCAAGTGGCACAAGAGGCTAGCTCATCTTAACTACAAGACTATTAGCAAACTCTTTAACAAAGAGTTAGTGAGGAATGGTCCTCAAGTTAAGTGTGTCAAAGATGGCATTTGCTCAGCTTGTCAAAAGGGCAAGCAGACTAAATCCACCTTTAGAAGCTTAGATAACAAAGATGCTGTGAGGTGTTTATACCTCTTGCATATGGATCTATTTGGTCCAATGCCAGTTCACAGCTTAGGTAGGAAGGTCTATACCTTTGTAGTTGTTGATGACTACTCAAGGTTTTCCTGGGTGTTCTTCTTAAGGCAGAAATCTGAAACACCTAGTGTCTTCTATAGCTTTGTTAAGCAAATTTAGAATGAATTGAACTGTACAGTGGTCAAAATTAGAAGTGACCATGGTACTGAGTTTCAGTCTGAAAGCATGACAAAACTGTGTGAAGATTTTGGGATATTTCAAGAATTCTCTTCACCTAGAACACCTCAGCAAAATGGCATTGCTGAGAGGAAGAATAGAACCTTGATAGAGGCTGGTAGAACTCTACTTAGTGATACATCACTGCCTGAGTATTTTTG
This sequence comes from Platanthera guangdongensis, assembly GCA_039583875.1. Taxonomy (NCBI): domain Eukaryota; kingdom Viridiplantae; phylum Streptophyta; class Magnoliopsida; order Asparagales; family Orchidaceae; genus Platanthera; species Platanthera guangdongensis. Next base: position 96,615,056 of record CM077160.1, on the reverse strand, counting down.
GGCTGAAGTAGTTAACACTGCATGCCATGTGATAAATAGGGCTACCATCACTAAAAGGTTAAATCAGACCCCCTATGAAGTTGTGAAAGGCAGGAAACCAAACCTATCCTATTTCAGGATTTTTGGTTGCAAATGCTTCATACTTAACAATGGAAAGTCTTACTTAACTAAGTTTGCTGCCAAGTCCCAAGAGGGAGTGTTTGTTGGGTACAGCAATAATAGTAAGGCTTATAGAGTCTACAACTTGACTACACAAGTTGTAGAGGAGTCTGTGCATGTAGTTTTTGATGAGACAAAACTTATTAACAATGAGTTGTCTAGTAGTGTGTGCAGCCCCACAGGTCTTACTAAGAAGATGGACAAGCTAACCATAGAAGATGTACCTGCTGCAAGACAGCAAGTAGAAGAAGATGGCTTATGTCCAGGGGGAGAACTACATGTACCAGGAGCTGAAGAAGTACAAGGAACTCAGCATGATGAAGATGCTGTAGAAGTACAACCAGAAGTAAGGATGCCTCCAGCCAACAGGCATCTAAGAGATCATCCAGTAGAGCTGATTATTGGAGATCCAAGACAAGGTGTTCAGACAAGGAGCAGAAATCAGAATGCTGTAGTATATTCAAGTTTTCTGTCTCAAATAGAACCAAAGAAATTTGAAGAAGCTATACAAGATCCACAGTGGACTGAAGCAATGCAGGAAGAGCTTAATCAGTTCAAAAGGTGCAAGGTTTGGGACCTGGTTCCTAAACCTAAAGATCACAATGTGATAGGAACAAAGTGGATCTATAGGAATAAGTTAGATGAACAAGGAGTTATCATTAAGAATAAAGCAAGACTGGTTGCAAAAGGATATAGGCAAGAAGAAGGTATTGATTTTGATCAAACCTTTGCTCCAGTAGCCAGACTGGAAGCCATAAGGATGTTCTTGGCTTATGCAACCTATCAAGGATTCAAGGTATACCAAATGGATGTGAAGTCAGCATTCCTAAATGGTAATTTGAAAGAAGAAGTCTATGTGGAGCAGCCTGCAGGTTTTGTTGATCCAACTCTACCTCATTATGTCTATAGACTTAGGAAAGCATTATATGGGTTAAAACAAGCACCTAGAGCTTGGTATGAAACCCTATCTAGTTTCCTCATTGAGAACAAGTTCTCAAGGGGGAAAATAGATAAGACTCTATTCCTTAGGGAATCTAGAGGCAAAGTCATACTTGTCCAAATATATGTAGATGACATTATATTTGGGTCTACTGAAAGTAGCCTTTGCAAAAAGTTTGCAAAGCTTATGCAAAGTCAGTTTGAGATGAGTAGTATGGGAGAACTAAAGTTTTTCTTGGGTCTCCAAGTTAAACAGACTGAAAGTGGTCTATCCATATGTCAGTCCAAGTTCACCCTAGAACTCATAAGGAAGTATGGTATGGATTCATCCAGTACCATGAAGACTCCTATGGGGTCAAGTATGTCTCTGAGCAAGGATGATGCAGGGAAACCTGTAGATGAAACCTTGTATAGAGGGATAGTTGGCTCCCTACTATACTTGACTGCAAGTAGGCCTGACATTATGTATGCTACATGTGTTTGTGCCAGGTATCAAGCCTGCCCTAAAGAGTCTCACTTGACTGCAGTCAAGAGAATCTTGAGATATCTAAAGGGCACACCTTATCTAGGCCTCTGGTACCCTAGGAATGGAGATTTTGATCTAACAGGCTATTCAGATGCAGACTTTGCAGGATGCAAAGAAGATAGAAAGAGCACTACTGGATCCTGTCAATTCCTAGGTGGAAGACTCATTTCATGGAGTAGTAAGAAGCAAACTAGTGTGGCTATCTCCACAGCTGAGTCAGAATATGTAGCTGCAGGAAGTTGCTGTGCTCAACTTCTATGGATTCAACATCAGCTAGAAGACTATGGATTTCAGGTAAGTAGAACTCCACTTTTCTGTGATTCTACAAGTGCTATTTCAATAGCTAATAATCCTGTATCACATAGTAGAACTAAACATATTGAGATTAAATATCACTTTCTTAGGGAGCATGTAGAAAGAAATGATATTGCACTTGAATATGTTAAAACTGATAATCAGATAGCTGATATGTTTACTAAGCCTTTAGAAGAAGCTAAGTTCAATAGGTTCAAAATTGAACTAGGTATGATAAACTTAGACTAAGTTTACAGAACTAAAAATTGGCTAAGTAAAAAGGTGTCGACACATAGACAAGTCTATGTCGACACAGAATAGTAAGTGTCGACACTTCAGGAAAATGGTGTCGACACATCTAGGAAGTTGGTGTCGACACTTCAGAATGTTAGTGTCGACACATGTCGAGTTGGTGTCGACACATCCAATGAAGTGTCGACACTTAAGTTTTACTCAGAATTTTCTAAGCAACGTCTCGACTACATGTCGAGTAGTGTGGTGTCGACACATAACCAAGTGTCGACACATAAAATCTGTTGACTAAACTTGTGTCGACACATGAGTGTCGAGACATTATAAGTCAGTGTCGACACTTATTGCCAGTGTCGACACATCTTTAGTAATCCATCCCGCCTGTTCGTCTTCAAACCAGAAAGGTATAAATAGGATTCTGTCTTTGTTTGTCAACACGCTTTCAGAGTTTCAAGACCAAACCACTGTGTCGACATTTCTCTTTCCTCAAGACTAATTCTACAAACCCTAATGGCTCCCAAGCTCGAGGAGAACGTCAATGAAGGCTATGAACTGGTTCGTGGCGCGTTCGACGATGGCGATCAAGAAATCCAATCGGTGGTAACCCTAATCACCGATTCTGGATTGGAGTACTTGGTTTCAGAACCAACAAAAATATGGAAGAAGGAAGTTCTCGAATTCCTTACTAAAGCTTCAGTAGATGACTCAGGTCACAAAATCAAATCAAGAGTGCATGGCACCAAGGTCAAGATTTCACCCAAAACTCTAAGAAAGGTACTTCAGCTACCTAGAATTCAAGCAGAAGAGGAAGTGACAACATCTAAGACCAGGGAAGCACTTACCTGGTGTGGTCTTGACTCTAAGATGAAAATAGGTTCTGTCTTTAACAGAAAAGGCATGAACATTCAAGGAAAGTTTCTGTCAGAAATAGTGGGAAAGGTTATCCTCAGTAAACCTGGAGGGCATGACAGGGTGTCAGCCTCCATGTTCAATGTCATGACCAGAATCATCTTAAACCTAAAAACAGATTGGTCAATGGTTATCTTTGAGAAGATAAAGGAAAGTCTAAAGAAGCCCAATCTGGGCAGGATACTTAGTCTCTACCTGGCTGGTACAATACCAGAGGTAATGAGCTCTGCTGCAGGTAGCAAAATCAACCACATGAGAAAGATGGACATGAGGATCTTCTCAAGGTGGGAAAGGGTGCTGTCAAAGGAACTGTCCACCCCTGAGAAGCAAGTTTCTAAGAAAGATTCACCTCCCAGGAAGAAGAGAAAAACTGCAGTTGTGGCACAAGAGTCCTCAAGCAGTTCTGAAAGTGAAGAACAGGTGGTGTTTACACCTGATGAGCAAGAAGAGGAGACAGTAGTCAAAACCCCTGCTGCTCAAGATGTGGCTGAAATCCAGGGGGAGCTGCCTACAGCTAGCCCCATGCAAAAGGATCCAAGCCAGGGGAGCCTCCAGCTGTAGAACAACCCTCTACACTGGAGAGTGAGCAAGCTACAATCATTATCCAAGAGGTACTTTCTGACCTCAATACTTTAGATTTTTCTGTAATAGATTCTGATTTGTCTGATGTCCATCAGCAAACTCAGCAAGCAAATCAAGTACCAGATGTTGTTCTCGAAGACACATCAGTAGTACAAGAAGTTGTTCCTGATAAAGTAGTTGATGAACCCAGTACTTCTCCTGCACAGTCTCCAGCTGAATACACAATGGAAGACCTTTTTCTGAATTTAGATCAAGAGGATTTTGACATGGACAAGAATGCTACTGCTGAAGAGAAGGGTGCTGCTGTTGAGGGGGAGAACTTGGAAGTTCAGGATGAGCCTTTAAGGCTAGACACTGAGAAGGCACTAGATGTGCAAGCTGAAAAACCATCAAGCCCTAAGGACAGGGTGAATATAGCAAGTACTTCAGAGTCTGAGGAAGATGAGACTGAACAAGCTAAAAAGAAGAAACTCTTTGTATTCAAGAGAAGAAGTCAGAGCTACAAGAAGGCTCTACAAACTGTTGCTAAACAATCCTTAGTCACACAAGCTCCATCTCCTGATTACAGTGCATTAATGGTAGCCCTGCAAATCAAGCTGGATGAGCAAAGGAAGGCTATAGAGACTTATGTTGATGAAGGGCACAAGACCCTACAATTTGATCTGGCACAGGACATCAAGTCACTAAGGTTTGAAATGAACCTTAATAAAAAAGAGATGAATGAATGCTTCCACAAGGGTGGAAATGCAGTTGTGTTTCTGGCAACACATCAAGAGAAGATAAAGGAAAAAATAGATGATATAGCATTGAAACAGGGCTATGTGCTGGAAAATCAATTAAGGATGAATGATAATTTGACTGCATCCCACAATGCTATAGTCACTGAACTAAAGAATAAGACTGCTGAACCTTCAACATCATCTGCTGCTGCAAAGGCTGAATTTGATAAAGCTTTTCAAGATGAAATTGCTGCTGTCAAGACTGCAATCACGGATTCACAGAAGGTCATTTCTGAACAGCTTACAAAGCTTAGACCTTATTTTAAGGATGGAATCAGGTACTTGGACAGCCAAATCAGGTTCCAAAAAGATGATGTAAGAGATCATGTTGCACAAGAAGTCATAAAGGGGGAGAGGGTGTTAGTCAAAGCAAGCTCAGACCATGCTAAGTGGATATCAAATTCCATCAGGGCTACCCTTGGATATCCTCCCCTGTGTGATGATGATAATGTTGCTGAATCAGGAATTCAAAGTGCATATCTTAGAGGTGAGCAACAGGAAGTAGCTCAAGTCATTTATCCACCTCCAGATTTTGAAATGATTCATGCAGATGTAAACACAATGTATAGCCCAACTGCTGGAAAGTCACATGTTGTTCTGGAAAAGGTTGTTCAACCTATAACAGCAGCTATGCAAGAGGCTTTGGACAAAGAAGAAGAGACAAGGCTGTCAAAGAAGAAGTTTAGGGAACTAGCTGAGCAGAAGCCAGATTTTGAACAGTGGAGCCCTACTTCTAGGAACATCATTCTCACAGCCTGGAAAGCAGCCAAGGACAATGCTCATGAAAGGAACAAATGGTTTTCAGAAGCAGAATGGAGAAAGCATGAGATTAGGCAGGAAGCCATTGTCCAGTATAGAAGGAAGGCTAAGTTAGGAAAGCTACCTCCTACAGCTGTGGAGCCTAGCAAGTACTTTCCTAAGCCCTATCATTACTTTGAGAGACAGAAAATCAAGGCTGAAGAACTAAAGAAGAAGGACTCCAAAGGAAAGAAGACTGCTGAGACTGAGCCTGCTGCTGCTGCTACTGTAAAGGCCAAAGTACAAGCTGGGAAAGGAATAGTTATAAAAGAACCAGATCAGAGCTAGCCTAAGATTAGACTAAGAAACATTGTTGTAATCTTTTACATATGCAATATTTTTGTAAAACAATGGAAATGTATTAAAACAATGTTAGAACAATTTTTGATAAATATATCTCATGATTGTTCAGAAGCATGTCTCTATTTCTTGTTTGTTCAGCAATGTTTAATGAGTATACATGTGTGCTTTATTACATGTTTAAGTTTACCCTGTTGACATATACCTGCTTTACATCATTCTCTAATTTTTAATTATGAGTGGTGTATATCATTGACTAAGGGTTATGACTTCTCCAAATAGGGGGAGATTGTTGGGTACATTGGTCAAATGTACCTGATTTGAAGAAGCCTCACCTAACTCAATGATATACATCATAATGTATTTGATGTTTTGTTTGAGTTACTTGTGCAGGTTAGGTATTCACTGGACTGAAGCTAAAAGTTTCTAAGTCCATGTGTCGACACCCAGAGGGAAAGTGTCGACACTTGAGAAAGCTTGTGTCGACACCCAGACAAGCTGTGTCGACACTTGGAGTAATTGTGTCGACACCTGAGAAGAAGAGTCGACACCAGTCAGAAAGTGTCGACACTTGGAGCTGTGTCGACACTCAGTGAAGAAGAATGCAGAAAAGCTGTGTCGACACTTAGCAGAAGTGTCGACACCTAGAAGAGCTGAGTCTACATCAGAAAGTGTCGACACTTGGAGTTGTGTCGACACTCAGCAAAATTCTGCAGAGACTAAGGACAAGTGTCGACACTCAACACAATGTGTCGACACTCAATCAGCAGAGTCAACATATGAAGAATGTGTCGACACTCAGCACAATGTGTCGACACACAAACAGGAGAGTCAGCACTTGAAGTAAGTGTCGACACCCAGCACAATGTGTCGACACTTAGCTAAAGACTCTAGACTTGAAGAAAGTGTCGACACAAGGAGCTGTGTCGACACTTAGCAAAGAACAGAAAAGTTTACAAAATATTCTAAGTACAAGTGTCGACACTAAGGGAATGTGTCGACACTCAGCTGAAGAAACAAAATTGAAGACTTGTGTCGACACCAAGAAGCAGTGTCGACACTTGATAGTTTCAACACATGAAGATGTGTCGACACAAAGGAGATGTGTCGACACTTAGAAGAATTCAACAAGTTACAGAAGATCAAGTACTTGTGTCGACACTTAATTTCAGTGTCGACACTTGAAGAAGAATCTGTGTCGAGACATACAAGGAGTTGTGTCGACACCTTGTAGACTTGTGTCGACACTTACACAACATGTGTCGACACTTGGTCTATAAGTGTCGACACTTAAGAACAGAAAGTCTCGACACTATCTGACAGTTAGAGAATTTCAAGAAGTGACTGGTTGACATGACAGCTGCCGATCCAGCCGGTCTACAGCAACTGTCAGAGATGTCAGAAGTCAGTTATGAACCGGACCAGCCGGTTACCATGAAGAATGCCTATAAATAGGCACAGACTGTTTACAGAAATAGTGGTTGTTAAGGTTGTTGATCAAATTGTTAACAAAGTTCAGATTATTGTTGAAGTAATCATTAAAGTGGTATACTGAGAATCAACACAAGAAGATCTTGCTGTCCAACAGCAGATCTAAGAAGTTGGAGAGAGAGAGCTCCAATCAAGAATTCAGTCTTTGGAACTAAGGCTGAGAAGAAGGATTCAGAATCATCTGGATCTCAAGAGGCAGAGGTCAAGGATCAACTGCAGAGGATTCAGACTAATTCAGTTCTACTCAAGAAGCTTTGAAGGAAGCTAAGTCAGTTTGGATCTAGCTGAGTTCTTCCAAGAACTCTTCAAGAAACTCTCAACTCCTCTCTTATTTTCTGAGTTGTAGAGTTAGTTATTGTAATTCAATTTTAACTTGTAGGATCCATTGGATCTGAGTGAATTGTAAGCCTATATTATAAAGGCTGAGGGTAGGGCTTGGTTGCCTGAGTGTAGGAGTTGAAGAAATCTGAGTGTAGGCCTTAATTGGCTGAGTGTAGGCCTGGGTGGCTGAGTGTAGGCCTTGGTGGCTGAGTGTAAGGCTTTGGGCCTGAGGTGTAGCAACCTAGTTGGGTTCTGAGATAGTGGAGAAGTTTGGCCGAATCTAGTACACTGCTAGATAGGCGAAGGGGGAAAGTGGATGTATCCAAAGATTGGGGAACCACTATAAATTTGTGTGTCTGCTGTGCTGTGCTGTGGATTAGCAGTTTATATCTTGTTATTACTGTTAGCTGTAGAAATCTGTGTGATAACTGTTTTGCTGCAAACAAAGTTTCAAAAAGGTTTAGGTCACCTATTCACCCCCCCCCCCTCTAGGTGTTTAGGTACCATATCTTTCATCTTCTAGATGTGTCGACACAATTTTTCTTATATGTTGACACCATCTACTAAGTGTCGACACCTTTGTCTTTAAGTGTCGACACACATTTACTTAGTCAAATTTGTCATTCTTATTCTAAGTTCAGCATGCCTAATTCAATTTTAAAATAGTTGAATTTAGTTTCATCCAGTGGTTTGGTGAACATGTCAGCAATTTGAAAATTAGTATTGACAAATTATAAACATATATCTTCATTTTCAACATGATCTCTAAGGAAATAAAATCTTATTTCTATGTGTTTGGTTTTGCTATGAGAAACAGGATTTCTAGCAATAGAAATGACACTAGTAGAATCACAAAATAATGGAATTCTACTTACCTGGATGTCATAATCTTCAAGCTGATGTTGTATCCATAACAGCTGAGCACAACAACTGCCTGCAGCAAAATATTCAGACTCAGCAGTGGAAATAGCCACACTTGTCTGCTTCTTGCTGCTCCATGACACCAATCTTTCACCTAAAAACTGATATGTGTCAGTTGTACTTATTGCTAGAGGCAATCTATCTACACCTTAATTTTCTCCAATCACCTCACCATGCTGTACTTCATTGTCCTCCTCATCCGCTTGTAGGTCTTGTACTCCCCCTGGACATCATCCATCATTTTCTTCATCCTACCTTGCAGGTTGGTCTTCAATAATGGTTAGCTTGTACATCTTTTCCTTCAAACCTGTAGAGCTACAAGGAGTACTAGACAGCTCACAGTTGATTAGTTTAGTTTCATCAAAAACTACATGGACAGATTCTTCTACAACTTGAGTAGTCAAGTTGTAGACTCTGTATGCCCTACTGCTGTTGCTATACCCAACAAATATCCCTTCTTGAGATTTGGCAGCAAACTTAGTTAAATAGTGCTTGCCATTATTAAGAACAAAACACTTGCTACCAAAGATCCTAAAATATGATACGTTTGGTTTTCTACATTTCATAATCTCATAGGGTGTCTTTTTGTGGCTTTTAGTGGTGGATGCTCTATTGAGAACATGACATGCAGTGTTTATTGCCTCAGCCCAAAAATATTCTGGGAGAGAAGTGTCACTTAGTAGTGTTCTACCAGCCTCAATAAGAGTCCTATTTTTTCTTTCAGCAATACCATTCTGCTGAGGAGTTTTTGGTGAGGAGAACTCTTGATGAATCCCTAGTTCTTCACAAAATCTTGTCATGCATTCAGACTGAAATTCAGTCCCATTGTCACTTCTTATTTTGACCACTGAACTGTTAAGTTCATTCTGAATTTGTCTAACAAAATTGTGGAAGACAGTAGGGGTTTCAGATTTCTACCTCAGGAAGAAAACTCATGTAAATCTAGAATAGTCATCCACAATCACAAATGTGTAGACTTTCCTACCTAGAATATGAACTGGCATAGGACCAAATAGATCCATATGCAGGAGGTACAAACACCTCACTGAGTCTTTGGTATCAAGACTGTGGAAGGAGGATTTGGTCTGTTTGCCTTTTTGACAAGATGAACACACACCCTCCTTGATGCACTTGACCTGAGGTCCATTTCTCACTAACTCTTTACTAAAGAGTTGACCTATAGTCTTATAGTTGAGGTGAGCTAGCCTCTTGTGCCATTTGACACAATGAGAAGCTTTCTCATCTGCAACAAGACAAACAGGAGAATCTATATTCTCACTTACAAAACTTAGACAATAAACGTTTCTTTTTCTATATCCTGACAAAATGACATTTTGATCACTTGTCCTTCTAATCTGACACTCATTCTTAATAAAAGAAGTGTCATAAGCAAGATCACTCAGTTGGCTTATGCTTATTAAGTTATGTTTCAAACCTTTCACATAAGTCACTTGGGTGATAGTGATGGAACTATTGGAAATATTACCAAACCCTTTGATGACCCCTTTTTCAGATCCACCAAAGATCACTTTGGGTCCATTCTCTATAGGAATTTAATCCTTCAACATCCTTCTTGTTCCAGTCATGTGCCTGGAACATCGACTATCTAATTACCATATTGTGGTATGTCCACTTGGACTCACCTGCATCAAATAAAATTACTTAACCTTAGAACCACAATTATTATTGGGTTCTAGGTTCAGGTTAGACTGAAACTTGACATGCTTGCCTGCAGCCTTTCTGATATGTAAGATAGAATTCTTCCTAATAGTAGTGTTGTGCCAACAGTCTAGGGCATAATGTCACACTTTGCCACAACAGCAACACTCATATCTATTGTATCTTTTCTTAGATACAGGCTTAACAGCATTGCTGTCAGCAGACCTTAAAACTGTAGGTACAGTAGTCCTTTTCTTGAGTGTTGGGGCTGATGCATCAAACATTAATGATTCCTGATGATCATAATGTGTTTGTACATGAGCTGCCCTATTGGTAATTACACACTTGTCATTCAGATTACCAGGCTTACTGTGACCATGTGTAATATCATGGTCATACTTGTTAGTGGGCTGCATCACTTTCCTGAAAGCTATAAGGGGTTTGAAGGCTAGTGGCTGAACTGGAGCTTTGTCTTTTCTTTTGGAATTAGCTGCCCTAGTTCTTCCCTTGAAACCTAATCCTGTCTTATACTTTTGGAGAATGAAGTCATCAATTAAGGGTAAGACTGACTTTGGCTTTGAGAACTTAGCCACAAGTTCCTTCTCTCTTTGAAGTCTGACTTCCAGACTCTTGATTTGATCATTTTTGAATGTAATTGTACTCATGTGAATAAAAGTTATATTTTTTAGTTTGACAACTTCATTCATTTTCAGATCCAGCATATTTTTTGAATCTGATGCAGCCAGTTTAAGGGATGTAATTTTCTTAGCCTGGTTTTTGACAAGGTTTCTACTTCTCTTAAGTGCTTGCAACAGATCACCATACTCATCAATAAGTCGATGAACATCCCCTTCAGATTCAGAATCCATCCACATCTCTTGATGTAGATGCTTCTGATTCTGATCCAGTATAATAATCAGAAACTATAGATAGGTTGTTTACCTTGGTGGGACTAGGCTGATCCTGGCATTGATCTTCCTCAGACAAAGCCATCAGCCCTCTGTAGTGATGATCTTCAGTCTCATTCATTGAGTCCAGCATTTGCAAGAACTCAGATTCTACTGAATCCTCTTCAGTAGTAAACAATCCTATATAAGCTTCAGCTTCCGTCTCTTCTCCTGAATCTGATAATATGAGGAATCAGTCCAGCTTTTCTGCTTCTTTGCAACCAAGGATCACTCCTTCTTGCCCTTATTTTGCTGCTTCTTTTTATCTTTAGATTCCTTTCTTTTATCAGGACGATTAGCTATGACATGCCCTGACCTGTTGCAGCAATAACAAACAATTTTAGAAGAAATTTGTTTACTGGGATTAGGGCCATACCTGTCATCCTTAGATGCTTTCTTTTTCTTGTAATAGTCATCCTTGGAGTAGGATGGAGATGGCTTTGTTCTCCATTTCTTATTCTTCATGAACTTTTGAAACTGTCTTGTGAAGACAGCAAAGTCTTCATCAGAGTTGTGACTGTCTGAAGTGTTGATGTCAGTATTTTCAGATTCAACTTCAGCTATTTTCCTGGGAGGAGAAGGTGACTTTCTCCTGCCCTTTCTTGTAGCTTCAGCCTTAAAGGCAACTGACTTTTCTCTGTATTCAGACTTATTGCTTTTATCCTCCTACTTTCTAGCAGTGAGCTGCATCTCATAGGATAACCGTTTTCCAAATAAGATTGGTGGAGGTGTATCTTCAAGCTTGGCCACCTCTCTGATGACACATATTTTAGAATCCCAATGCTTGGTTAGAGATCTAAGAAACTTGTCATTTAATTCATAAGTGATAAAGACTCTTCCATAGGTCATTAGCTCATTAACAATTCTGAAGAATTTCTTATAGCATTCAGCAATGCTATGTGTCTTAGCTTGTCTAAAACTTTCATATTCTTGATTTAGCATGGACTTCCTATCCTCTCTCACTTCTTCTGTTCCCTCCATGTAGACAACCAAAGTGTCCCACATCTCCTTGGAGGTTTTGCAATGAACCAGATTCTGGAATGTAGAGTCATCTATGACACTCACAATTATGTTCTATGCCCTCTTGTCTAAGGTTGCTAGGATGATCTCTTCCTTAGTCATTTCTGAATAACTTTTAGGAGTCTTGAGATTAGCATCAAGAACTGATATTTTCATAGGAACAAATGGTCCTTCTAGAACTGTGATATAAATTCTTGGATCAGATGCTTCCATGAACAATCTGACCCTCTCTTTCCATATGTCAAACTTTTCTTTCCTACAGATAGGAAGCTTCATGGATCCAAGTTCCTTCTGATTCTCACCTGAACCCATTTTGTCTAACTGATGACTACCTTATAGATCCACTCAGACTGTTAAGTCTATTCTTGAGTAACCTCCCTCTGATACCACTTGAAAGAATTTGTTTCAAGATACCTAAAACACCTAGAGGGGGGGGGGGAATAGGTTCAATTCTTTTTTACTTAAGGCAGACAGTATATGTTGCTAGCAATTAATCTATCACAACACAGTTCACAGCACAGATTGAAACAAAACAGCAACACAGAAGACACACAATTTATAGTGGTTCCCCAAGTGATGGGTACATCCACTTTCCCCCTTCGTCTATCTAGCAGTGTACTAGATTCAGCCTAACTCCCTTCTTTCTTCTCAGATCCTCAGATTTTACAACTCAGAACCTTGAAAGGTCCCTACAGCTCAGACTTCAGCAAGTCCTACAACTCAGATTGTCCCAGAGAATCCTACCTCAGAGTGAGTTCACACTCCTATAACTCAAGCAATCAAGCCCTACCACAGCCTCTTCAAAAGGCCTACAACTCAGAGAAATTAATCTCCTACCTCAGGCACTCAGCCCTACCTCGGCCTCTTCAACAGGCCTACAACTCAGGGAAATTAATCCCCTACCTCAGGCACTCAGCCCTAACTCAGACTTTATAGATTTATTCTTACAACTTAGAGAGATAACTCTCCTACACTTAGATCTATAAAAGATCCTACAGAGAAAAGTGATTATAAAAAATATAAATTCTTCACCCAGGTTGAAAGAGAATGGGTTGAAAGTTTCTTGGTCAGTTCTTGATAGATCTGACTGCTTTAGATCCAACCTGTCTTAGCTTCTTCAAATCTTCTTGAATTTGAACAAAGTAAGGTTGATCTTCTTGTGAAGTTGGAGGTGATCCTCAGTCCAGCTTCCTTCTTGTTTTCAGATGTAGATTTGAATTCTTCTTGTAGATTTGTTCAGAATCAGCCAGATACTTATTGATTTCTGGATGAAGACTTCTCTTCTTCTTCTTAGTTGTTGGTTGTGATAACTTCTTCAATTCTTCTATCTGATGATAGAACATGTCTTTATATAGGCTCAATCCGAGGTTACCGGCTGATCCGGTTCATAACGGCCTTCTGACAACTCTGACAGGTGCAACAACTTTGTTGGTTATGACAGCTGTCAAGTCTCTAGTCAAGACATCTGATACTTCATTGATTTTTTAACTCAGTAGCAAAGTGTCGAGACAATACTTCAAATGTGTCGACACAAATAGATCATGTGTCGACACAATCCTTGGTGATGTCGACACAACTCACATAATGTCGACTCTTCTCTTCTTTTTCTTCATGACACAACTTCTGTGGAATGTGTCGACACAAGTCCTGTGTGTCGACACAACAACTTCTAGTCTCGACAAAGTTGATGTCGATAGAATTCTGGAGTGTGTCGACACAAGTCCTGTGTGTCGACACATGTGTTGTCGACAGAATTCTGGAATGTGTCGACACAAGTCCTTCTTGTGGACATAGTTGTTGTCGACAGATTTTCTATGTGTCGACACAAGTCCTGTGTGTCGACACAAGTCCTGTGTGTCGACACAGTTGTTGTCGACAGAATTCTGGAATGTGTCGACACAAGTCCTTCTTGTCGACATAGTTGTTGTTGATAGATTTTCTGTGTGTCGACACAAGTCCTGTGTGTTGACACAGTTATTGTCAACAGAATTCTGGAATGTGTCGACACAAGTCCTGTGTGTCGACACTGTTGAAATTTGTGAAGTGGAAGTGGTTGAAGGGACAGGTCGGGCGGCCTGGGCGGACAGCGTCAGCGGACTGGGTGGACTGGGCGGACTGCGGCCTAGTGATAAGTCTAGTGGAAGCTGGCTGTCTTCTGAGCGGGTTGTACGTTGAAGTCCGCGGACTGTGCGGCCTATTATCTACGGATAGGGAATTGGCTGGTTGGTTTAGCCAAGGAGCGGCCTGAGCGGATAAAGGCTTGCGGACTGGTGCGTTGCTCAGTTGCCGCATTGCAAGCTTGTGCATTGGCGGTTTGGCTCATGTCCACGGGATGCTTACGGACTGCCGTGTCCGCGGTGTGGGCTGTTGCGGACTGGGCTTAGGGCTTGGCTGAGGCCTTGTCGAGCTCTGGTGTTACAGCAGGTTCCTTGCTGTGGAGGTCTGGCAGACTGTTGTATGGATTCCGGCAGTTGGCTGTTGTGTTGGACAGGCATGCGAGGTTCTTGCGGTCTCTGCCTTGTCTTAGGAGGAGTGTGGCGAGCTGCTTGACGATTGGCGGATAGGAGTTTATGTCCACCGTACTCGCGGTTGACCCTTGGTGCGTTACTGGACTTGGTCATATTCTGTGACAAGTCCAGTGTGTCTGTTGTATCCGCCAAATCCGCTGTGACCGGGCGGACTGTGCTCTCTCTGCCTTTGGTCGTGGACTTGTGGCGGATGGAGGTTGAGTCTTGTTTTATGCGGACTGCCTCGGTTTTGTGCGGATAGCCATTGAAGGGGGTTGCTGTCTAGTGGTTGGAGGCTTTGCGGGCTGATGCCTTGTCCGCATAGCTTGGGCAGACTGATGTGGGTTCGCCAAAGTTTCCTTGCTCCTGGCGGATTGATCCTTGGTACCGGCTAAGTCCTTGCGGACTCAGCGGACGGTGGTTTTGCTATCGCGCGGGCTAGGGAGGGTCGCTATCTCTTGGGCGGTGACCACACTCCTCACCTCGCCTATAAATAGGACCCCCTGACAGGTCGACAGTAACAGAGTGAACAGTAAGTTGGGTTCGGCGAGGTGCTGCGGTCTCAGTTTTTCTATCTACGCCGTTTGATTCAGGGCTGACGGTTTGTTATGTGCAGATTGCGCGGGTAGCTTCAAGGAGCCAGGAGTTTGGCTTTGACTTCGGTCAAGTACTTGGAAGTGTGCGGTCTCTGCGGATTCAGCAGGTCGCTCTGCGGCTTGTCAGTTCTCTGTTTCAACTTTGCCAGCTTCAATAACATGTCCGCCAGTCTCAGGCGGGTAGGCGGTTTGTTCCTCAGTTCATCAGCAGGAGGCGAATAACGATGTGTCCGCGCGGCCTCGCGGCTTCGGCGGACTCCGTGTCTATTCGGCGGATTGCAGCATAGATCGGGCGGCTTCGGCGGGATTGGCGACCTCGGCGGTCTCGGCGGATTCCGGTGTTGTCCGCCCAGCTTGTGTTTTGGTGCTTTCTGTTTACAGCTGTTCATACTAGCGAAATCATGTCTCGCTACGTATACCTCACCTTGTAAAGAAGTGAATGGATAAAAGATCTGCTTGTATTTCCATTGTTTGTTGGGATTAGCCTTGTTCCTTGGTTTTCCGCTGGTTCAACGTGAGAACTGGGTAGTGCCGAAGATATTAATTTGGAGTTTGGGCTACCTTGATGACCACACTGAGAAAATTTAACATGGTATCAGAGGGAGGTTCGATTGCGTGAGGGGTAGTCTACCAGTGTTGTTACTCAGGGCTTGAGTGGTGATCAACCTGTGTTGTTGCTCGGAGCTTCTGAAAGGTTGCCAACAGGTGTTGCAAAAGAAGGGAGCTTTGCAAGGGGTCTTGACATTGAACTCTTAACGTCGACTAACTTCAAGAAGTGGAAGTTGTGCATGAAGAGTCATCTTCTGGGTGAGGAGCTGTGGGAAGTCGTCGGTGGTGACGACAGACAGGAAGTGACTGCTGCTTTTGGTACTACTGAGCAAGTACGGCTCTGGAGGAAAACAAATGCTAAGGCGGAGTTTATCCTCAAGAGGGCCGTGTCTCCGGAACTGTTTGATCACATCATTGGATGTGAGTCGGCTGCTGATATTTGGACAACCATTGATGAGTTGTTCAATAGGAAGAATGTGGTGCGGCTTCAGTTTCTAGAGAATGAGTTGGCCAGGGCAACTCAGGGAGACCTTTCCATCTCGAAGTACTTCTTAAAGATGAAGAGCTTGTGTGCTGAGCTGTCGGCACTGGATCCTGATGAGCCTATCTCTGAGGCTAAGATGAAAAGGCATTTAATCCGCGGCTTGCGGAAGGAGTATGTGGACTTTGTGACATCTGTTCAAGGGTGGGCTACTCAGCCGTCTTTGCTAGAGCTGGAGAATCTGCTTGCATCGCAGGAGAGCTTGGCAAGGCAGATGGCTGGAGTTAATCTTAATCAGGAAGGCAACAAAGCTCTCTTCTCAGGCAAGAAGAAAGGATGGGAAGGGAAGAAGAAGAAGAAAGTGTAGGTCGCTGGTGAGAAGGAGACTTCAACTTCATATCAGCCGGAGAGGAGCAATGCTCTTAAGGACTGGAAGAAGAATTTGAAGTGCTACCGGTATCATCAGCGAGGGCACTTCAAGCGGGACTGCAAGGTCAAACTGCAGCCTGGGCATGCTGCGGGAAAGGAGGAATCTTGCTCGAGAAGTGAAGAAGTAGAATGGGGCGGAACTTTCATGACGGGCACTTGTGTCCGTGCCTTGTCTGCTGAGGACTTCAACGGTGAGTGGATCGTGTACTACGGGTGTGGTCATCACCTCACCAGAGACAAGTCGAAGTTCACCTCCATGCAAGCATACTCAGGTAATGAAGCTATTATCACTGCTGATAATACTGTTTATGCAGTAGAGAAAGAGGGGGTCGTGTCTTAGGGTAGTGATCAGGGGTCACTCACATTAAGGAGTGTGTATCACATGTCGAGCATGAAGAAGAACCGCTTCTCGGTGACCAATGCGGTGGACGCTGGTTATCATGTTCTGTTTGGGCCAACAGACGTGAGATTCCTTCGCAACGTATCAGCAGTTAAGTCTGATGTTGCTCATATAGGGAGGAGGGTTAAGAACTTGTTTGTTCTTGCAACCAATGCCTATGTTGATCGAATGAGGGCCAATGATAGCGCTGCTATCTAGCATGAGAGGCTGGGGCATGTAGGCATGGACAAGCTGAAGGAGATGGCTAGTAGAAGTTTGGTGAGAGGGTTGCCTAAGTTATCCTCCTTTGGTGACAGTCATGTTTGCGCGGGGTGTCAATACGGTAAGGCACATCGCCTTCCGTTTGATAAGTCACAAATAAGGAGCACTCTACCATTGGAGTGTATTCATGGCGATTTGATGGGACCGACGGTTACTGCTAGCCTTGGAGGAAGCAGATACATGCTTGTCTTGATTGATGACTACTCAAGGTATACTAGGGTGTACTTCTTGAAGGAGAAGTCAGAAGCCTTCCGTTTGTTTGTGGAGTTTAAGGAGTTGGTAGAAGGCCGGCTTGGCTTGCGGATCAAGAAGCTTAGAACGGACAACGGTGGTGAGTTTATCTCCTCCGAGTTTTCTAACTTCTGCAGGAAGCACGGGATCCAACGAGAGCTTACTTGTGCTCACACTCCACAACAAAATGGTGTAGCGGAGCGGAAGATCCATCATCTAACGGAGACTTGCAAATGTTGGCTTCATGCGAAAGACATCCCAATATCCTTTTGGGCGGAGGGGATGTCTTGTGCTGCTTATGTCATCAACAGGATGCCACTCAGCCCAATCAACATGAAGAATCCTATTGAGCTGTTGCTGAAGGAGAAGCCGAGTGTGGGACACCTTCGGGTGTTCGGTTCAACTTGCTACGTGCATGTCCCGGATACTTCACAGACTAAGCTGGATGCGAAGGCAAGGAAGCTTGTCTTTGTTGGCTACGATGAGCGGAAGAAGGGATGGAAATGCATGGATCCTATGACGAAGAAGTTCGTGGTGTCAAGAGACGTTGTCTTTGACGATCTGACGTCATATGGAGGTGGCTCGGTTGAGCTAACCAAAAGTAGCAAGGTTGATGAAGCACCGGTGGTGGCTGCTGAAGGCTTGGAAGAGGAGCTTGTTGTATCACCAGCAGCTCCTGTTGCTTCTAACTCCGAGGCTGAGCCTTCTGGCTCAGGAAGCAGGGTGAGCACTGCTCAATGCTTTCCCCAGGTAGGAGTTGAGCCCGAAGAAGCAACAGAAGCAATGAGCAAGGACCCGACCCTTCGGAGATCGAAGAGGGTTGTTAAGCCACCAGCTCGGTACTGTGATGGGAATGCAGTGAGCTTTGTCTCCTGCTTCTT
The DNA here is from genome assembly GCA_039583875.1 of Platanthera guangdongensis. Classification (NCBI taxonomy): domain Eukaryota; kingdom Viridiplantae; phylum Streptophyta; class Magnoliopsida; order Asparagales; family Orchidaceae; genus Platanthera; species Platanthera guangdongensis. The sequence goes on along the minus strand of CM077160.1, from coordinate 96,596,824 downwards.
TGCAGGTCCTCCGGATGAGCGAGAGCCTGCAAACTTCAATGAGGCCACTGGAGTGAAGGAGTGGGAAGATGTCATGAAAGAAGAGATTGATGCTCTAAGGAAGAATGAAACCTGGGACCTTGTGCCCAAGGTTGATGTCATTACTCCGGTTACTTGCAAGTGGGTGTTTAAGTTGAAGAAGAAGGCTGATGGGAGCATTGATAGGTTCAAGGCTCGCCTGGTCGCTAGAGGATTCTCACAGCAGTATGGAGAAGACTATGAGGAGACATTCAGTCCGGTTGCGAAGATGACTTCGGTGAGAGTGGTGATCGCCTTGGCTGCTAGCAAGGGATGGAGGTTGTGGCAACTTGATGTGAAGAATGCTTTTCTTTACGGAGAGATTGATAAGGACATCTTCATGGATCAGCTGCTTGGTTTTGTCTCTGAAAAGCATCCGGACTATGTCTGTAAACTCAGGAAGGCTCTCTATGGGTTGAAGCAAGCTCCTAGTGCGTGGTATGGGAAGATTGCAGAGTACTTGCAATTTTGTGGATACTTTGCTTCTAACTCAGATTCAAGCTTGTTCGTCAAGAAGAAGGGGGAGCTACAAGTCTTGGTCCTGCTGTATGTGGATGACATGATCATAACAGTGAATTCGGAGGGGGAAGTTGCAAGGCTCGGGGTTGAGCTTGCTATACGCTTCCAGATGAAAGACTTGGGAGAGCTTCATCACTTTCTCGGTCTTGAAGTGGAGAGGAAAGAGTGCGAGATTCTCATTTGCAAGAAAGGGTATGCAGATCGCATTGTGAAGCGTTTCGGCATGGGCGAAGGGAAGAAGTGCTCTACTCCACTGGAATCTGGTCTGAAGCTTCGACGAGATGAGGGAAGGGTTCTTCATGATCCCTTGGTGTTCAGGGCTCTTGTTGGGAGCTTGATTTACCTGACGATTACAAGGCCGGACATTGCTTATGCTGTTGGCCGAGTAAGTCTGTTTATGGCTGAACCAAGGAAGTCTCATCTAGTGGCGACAAATAGTATTCTGAAGTATGTCAAGGCTACTTCTGACATGGGACACCTCTATGGAAGGGACTCGGAGTTTGCGTTGCTTAGGTACACGGATGCTGACTATGGTGGTGATTCGGATGATCGGAGGTCTACTTCAGGTTATGTGTTCACTTGCGGTTCAGCTAGCATCTCGTGGTGTAGCAAGAAACAGGACTCGGTGTCCGTCTCAACTACAGAGGTAGATGTTTGGTATTGTATCCACAATTACCTAGATTTGAGGAAGCCACCTGTCAAGCTAAGATGAATTCACAATGTATTTGATGAAACCTCTTAATTTGTGCTTGCAGTTATTCCACGCTAAGTGCACACCAATGTCAGGGTGCAGTAGGTCAATATACACGGGTCTGCACGACGTAATCCCTCGTTGAGCAGATCTGTGTGTTGGCCTACGTGTACTCTCTCTATTGGAGTGCACTTACTTTCAAGTACAGGGTCGTGTTTATACAAGAGCAGACAAGGAGCAAGGATGGGTCAAGGAGCAGCTCTTGGGTGGAAAGACGAAAATTCGTCTGAGTATAATTCGACGAGAATCACCAAGTGATTCTCGCCGATTCGGCGAGAATCACTAGTGATTCTCGCCGAATCGTCGAGAATCATTGGTGATTCTCGCCGACTCTATCCGACTACCTCAAAACGGTGCCAAGTAAGATTCGGCGAGAATCACTAGTGATTCTCGCCGAACCTATTGTCGAGCAGATCATGGCCAAGTAACATTCGTTGAGAATCAACAAGTGATTCGGCGAGAATCACTAGTGATTCTCGACGAATCGTCGAGAATCACTAACTGATTCTCGCCGATTCGTCGAGAATCACCTGCGATTCTCGCCGATTTTGACTTGGCAATTTCTCTGGAAGCTGCTGGACCGGATTCTGCCGCTGGGACTATGTTGAACCGGAACTAGGGTTTCCTTCAGGTGGGACCCACAACGGTCATTTGGGAGTATACGTGTGTATAAATACACGGGTATTTTTGAACAATAAAGAGGAGCGAAGAAGAAAAGAAATACGCGAGCCGCGATGTGACCTATATTGCCGTTTCCGCTCCGCCGCCGCTGCCGCCGCTCGCGCCAAGTTGTTCGCCGGTTGATCGTGGTTTCGCCTAGATCCTCCTACGACAGAAGCCTAGCTAAGCTCAGCGTCTCACGTGTCTAACCGGAGATCTCTTGTCTCTCGATTTGTAGATCGGGAAAAGCTTCCCCATCCGAATTGATCGAGACGATTGATCCTAGTGTGACCGTTGGTAGACCTAGCTAGCTTCGCTACGAAGTTTGGATCTCTAAAGAACAGCAGCCGCACATCGTTGTTGTCGCCGATCCCGTGAACCTAGCTGCCGCCCATCTTGCCGCCGCCGGTTCCGGGGAGATTCTCTCCAAGTGAGATCTTGGGTAGTGGACTCTTCGTGGACTTCAAAAACATGTCGTCAATGAAGAGGGACACCTAAGTCTCCAAACGTAGTTTGTATCTCTTGTACATTCTAGTTTTACTTTTATTGTAAAGGAACGGTGGTTCCTAGTTGTAAGGGTTGGGTGCAACCCAGGTTGTGGGAGTGTTGACTCCTACGTGTGGAAGGGTTCCTTCCGATAGTGCAAGGATTGGATTTCAATCCTGTTGGAGAAGTGACCGAGTCGTCCCTGGTTGGGATATAGGTCGAAGGGGGAAAGTGGATGTACCCAAGTCGGGGAACCACTATAAATAGCTTGTGTACTCTGTTGTGCTGTGTTGTTTTATTTTCGTGTGCAGGTACAATTTAAATTCCGCAAAAACGCTGCACGTCACCTATTCCCCCCCCCCCCCATAGGGGAACATAGTTGACACTAGGTGGACTTTCAAGTGGTATCAGAGCCAGGTTGCTCATCAAAAAGGTTTACACCTTGAGTTGAATCCTGCCACCAGTGTCAGAAGCATGGAGCTGGATCATGAGATAACGCCACTAAGACTCCCCACATGCACAAAGGAGTATTACCCCGTCTGGAGGATGAGAGTGTCGTATCACTTGGATGCTATCGATCCTCGAGCATCTTTCATCCTGGAAGAGGGTCCTTTTATTCCTATGAAGACCTCCGACTCTGGAATCCAAGTGCCCAAGTGCATTGCTGAGATGTCGGAGACGGAACTTTCATTATTTAATTTGTACAAGAGGATTCGTCAAATTATCATGGATATCAGGTCTGGAGCTTCTCGCTCTAGATTGGAAACATGTGGGTCGGCTAAATCTATGTGGTTGATGATCTCAAAGCTGATGGGGGGTGTCCGAGAAAGCTAGAATCTGCTATCAATCAGAGGATGAAGCCTATGTGGGGGTCCTCGCCTCTGAAGATGAAGGCAAGGATCTATCGAACAGCATCAGAGCTCCAGTGTCCATGTCAGAGACTGAAGAGGCCAGTGAGGAAAGCAGCTCTGATGAGGATGACACAATGGTCACGGGCTCTAATGACAATAACACTGAAGAGCAGGTAACTTCTTCATCCTGCCCTATCTCTTTTGATGTTTCTGAAGACAGGAACTGCTTTCCTCCAGAAAATTCTGATTCTTTGAAGAGAGCCCTTCAGACAAGCAACCTACTTGCTGAGGAGCAAGCTCAAGAGATTGCTCGACTGAAGATCTTGTTGGTTCTCCAATTGGCATCCAACAAGGTCAAGGACTCTAAAATCTCAGCTCTAGAGAGTAGTCTAGAAAATGAGAAAAGAATAGTATCAAACTTTTCCTAGGTTGATGCTATAAAGAGAAAGCAAGAAAATGGGTGGATCTCCCGGATTATCAATTCGTGGAGAAATGGGGAAACGGTATTCCGACCCCCCACTCCAAGCAGGAAGGCAACTCATCATGCCTTCAAGTATGACCACAGGAACAATCGTGGTCACTGCAAGGGTGATCTGTCCTCATGTGGAGACACCCGTAGTGCAAGGGCCGTCATGGCCACCCATGAGAGAATAACTAAGGCTCATTTTGAGCCCTTTGTATTCACTGCCACTGCCTCAACTCGGTGTGAATCTGCATGTCCCAGCTCACAGAACACTTCTCACCACCCGAGGACACAGGACAGGGAGGTTAGAAGTCATGGTGTAAGTTTTCATGGGGCCTCAGGAAGGGGGATGCCTGAAAGGAAGGCACCACCTCCCCGGCCTCATGACGCTCGCAACATGCATTCCTTCCACCCTTCCACGTGTCACGGTGGAAGAGGAAATTTTGTGAGGAGATCATGCCCTATCCCGTTTAGACCTAGGACCGTGACTATCTCAGTCACTAGATCAGGTCAGAAACGGCGATACAACATTCACCCGTGTTGGTGCTGTGGCAAAGTGGGACACTTTGCCATCGACTGTTGGCACAACCCCTCTGTGTCAAGGGCAAGGGCCTATCCACCTTTTTGGGGCAGAGGTAGTCTTCCCGACAGGTTTTCTGAAGGAAGGCAGTCGAGTGCTTATGCTAACAAGAACCTAGGACCCAATATGATTTGGGTTCCTAAGGTAAAGTAATTCTTTCTTGCAGGATAGTCTAGGTTCCCGTAAAAATGATGGGAACTTGACAGTAGGTGGCTCAAGACTAAATTGGAACAAGCGTCTGGAATAACAGATGTGATATCTACTTGAGCATACTCACATTGAGCTCCTAATATGTTTTACCTGAGGGACTAAATGATAACTCTCATAATCCCAGGTACGTTTGATCAATTCCAGGACTTGAGTCATATTGTATCCACATTTACATATACATATATATATATATATATATATATGTATTTATACTTATACTTACACTTGTATGTGCGTACATCTAAGGATATGTTAACACGGTAAACATAAATCATAGATACAACCATGACGACTTATCGGAAATTCCACTGGTAGACTTGAGATCTAACATCTACAGGCTTAAATTAATTCACTAAACTAGCGAAGATTGCCATCAAGAAATGTATGGAAAAGCCGGTTCAAACCCCAAATAGTGGCTTTAAGAAGTATTCACATATTTAGAAGATTTTTAAATTAACTTATATGGAAAAGCCGGAAACCCGTTAAAATTGGTATCAGAGGGGAAAGTTTGACACATTTTTAAATCCACTGGTAGACCCGTTAAAATCCCATTTAACTCGTCGAGCTTGGCTTTAAGGAGAATCACATTTAAGGAGAATCCCATTCCCGCCGACTCTTCACCTTCCATAGGAATCCCGCCGAAGGACGCTCTCCGCAGGAAAACTCGCCGACTCTCTCCGCAGGGGAAACTTGCCGCAAGGGAAGCTCGCCGAATCGACTCCTTCTCCGCAGGAAACTCGCCGACTCCCGCAAGACTCTCGCCGAATCGGTCTCCATCGAAGGTCTCCCGCCGAATCCCGCCGGAAACTCGCCGAATCCCGCAAGATTAACCGAAGGTTTCCAGCAAGTTTCTCTTCGACGATCTCTCCCGGTTTCGATTCTTCCTTCCAGGAATTTCTCCGCGTACACTCATCGGGTGTCCCTCGTCTTCATCGAACTAACTAACCATCTACACCTTTAGGTAACCACCCCCTCACCCTTACTTGGACTTGAACACTAGTGTCGCTTCCTTTTTGATTTTTGATTAAGCGTAGAGTAGGGCTTCTCTCCCTAGATCTGCAATGGCTCCAAGGACAACCGCTGGGCTGGTCACTGGATGCGAGCTGGTTCGCACAGGGTTCTCTCATGCCTCTGACGAATTCAGAAACATCATTCTCATGCTGGAAGAGGCTGGGCTTTCATTCGCACTGGAGCACCCGTGTAAAATCTTGGACAAAGAGGTGCTGGAGTTCTTTGCTACCGCCAGACTCCGAAATGAAGACTCTCTTATCAAGAGCAAGGTGGCTGGGGCAAAGATCAAGATGTCTGCCAGCAAGCTGACCCGCTTCCTGCAGCTCTCTAGCTCGGAGCACGAGGACTATGTTGAGGAAGAAGATAAAACCAGGACTCTCTTATTCTGTGGTCTCCCACGAGGAACTCGGTCGATAAAGCACAAGGATATGAATGAAGAAGGGAAGCTTCTGTCAGACATAATCGGAAAAGTACTCATCTGCAAGCCAGGCTCTCATGACCATATCTCTGCAGACATGTTCAAGATCCTGGTGGCAATTGTATGCCGAAAAAGGTTCAACTGGGGGGCTTTGCTGTTTGAGAAGATAAAGGACACCCTGAGATCTCCGAGCTTTGGCCGAATCATAAGTCTGCATCTCAATCAGCTGAATGGAGACAAGTATGACATGAGTAAAGGTGTTCCTCTACACTACTTGAAGAAAATGGACTCAAGTGTTTTTGACAGATGGGAGAGGCGAATTGGGCAGGCTGCCGTGGAAGAACAACAGGACGTATCTCCAGCAGTAATCCCCAGTGAAATTCCTGATGCTTTGACTGCAGGAATTGAGGGGGAGCCTCTACCCACTCATGCTAATATCGTATCTGACATCTCCCAAATGGCCAGAGATGCTGTGGCAGATATACAAGAAGACAGTGAAGCTGTGCCGGAGAATGAGGAGGTCCTGAACCTGAACAATCTAGGAGCCGGAGGTACGGTAGAGGAGACTGCTAACGAAGAGTTGGAAGAGGATGCTGATGAAGATGATCTCATGGATGATGAAGGAGAGGAAGACGACAATGAGGGACAAGAAGCATTAGAGACTCAGGATCTCATTGAACCTCCATCTGACAAGCACGCACCTGAGATCATTCCTGAGAACATTGGTGCACGAGTGGAGGGGGAGTCCGAGAAATCTACAGATGCTGCAAGAATTCCTCCATTAGAGACTGTGCTTGTGTCCAGCTCTACAGGTGCATCTGCTGAAGCGCAAGGCCAAGAAGTGCCTCCGGATCTTCCATTACGAGATGAGCTAGCCACTCACACCGTGAGTGTCATTCAAGGTATAGTGGATGAGCTTAAAGCCTCTTTTGAAAAAAGCTCAAAATAAAATGCTGAAAAGGATTAAGAAATCTGAAAATCTCATGCTCAAGAATATGGTGGAGATCAATCAAAAACATGACATGATGGAAAAGAAATTTGAAGAAAAGTATATAGCGGCCTGTCAAGCGGTCACTCTTCTTATGGACGGGTTGAAAAAGAACACCGACACTCTCGTCGTAGTAAATCAGAATGCTCATGTTGTAGCAAACAACATTCAAAAGTTTGACGGTAATATGGTAACTCTCAACGCTAATCAACAAGCATTGGTCACTGAATTCTCCAGGACGACAAAGCATGTTGATGACTCCCTGCACTCCTATGCAAACTCCATCGCAGTCGAAGCCAAAAAGGGGGAGAAAGAATATATCGCTAAGATGGCTGAGCTTCGGGAAGTCATGATCAACAACTTTGAATAGTCAAACAAATATGTCTATGACAGTTGCTGGTGGATGCTCCAACAGGCGTTAGGCGCCGTTTTGCCTGAAAATCCTGCGGGTATTCATGCTCCTGAGACTTATACGGTTGCTGAGGGAGTACGTGTTGCAGAAGTTCCCATGAGTGAAGATGATGCTAGGGCTATTTCCAAAGCAAAACTGATGAGCATGTTTGACCAAGAGGCCCTAGCAAAAGCCAGGGGGAAGAGAAAAGCTCAAGAAGGGACCTCCAAGGAGACACAAGCTGAAAAGAGAATTCGACTGAGTGAGGAGGAAGTAAGAAACGAAAAGTGGAGTCCAGTTTCAAAGAATATCATCTTGGACACCTTCTGGCTATAAGAAAAAGGAGAAATCAATCGAAACGAAGTATACAACCAGTATGAGTGGGAAATGCACAAGACGTATGAAGCGAAACGAAACATCTTCTTCAGGACCAACACGGCGACAGATAAAGCTCCTCCTCTCAGATATTATCCGAAGCCCAAAGAGTATATGGAGAGGCAAAGAAAGAAGTATTTGGCGCAAAAACTCAAGGATGACTTAGCCAAAGAAAAATAGTCAAAAATTGATAGCTTGTCATTCTCTCGTAAGAACAATTAATGGTTATTGTTATTATATGAACAATCTTGAGATTTAGTATATATACATATATATATATATGCATTTGAATTTATGAATGACTCAAGTCTTGATTTGTCTGCCTATATTCTCTTGTGCTGCATATTTAAATTCTGAATGTTGTTTATATTATCTGTTTGGTGTTATTCATCTTAGCTAGTAGGGTTTTGGCTTCGTCAAATAGGGGGAGATTGTTGGGTATTGTATCCACAATTACCTGGATTTGAGGAAGCCACCTGTCAAGCTAAGATGAATTCATAATGTATTTGATGAAACCTCTTAAGTTGTGCTTGCAATTATTCCACGCTAAGTGCACACCAATGTCAGGGTGCAGTAGGTCAATATACACGGGTCTGCACGACGTAATCCCTCATTGAGCAGATCAGTGTGTTGGCCTATGTGTACTCTCTCTATTGGAGTGCACTTACTTTCAAGTACAGGGCCGTGTTTATACAAGAGAAGACAAGGAGCAAGGATGGGTCAAGGAGCAGCTCTTGGGTGGAAAGACGAAAATTCGTCTAAGTATAATTCGACGAGAATCACCAAGTGATTCTCGCCGATTCGGCGAGAATCACTAGTGATTCTCGCCGAATCGTCGAGAATCATTAGTGATTCTCGCCGACTCTATCCGGCTACCTCAAAACGGTGCCAAGTAAGATTCGGCGAGAATCACTAGTGATTCTCGCCGAACATATCGTCGAGCAGATCATGGCCAAGTAACATTCGTTGAGAATCAACAAGTAATTCGGCGAGAATCACTAGTGATTCTCGACGAATCGTCGAGAATCACTAACTGATTCTCGCCGATTCGTCGAGAATCACCTGCGATTCTCGCCGATTTTGACTTGGTAATTTCTCTGGAAGCTGCTGGACCGGATTCTGCCGCTGGGACTATGTTGAACCGGAACTAGGGTTTCCTTCAGGTGGGACCCACAACGGTCATTTGGGAGTATACGTGTGTATAAATACACGGGTATTTTTAAATAGTAAAGAGGAGCGAAGAAGAAAAGAAATACGCGAGCTGCGACGTGACCTACATCGTCGTTTCCGCTCCGCCGCCGCTGCCGCCGCTCGCGCCAAGTTGTTTGCCGGTTGATCGTGGTTTCGCCCAGATCCTCCTGCGACAGAAGCCTAGCTAAGCTCAGCGTCTCACGTGTCTAACCAGAGATCTCTTGTCTCTCGATTTATAGATCGGGAAAATCTTCCCCATCCGAATCGATCGAGACGATTGATCCTAGTGTGACCGTTGGTAGACCTAGCTAGCTTCGCTACGAAGTTTGGATCTCTAAAGAACAGCAACTGCACATCGTTGTTGCCGCCGATCCCGTGAACCTAGCCGCCGCCCATCTTGCCGCCGCCGGTTCCGGGGAGATTCTCTCCAAGTGAGATCTTGGGAAGTGGACTCTTCGTGGACTTCAAAAACACGTTGTCAATGAAGAGGGACACCTAAGTCTCCAAACGTAGTTTGTATCTCTTGTACATTCTAGTTTTACTTTTGTTGTAAAGGAACGGTGGTTCCTAGTTGTAAGGGTTGGGTGCAACCCAGGTTGTGGGAGTGTTGACTCCTATGTGTGGAAGGGTTCCTTCCGATAGTGCAAGGATTGGATTTCAATCCTGTTGGAGAAGTGACCGAGTCATCCCTGGTTGGGAGATAGGTCGAAGGGGGAAAGTGGATGTACCCAAGTCGGGGAACCACTATAAATAGCTTGTGTACTCTGTTGTGTTGTGTTGTTTTATTTTCGTGTGCAGGTACAATTTAAATTCCGCAAAAACGCTGCACGTCACCTATTCCCCCCCCCCCATAGGTGAACATAGTTGACACTAGGTGGACTTTCAGTAGAGTATAAGGCTTCGGCCTTGGCTGCTCGGGAAGCCCTCTGGTTGAGGAGGCTTATAGAGGATGTTCATGAAGTAGTGCAAGGGCCGACTTTACTCCGGGATGACAATGAGAGTGCTCTCAAACTGGTTAACAATCTAGTGTTTCACGCTAGGACCAAGCATATAGAGATTGATTACCATTTCATCAGGGAGAAGGTGTTGGAAGGATCTCTGCTGGTCGGGCATGTTCAGAGTGAAGATTATCTTGCTGACATCTTCACAAAGCCATTGTCGAAGGGGCCCTTTGATCGCTTGCGCAGCTTGTTGGGCTTGGTCATCACTTCCCACTTCAAGGGGGAGTGTTGAAATTTGTGAAGTGGAAGTCGTTGACGGGACAGGCCGGGCGGCCTGGGTGGACAGCGTCAGCGTACTGGGCGGACTGGGCGGACTGCGACCTAGTGATAAGTCTAGTGGAAGCTGGCTGTCGTCGGAGCGGGTTGTACGTTGAAGTCCGCGGACTGTGTGGCCTGTTATCTTTGGATAGGGCGTTGGCTGGTTGGTTTAGCCAAGGAGCGGCCTGAGCGGATAAAGGCATGCGGACTGGTGCGTTGCTCAGTGGCCGCGTTGCAAGCTTGTGCATTGGCGGTTTGGCTCATGTCCACGGGATGCTTACGGACTGCCGCGTCCGCGGTGTGGGCTGTTGCGGACTGGGCTTAGGGCTTGGCTGAGGCCTTGTCGAGCTCTGGTTGTTACAGCAGGTGCCTTGATGTGGAGGTCTGGCGGACTGTTGTATGGAGTCCGACAGTTGTATATTGCGTTGGACAGGCATGCGAGGTTCTTGCGGTCTCTGCCTTGTCTCAGGAGGAGTGTGGCGAGCTGCTTGACGGTTGGCGGACATGAGTTTATGTCCGCCGTACTCGCGGTTGACCCTTGCTGCGTTACTGGACTTGGTCACATTCTGTGACAAGTCCATTGTGTCCGCTGTATCTGCCAAGTCCGCTGTGACCGGGCGGACTGTGCTCTCTCTGCCTTTGGTCGTGGACTTGTGGCAGATTGAGGTTGAGTCTTGTTTTATGCGGACTGCCTCGGGTTTGTGCGGACAGTCATTGAAGGGGGTTGTTGTCCAGTTGTTGGAGGCTTTGCGGGCTGATGCCTTGTCCGCATAGCTTGGGCGGACTGATGTGGGTTCGCCAAAGTTTCCTTTCTCCTGGCGGATTGATCCTTGGTACCGGCTAAGTCCTTGCGGACTCAGCGGACGGTGGTTTTGTTATCGCGCGGGCTAGGGCGGTGTCGCTATCTCTTGGGCGGTGACCACACTCCTCACCTCACCTATAAATAGGACCCCCTGGCAGGTCTACAGTAACAGATTGAACAGTAAGTTGGGTTCGGCGAGGTGCTGCGGTCTCAGTTTTTCTCTCCGCGCGGTTTGATTCAGGGCTGACAGTTTGCTGTATGCAGGTCGCACGGGTAGCTTCAAGGAGCCAGGAGTTTGGCTTTGACTTCGGTCAAGTACTTGGAAGTGTGCGGTCTCTGCGGATTCAGCAGGTCGCTCTATGGCTTGTCAGTTCTCTGTTTCAACTTTGCCAGCTTCAATAACCTGTTCGCCAGTCTCAGGTGGGTAGGCGGTTTGTTCCTCAGTTCATCAGCAGGAGGCGAATAACGGTGTGTCCGCGCGGCCTCGCGGCCTCGCGGCTTCGGCGGACTCCGTGTCTATTCGGCGGATTGCAGTATAGCTCGGGCGGCTTCGGCGGGCTTGGCGACCTCGGCGGTCTCGGCGGATTCCGGTGCTGTCCGCCCGGCTTCTGTTTTGGTGCTTTCTATTTACAGTTGTTCATACTAGCAAAATCATGTCTCGCTACGTATACCTCGCCTTGTAAAGAAGTGAATGGATAAAAGATCTGCTTGTGTTTCCATTGTTTGTTGGGATTAGCCTTGTTCCTTTGTTTTCCGCTGGTTCAACGTGAGAACTGGGTAGTGCCGAAGATATTAATTTGGCGTTTGGGCTACCTTGCTGACCACGCTGAGAAAATTTAACAGACACAGTTGTTGTCGACAGATTTTCTGTGTGTCGACACAAGTTCTGCGTGTCGACATAATCTGGCTCCTAGTGTCGACGCAGCCTTTCTCATGTGTCGACACAATTCTTCTCAAGTGTCGACACTTGTACTTAGAAACTTTTCTGCATTTCCTTAACCTGCACATTCAAACTCAACACAACATCAAATATACATTGATGAATATTATTGAGTTAGGTGAGGATTCTCCAAATCTGGTACATATTTTCCAATGTACCCAACAATATCGTGGAAGTAACCTAATTTGGCATCTTACAATATAGACTCCGACATGCTATATTTGGCATTCACATTTGGTGCTTTCCTTTTGTTAAAGTGACAAAGACCTTGAGCACAAATTTCATTTCTTTAGCAAGTTGTCTGATGCATCCTAAAGTGCATCGTTATGTTATCTTATTTAAATAATCTGTAACGCATGTCATCGCGCAAGTTTGCCTTTATTTTCCAAGTATTGTTGTATTGTGTATCTCATCGTGTGTACGACTTATTGGTGTGACCGACCAGTAAGATCTTAAATAAATTTGGTCCGTCAAATTAGAAATAAGGTTAATTTGGGCAAGCAAGAAATGAAGTTATTAAATAATTTTAAATATGAAATTAACACTGAATATTAATATTTTCATATTAAATATTAATTTCATATTTAATCATCTAAGCTTTTCAACTCCTTTCATTAATCCTTGAAAGCTACAGTCGGTTATAAGATGAAACTCCATCCTTTAATACTATTTAATAGCCGGTAACTCCATCCTTTGAATAGCCGGCCAATGATTTTTAACTCCCTCATTTATTATTGTAGCTGGCTACCGTTTTTCCTTGTAATGGTAATCCTTGAAATTTAATATTGTCTCCTTTGGTTTTCTACAACCGGCCTATACCAATGAAAACCCCCACATTTAATAGCTTTCCATTATTAACCCCCCCCCCCCCCCCTCTCGACCCATCAACTTCTAATTAATATTGGCTTCTTTTTATACTCCCATGTGAAAAGAAGAATGGGACGGGGAATCGAATCGGGAAACCATAGAAAAGCTCAGTTTCCCGGTATTTCCAGCACAAGCTTCCCCTGTATCGCTTCTCCCTGCCCGACGCCACTGTCAGAAGGTTCCACCACCACCGGCGTGTCCTCTCCACCCGTCGACTAAGCTCCTTGTCTCCCCCGACGCCTTCTGAAGCCTTCTCCGACGCCAGCACCTTGCTTCCCGTCAGCTCTGGCCGACGCTGCGGCCGGACCTTGCCTCCGCACGGATTCCAGTCATTTTCTGCCGCATATCCCAGACCTCCACCACCGCCAGAACACTCTTCGGCGCACCTCCAGCGTACCTCGGCGTCTTCCTCCTATGACCTAAGTCATTGACCAAGTCCCTTCAGCACAAGCTGTTGTTATGAGCACAAGCTGTTGTTATGACTCACTCTCTTCTCACATCTTGATTACTTTAGTCCACTGTTTGCGAACGCATGTTGAGATTTAATAATTTTTCAGAGCTTGCTTGCTCAAATTTAACCATATTGTTTTCTTTGCCGTTAATTTGATACCTCTATTGTGATAATTGCGAACGAATTAAATTTTTTGTTGTTTGCGAGCAAGATTTAGACGTTTATGAGAATTTACAAGACTTGTGAGTAGACTATTGCATGTCAAAGCTCCCGTAAACGTAATTTCACCACCTACTTTAAATTGAGCACAAAATTATCATTTATAAAATCAATTATAGAATTTTAAGATGCATCACTGCCCCTTTGTTCGCGGGATGATTCTAGAAGATTCAATTCCTCCAAAATGTGGCATGTGCGCTGCATGTGACCGACCTCTATGATTGTGATCGATTGATTATGAAATGGCACTATCTTTGGGTCTTGAAAAGGTAACGTTCCAAGTTTTCTTTGCGAAAGAGTTCAAGTTTGCTTTGTAAAAGAAGTACCCGCAATAAAGAAATGACTATTTAGTTCTACGTCTTGTGTTCTTATATGTTCTTATAGTTTTTAGGTTTAATTTGAGTATCATAGCTTCTAGGCCAACATATAACTCCCAGTGTCCCTCATTTGAGGGTAAAAATCTACATGTTCCTGGACAAAAGTACTGCATTGGAGAGGAGTGTTAGAAATATTGTGCACTTAATATAGATAATAGACACCTCCACATAAGAGCTAGGCATTGTGTACTGCATTGGAGAGGAGTGTTAGAAATATTGTGCACTTAATATAGATAATAGACATCTCCACATAAGAACTAGGCTTGGCTCACATTGCTCTCCCCCGCCCATCATGTTTGGATGCTCTGTCATGTGAAGGGATGTCTTGTTCCACATCAACAAATGAGCCCCGAGAGCTCCTCTCTAAGTGCTAAATTACAGATTGCACTCATCTTACTTTTGAAATACAAAACCTCTTCTGTAAGTGTATATTTCATAACAACCCCTCTGCTTTTCATCATAACTGAGGTTATGAGTAGGGCCTGACGGAGATTCATGAAGAAGATGCAATGTGCTACAATGCTTATTCTAGAGACCCTATGTTCTCTTATAACTCATTTTTTGTAGATGTCAAATCTACCAGAGCTATTGGGAGGTTTGCCGAGCTGAATGAGAATGCACCGTGTCAACGTATTAACACATAAGTCAAAGAGCAGTTCATATATCTCTTAACATCATTCCACAAGATAAAGCTTGGAGAATTACTTCCATGTTGGATATTCATATTAAAAGGATGTCACTCACTTAGGCTGTTTATTTTATTTTTGAGTAAATCTGTTGTGTAGCAAAGTGGTGAAGAATCATTTGTTGGTCCGAGAGGGAAAGTCATTCTATCGTGTATTTCATTAAATACTGTTAGTGGGGGTTTTCCGGATGGGAGTCTGATCATCCTCTAGTTTTTTTCTAATTGGGGTTTCCATGTAAAAATTTGCTGTCATTTTATTTGTTTGTGTTTGTTTGTTGCATATCACTAAACAATCGAGTAGGTGCTCTCGCTTGAATAAAATTGTAGAGGCTTGGGTCAATATGAACTATCATGTGGTGGTAGTGAACAAAGTTTTGATTATTGTTGTGGTCGATAGGTGTTATCGTTAGGCGACAAGGCTCTGTAGTTATAACTCTATAATCTATAGTAGCACGGTCTCAATAGTTTAAAATTAACATAATTATTAAATTTGCTCACACGATCATTACACATGTAATTTCATTCTTTAGAGGTAAGATTTTCAAATCTAAGTTCTGTTAATTTTGTGTATTTTGTAAATGTATTGAGTGTTATATTTTGTGAATGTACGATCTGTTGTATAAAATTTGCTGTTTTAGTGTTTGGATTATTCTGAAATTCGAAAATCCGCTCACTTTATATAACCGCCTCTCTTTTGATCTAGTGAAAAATAGACTGCTGCTGCTCGTGAATCACGTAAATATGTCTTCTGTTGTAATTTTTTGTTTGTTTTATCTTTCTTCTCTCATTTGTGCTACAAGTTCTACATTACAACTTCAAGCCTTCTCAATCGTTTCATCTCACTTCCTAAAATTTACTTGTCACTTTAATTTAGGATATTTGACCACTTAAGACTTTTCGTGGCTGGATGAGTATTTAGTACCAATGCTGCTGCACTAATATTTGCATCATGTTTTCATATCAGTGATGTGTTGCGATTAATAAGCGCATGAGCAACGAGAGTTCTAGGGTTGGTTTGCTCATTCATTAGTGTAGTAGCATTGGTACTAACTCATGTTTCATAACTGCAGTTCTGAAATACAAAATCTTGCTTATAACCCTAAGATTGATGGTCTGTTTGGCATGATGGTGATGGTTGTGAACGCGGTGGTTACGAATTATCATTTTTTTGGCATTGCGTTTTTGTAATAACTGCATCCATGGATGAAAAAATTGCGGTAATAGCCCATTATTTTAGTAGTGATTCACAATTTGGCAATCACTGTAATCACTGTAGTTCTTCTCTATTTCCGTCTCCCAGAACTTGTGTTGGCATAGAATAATCATTGCTCCGTTTCCGAATCTAAGTTCAGGTTTTAATAGAGGTTAACAGATTCGGAAAAATTGAAGTGCATTTTGAACCAAGATTCTGAGGCTGCGTTTGACGCAGTTTATTTGCTCCGGTGAGGTTGGACAAAAACATCATTATCATAAAATATATGTTTGGTATGACAAATGTTACTATCGTTACAAAAAACAAACAAGTTTTGGGCATAAGATTTTGGTATGACAATGACACTTTTGTGCAACCTCATCGGAGCAAATAAGCCGCGCCGAACACAATCAGGATGGCAACATGTCCTGATAAGAATAGTTCTGAATATTCTCTCTCTTCGAGACCGAATAACTTCCTATTTAAAGAGAAGCTAAAGTTGAACTTAAAGAAATTAATTTTATTATTATTTTGGGTTGAATCAGGCAAATAACAGCAGAATAAATTAAAAGTGATTCTACATTATATTAATTATTATGCAAAAAGTGAAACTAATTTAAATAACACGCAGAAAGAATTTCAAGCTTTATCATCACGGCCTGAAAAAAATAATTTATAATAACCTTGTAAAATAGACAAGATTAAACAAGACCAACATCTACAAATCTCTCTCTATATACATACCCAAGTCCATAGCAGTAAAAACACAAGCTCCCTTTTCTATTTTCTACTTTCATCCTAAAGCGGAATTTTTTTCACCCAAAATTTGTGAAGGGTTAATCGCTCAAAGTATTCTACCATACCCTATCTAAGTATGGAATAGGGTATATATAGTACTTCCAGCTTAGGGCCAAACCCTAGAATGACACGAAACCCGTTAACCTATTCGAGTCGGCCTCGACACGTGCGGACATATAACAAAATAACCTAACAATCTCCTCCTATGTCCGCTGTGAACCCAGACTACGAATAGAGGGTGGTTTGTGCAAAGTTCAACCAACTGTGAATTATACACAACCGTGTCCAGCACCTGTTTCAAACAAAATTAGACTTAAGCACAGAATAGTATGCACGCATAAGTAAAACGAAACTCAGCTGCAACACAAAATAGTCTCAGGTACAACAAGACACAGACCCAAAAACGTCTGGTGTCCCAAACAAACAGAGAGCTAATAGTCCAATCAAACAGTGCATAAAATAAGAGCTAAACAATGCTCTGAACAGAAGTAGCAAAAGATAAACTACAAATACTCTAAAACTCATCATCCAGAAGATCATCCTGATCTGGATCCCAATTAACCAGTGCTCCTCCTATCCCAGCAACCCCTGCAATTTCAACAGAGAATTTCATTTCAGAATGAATTCTATCCTTTGCAAATTTGCAAATATCTAGTTCTTACAAAAAAAAAGAACTTAGTATTCTAAATATTTTAATTTGGCTGGGAGGACACGTTCACAGAGTATTATAGTTTTACCTCAGAACCTGATATCTGTTTCAACTGAAACGATTTCAGGCTTCTGTACACCGCAGCTATATCTGTGATCCTATATGGAATGTCACGGTTACTGCCCTTCTAAAGTTAATTGGAACTCATCAAGTTTGGAATGGAACTAATCTCCAAAAGAAGAGACAAGACCAAGTCAGATTGTGTTATCAAGTTTGGAATAACACTCTCCTCCAAGGCAAAAACCGAATCCAGATGAAGTTGTTAGCATCAAGTTTGAAATGAAATAACTTACCAGATCCGAGCTCAGCAACCAAGAGCATCAACGGAACACAATATGCTTGCTTGACAAAGGAAATCGGAATAATCAAAACTTCCGGACAAAGGCTGAACTGAATCACCTATCGCTGAACTAAGGTCGAACTAAATCGCCTTTAGTCCCATTTCCCCCACAGTTTTGATTAAACGATCTTTTGGCATTTCTTTCGTCAATGGATCAGCCAGGTTATCCTTTGAACTTACATCGATCAAAGTGATAATTCCGTGTTCTTTCAGATAATTCAACAAGGCATGTATCAGTCGTACATGCCTCCTCTTAGTATTATAGAGGGTATTCTTAACGACTTGAACTGCTGCTTGATTATCACAATACAAGCTCAATGAGTTGACTTGTAACTTAGACAAGGGAATGTCTAGAATCAAGTTCCTGATCCAATCTGCCTCTTCACCGGCCAAGGCTAAGGCAAACAACTCAGCTTCCATAGACGACAATGCTATACAGGTCTGTCTTTTGGATTTCCAAGTAATAGCAGCTCCACCCAAAGTGAATATATATCCACTGGTGGACTTGCTGTTCCCGACTTCTGAACACCATGACACATCAGAATGTCCCTCCACAGAAGGTGGGTAACCAGTGTAGCACAGAGCATGATCTTTAGTACCTTTCAGGTACCTCAGCAGCCTATCTAGGGCTTCCCAATGCTCTTTGCCTGGATTACTGGTAAAACGACTCAGCATGCTAACCGAAAAAGCAATGTCTGGTCTAGTACAACTTGTGGCATACATGAGACTACCAATTATTTTGGAATATTTGACTTGATCAATGCTGGTCTCTAAGTTAGGACTCAACTTCACATTATGATCAAATGGCGTCTCAATCGACCTACAGTTACCATATCCCCAAGTAGAAAGAAGTTGCTCAATATAATAAGCCTGACTAAGAGTAACTCGACCCTTGTCAACTCTAACCTTCATACCTAATAGGGTATCCACAGGACCAAAGTCCTTCATGTCAAAAACTTCTGCCAGAGTGGATTTAATATCCCTAACTGCAGCAAGATTAGACCCCAAAATCAACATGTCGTCTATATATAAGCATATGATGACTGTCAGATTCGACAATGAGCGGTGATAAAGGCATTTATCTGAGAGACTGGACTGAAATCCGAGGCTCTTTACCACCTGGTCAAACTTCATGTGCCACATCTTAGGCGCTTGTTTAAGCCCATAGATTGATTTATCTAATTTGCACACTTTATCTTTTAGATCTTTCTGCACATAACCTTCAGGTTGTGTCATGTAGATCTCTTCATCAAGCTCTCCATTTAAGAAGGCTGTTTTCACATCTATCTGATGAACTATAAAGTTCTCGATAGACGCTAATGCCAGAAGAATCCTGATAGTCGACAGGTGACACACAGGTGAATAAACATCAAAGTAGTCTATTCCCCCCTGTTGTTTATAACCTTTAGCTACGAGACGCGCTTTATACCTGGCTATAGACCCATCACTATGTAGTTTCTTCCTTAACACTCACTTGCATCCTAGGACTTTAGCGCCTGTCGGCAAGTCAACTAGATGCCAAGTATTGTTATGTAACAGCGAGTCCATATCATCATCAATGGCTTCTGCCCACATCAACCAATCTCTAGATCTCATTGCCTCCTGGTAGTAGAATGGATCATCCTCTAAGTGGTAGGTGATGAAATTCTCACTAAAGTTCTTAGGGATTCTCTCTCTTGTAGATGCTCTAAGTGGAACCGTTTCCACCTCTATACGTTGGGGAGCAGTGCCAGAAGGGCTAGCTACAGGTTCTACGATAGATTCTGAAATCATATCATTAGACCTGGAAACAGACAAACCATGATCCTTGACAAATTTATCTTCAAAGAATATGGCATCTCTAGACTCTATCACGATATTCGTGGATAGATCGAAAACTCTGTCGGCTGCACTATCTTCTGCACTACCTAAATAGACGCATGTGGTCGTCCTAGGTCCCACCTTAGGCCTCTTAAGGTCTTGTAATCGCACATATGCGATACAGCCCCAAGTTTTTAGAGTATCGTATCTACAAGGATGATCGTGCCACAGCTCATACGGGGTAGCAGTGAGCTGAGAATGAGGCACTCTATTCAGAATGTGATTTGTAGCACGAACTGCTTCTCCCCAAAAGGAATTAGGCATGCTAGCTGTTAGGAGCATAGAGTTCAACATTTCTGTCAAAGTTCTATTCTTACGCTCAGCAACACCATTTGACTGTGGTGAGTAAGGAGCTGTGGTTTCAAGAATTATTCCCTCAGAGGCGCAAAATTCCTTGAACCCAGAAACAGTATATTCTCCTCCTCGATCACTTCTAAATCTCTTAATTTTCAGGTTCAACTGATTTTCTACACGAGATTTAAAGGTCTTAAACGTCTCAAAGGCTTTGTCTTTCGATTTTAACAGATACACATGACAATATCTTGAAAAATCGTCTATGAATGTAATCAGATACTTCCTTCCCCCTCTAGTGTCGTGGCTACGAAAATCACAGAGGTCTGAATGTATCAGCTCAAGAAGTTTCGTGCTCCTAGAAACCGATTTGAATGGTTTTCTAGTGATTTTGGTTTGAGCACACACCTCGCACTTGTCAAATCGAATCGACAGATCTAAGGGAATATTATGACTCTTCGCTAGATCTAGCATTTTCCTATAGTTCACGTGTCCAAGTCTGTTATGTAACAACTTAGGATCAATAAGGTTCAAACTTATTTAGTTAATGCTATCATTGTTTAAGCTAAGTCTATACATTCCGTTGATCAGGTACGCATACCCAAAATAATGTGAATTTACCGTTAAGGTCATTCTACCGTTTTGAGTTGTGAAGGACATCCCAGCCTTATCTAACAGACTCATAGAAATCAAGTTTTAGTTAAAGATGGAACAACTTTAACATTATGCAGAAAAAGAGTTTTACCTGATGAGAGGACCAACTCGGCTGTCCTAGCATGGGTCACCTCGGTCTCTCCTCCATTGCAGTTCTCCACCTTCTCCTGGACCGCCTTGACCTCAGCAAGTAAACCTCTGTCATTCGTCACATGACAGGTAGCACCGCTATCAAGCCACCACTCAGAGGACGAACTGCGGTGACTGCTCCCGATCATAGCCACGAAGGACTTGGGATCTGAGGCATCAACCAGCATGTTCGCCATATTTTGCGGGGCATCCTCCTTTTTCTTCTTAGGAGCCTTGCACTCAGCCGCCCAGTGTCCCCACTTGCCGCAGTTGTGGCACTTGCCGCTCTTCCTTTTGAAAGAGGGCTTTTTAGGCGCCAACTGTGTAGAGGGTTCACCTTTGGGTGCTGGTGGCTTCCTTCGAGGCTTGCTGGGTCGAGAAATGAAGTTAACAGCCTGCGAGGACTGACTAACTTGTTTCAGGCTCTTACCAGCTGTGTTTTGATTCTCGATATGAATGAACCTTTTGAGTTCATCCAATGCGATCTTTTCCTTCAGTCTGTGCATTTCAGTCTTGAAGGTCAACCACTCAGGAGGTAGCTTGCTAAGTATCAGACATACAAAGAGATTATCTGAGATATCGGACTTATCGTCCGCCAGCTTGAGACGCAGACTCTCCAATTCAATTATTTGAGAGGTGATTGACGAGTTTAAATTAAACTTAAAAGTGAAAAGTCTCTCACCAAGGAGAGTCCTCGACAACCCCTCTTCCTTCTGGAAGTGCGCATTCAAGCGGTCCCAAATCTCCTTTGCAGTCTTATGACTGCTGTAGGTCAGGGCGAGTCTAGGGTTCAGTGAATTTAGGAGGTAGTTCCTGTAGAAGTCTTCGTCTTTTCTCCACTGAAGTTCGCTCACGTCCTTTGCTCCTCCTTTGCAGCAAGCAATTCTCCCAATCTCCAGGCAAAAGTAGAAGATTATCCACTGATTTGTTGATCAAAACTTATCTCTCCAAGTAATTTCCTTTCCTGGATCAAGATTGGTAATGGATGCAGGAAAGATCTCTTCCAAATCTCGATTAGCGAGAAATTTTTGCTTCACAGAAAAATTGCTATAAAGTTGTTTAGCACAGAAGTCCGATCAACCTCCTTCAAGCGACAAGGAGTGGAGATTCGCGACTGGAGCACAGCAACGGAATCACCAGAGCCAAAGTTCCCCCTTCATCCAGCGGCGGGCCTCGCACAGATCGAGAAAACTGTGGAGAAGCAGCAGATTCGCGAAATCCAGGATAGACGAACACTGGAATCGCGATCAGAGGCGGAGGAACTCGCGAGCGACGGTGAATCTGCACAACGCTGGCAGAGATCAGTTCCCGAGCCGACGACACGTGAGAGCGACGACGGCGGCTATGCGGCGATGGTGGCGGATCTGGAGAGAAGGGCGATGGAACCGAGAGCAAGATCTACTCCTTGCAATCCTTACTGCACAGATTTGGAGATCTCACCACCTTCTTCCCGTCGCTGAAAGCCGAAGCAGTAACGGCGGAATCGGAAAAACCCACAGCGGGAGCCGACGAGCGGCGAAATCCAAGATCGCGAAATCGCAGGGCGCGGCAGAGCGGGGTGCGGCGGAATCGCACGAGATCGCGAGCACAGGAGCGGCACCCACCGGTCTCGATCTGCTTCGTGAAGGAGAGCGGCGGTGGAGTCGTGAGATCGGAGAACGTCGGGAGAGCGGCGGATCGTGAAATCGCACGGGAGCAGAGCGCGACGGAAACCCTAGCACGCGGGATACTTTGAGAATGTGAAGGGTTAATCGCACAAAGTATTCTACCATACCCTATCTAAGTATGGAATAGGGTATATATAGTACTTTCAGCTTAGGGCCAAACCCTAGAATGACACGAAACCCGTTAACCTATTCGAGTCGGCCTCGACACGTGCGGACATATAACAAAATAACCTAACAAAATTAAACACCATGAGCCTCAACCACAAAGCTCTCGAGAAGGTGTTTTGCTACTTCGACAAAGACAATGATGGAAAGATCTCGTCGTCTGAGCTCAGGGCGTGTATGACAGTGATCAATGACGAGCTATCTTTGGAAGAAGCCAAGGCCTTGGTTGAGTTGTTGGATGCCAACGGCGATGGGTTGCTGGGGTTAGATGACTTCATCAAAATTGTTGAAGCCGGAGAAAAGAACGGTCAACATGAAAAAGAGATGCGGGAGGCTTTCCAAATGTACGAGATGGATAGTCAGGGATATATCACGGCCATGAGCCTCAAGAGGATGTTGAGCGGATTGGGTTTTTCCAGAAATATAGAAATTTGTCGTGGGGTGATCAGTAAGTTTGATATGAACAGTGACGGTGTTCTTAGTTTTGAAGAGTTTAAGATTATGATGATGGCTTAATGACATCATGCTTTGTTACATTGATTTAATATATTTGTTCGAAATATTTTAGCTTTTACTTTGAAAAAGTGTTGTTGAATGAACTCTTAAACTTGGGTGT
The DNA here is from genome assembly GCA_039583875.1 of Platanthera guangdongensis. Taxonomy (NCBI): domain Eukaryota; kingdom Viridiplantae; phylum Streptophyta; class Magnoliopsida; order Asparagales; family Orchidaceae; genus Platanthera; species Platanthera guangdongensis. Next base: position 96,573,852 of record CM077160.1, on the reverse strand, counting down.
TTCATAAAACAATAACTAAGAATTACAAAGGTTACAGGATTATAATGAAATATTATCTCATATTAATTATTTTCATAGTTTTCCATGATCAAGTTATGTCCCCTCTATCATTTTTTCAAAAGTTTTGTTTGGTGAACTCATAATTAATTATTTCATTAGTGGGGGTGTTATTATTCATGCTCTTCAACAGGTAGCTGTTGCAAATTGTAACACCTCAATTTACATTCAGTATTTTTTAAAACTATCTCATATGTAAGATTCCGAATGAAGGAAACAGTTGGGGCTCAAAAACACACAACCAAGCTGAAAGACTCAGACTCCGTTTGGGGGGACTTATTTTCACCGGTCAAGCGGTTACGACCGCATGAATAGGATCTTAATTGTGGTCCGATTCATGCGGTCGTAACCGCTTGACCGGTGAAAATAAGTCCCCCCAAACGGAGCCTCAGTCTCATAAAATCCATTCTTCCAAGCTACACCATTTAAAAGATGACTTTTTCTAGACTAAGGCTCTATTTGGTTCGGCATTTCGCTGCTCCGTTTGGGGCAAACGCTGCCGGAAGGCGCGTAAACAAATGAACCTCTGGCGGCGTTTGCTCCGTTTCCACCCGCCCGCCTTGAGAAACGCCCCAAAAAGCTCCGTTTGGAGCAGCCACCCCCCCCCCCCCCCCCTCACTCCATTTCGAACACTCCGTTTCCACCCGCCAGATCGACCCGCCACCGCCGAACCAAATGAAGCCTAAATAATATTTGAGATAAGACAATTGCTCATGAGAATTAGTTAAACATCAATTAAAAAAAGGTTAATTACCGAGATCACCCCTCAAATTTTACCAAATTACATGTTGCACCGCACTTAATTTTGAAATTACACGTCTTCACTCTTTTATTTTTTGAAATTGTAAAAATTTCTAAAGCGGGAGTTAACTAAGGTCGCAAGAACACTCAATCACAACCGAAGACAAATAAAAGACAGCAACAACAGTAGCACAAGAGTTTTCAATTGAAATTAATTTCTATTACAGGGCGAGGTATACATTGCCAGACATGATTTTACAATGTAAACCAGGGAACCAAAACAACAACAACAAGAAATAACCGCGCGGACTGAGTCCAGTAACCGCACAAGACGCCTACTCGCCAGCTGAGTCTGCCGAGACCGTCAAAGCTGCCTCTCCGCGGCTAACCGCACGGACTGCTGTTATTGAAATGCTGAGCCAAGAACAGAACCTGTTGAATGACCGGGCGAACTGCTCTGCTTATCCGCAACTCCGCGGAAGAGATCAAGCCGCAAACATCACGACCTGTTGCTTAACCGCTGACTGTATCCGTTAATTGTTTCACACCAACGTTTCGCTAGTCGCCTAGCCGCCTGGTGTTAGCCGTACAGCCTGCACAGAACCAACTTCCTTAGTCGCAGCGGTTAGAAAACTGTAACCGCATAATCAAGCACGAGCTCGTTCTTACTGTTCACTACTTATTTATGATGAGCGGATGGGTCCTATTTATAGATGAGAGGAGGAGTGTCGTCACCACCTCCACCGATAGGATAACCACCCATAAAACCTGTCGGCTAACACTTGTATCCGCACAGTGCGGACACCAACACCAGATCGCCAGGTCGCGCCTATCAATACTGCCGGATTGACGACTAGTCCAACTCTGCGGACACTGCTACAAGTCCGCGCATCCCGTAGCCCGTGACTTGGACAAAATCCGTACAGCCAATACTGTCGAACTCGACGAATACCAGAGCAGTCCGCACCAGGCGAACTCGGCGAATACCGAGCAGTCCGCACCAAGCGAACTCGGAGAATATGGAGCTGTCCGTAACTAGGCGAACTCGATGAGCTAAGCAACTAGCTGGACTTAGTTTCCCCCAGACCAAGTCCACCAAAATTCACGGTCTCCAATGGTAACCGCGCCACGTGATACCAAGATCGCGCATTACTGAACAACTACAGTCCGCCACTATGCGGACTACTCCATCAGTCTGCGTGACCTCCAGGCAACCTGTCCACGCATTTATGCCAACTCTACGATCTAACATCCAGATCGCATGCACAGAACCATGTCGGACACCGGCGAGCTACAAAAGAGTCTGTAACACCAAACCTGCCGGACTCGGTGAACTGCAGATTGAGTCCGGCACACCTGCAGCCGGAACTTGTCAAAAATGACCAAGTCCATACTAGCGAACTCGGCGACCTCCAAATGAGTCCGCCAATACCCACGGATAACCAATCCTATCCGCCCGGATAACTCCACCAGAGTGTTTGCTAGTCCAGACCGTCAGAGAAGAACCACATCTAAAACCGGCTGCCCGGCTAGGCTATCCGCCAAAGCTATCCGCCTAGTCTGTATAGTCTTCTACGGCCTGTGCAGACTCCCCAATTTGTCCGCCCAACTTCCCCCACTTTACACTTCAACAATATCAACACCCCCTTGAAGTGAGAAATGGAAACCAGTCCGAGCAACTCCCGTAACCGAATAAACGACTCCTTCGAGAAAGGCTTGGTAAAGATATCTGTCATGTTGTCCTGACTCCACATGTAGTCAACCATCAAAGATCCCTCCAGCACCTTCTCCCGTATGAAGTGATGCTCGATCTCGATGTGCTTCATCCGTGTATGACAAACTGGATTATTCACCAGTTTGAGAGCACTCTCATTGTCGCCACAAATCAGAGTAGGACGCCGCACCTTCTCAGGGATGTCATCCAGTAACCGCCTAAACCAACTGGCTTCCTGAGCAGCCAAGGCCGAGGCCTTGTACTCCGATTCAGTAGTGGAGACGGACACTCAGTCCTGCTTCTTACTGCACCACGAAATTGTCGTCGATCTCGTGAAGAAGACATAACCAGATGCCGACTTCCTATCATCTATATCTCCCCAATAATCAGCATCTATGTAGCCATGTAGACAAAAACTTGTGTCCCTCTTATACAAGAGTCTCAACTCCAAGGTGGACTTGACGCACTTCAAGATACCTTTAGCCGCCACCAAATTAGATTTCCGAGGCTCCACCATATACCAACTCACCCGGCCAACTGCATAAGCAATATCCGACCTAGTAATAATCAGATATATAAGACTCCCCATGAGAGCCCGGAACACCAAAGGGTCTGAAAGAACCCTTCTCTCATCCCGCCGAAGTTTTAAGCCAACCTCAAGAGGAGTATAACTGCTTTTCCCTTCCCCCATGCCAATTTTCTTGACGATCCTCTCTGCATAGCCCTTCTGGGAAACGAGCATAATGTTTAGTTAGTCTCCTAGCCGCCTGGTGTTAGCCGCACAGTCTACTCAGAACCAACTTCCTTAGTCGCAACGGTTAGAAAACCGTCACCGTAAAATCAAGCGTGAGCTCGTTCTTACTGTCCACTACTTATTTATGACGAGCCGACGGGTCCTATTTATAGATGAGAGGAGGAGTGTCATCACCACCTACACCGATAGGATAACTGCCCATCAAACCTGTCGGCTAACACTTGTATCCGCACAGTACAGACACCAACACCAGAACACCAAGTCGCGCATATCAACATTCCCGGATAGACGACCCGTCTGCCAACTCCGTGGACACTGCTACAAGTTCGCGCATCTCGCAGCCCGTGACTTGGACAAAATCCATCCAGCCAATACTGTCGAACTCGACGAATACCAGAGCAGTCTGCACCAGGCGAACTCGACGAATACTGAGCAGTCTGCGCCAGGCGAACTCGGCGAATACCGAGCAATCCTCAACTAGGCGAACTCGGCGAGCTAAACAACTAGCTGGACTTAGTTCCCCCCAAGACCAAGTCCACCAAAATCCGCGGTCTCGAATCGTAACCGCGCCACCTTATACCAAGATCACGCCTTACTGAACAACTCCAGTCCGCCACTATGCAGATTGCTACATCCGTCCGTGCGACCTCCAGACAACCTGTTCGCGCAACTTTGTCAACTCCATATTATAACATCCAGATTGCAAGCACAGAACCATGACAGACACCAGCGAGCTCCAGAATAGTCCGCCACACCAAACCTGTCGGACTCGTCGAACTCCAGATTGAGTCTGGCACACATGTAGCCGAAACTTGTCAAAAATGACCAAGTCCATACCGGGGAACTCTACGACCTCCAAATGAGTTTGCCACTACCCGCGGATAACCAATCCTATTCGCCCGGTTAACTCCACCAGAGTGCTTGCTAGTCCAGACCGCCAGAGATGAACCACAACCGAAACCAGCTGTCCGGCTAGTCTATCCGCCATAGCTACCCGCCTAGTTCGCGCGGTCTTCTGTGATCTGTGCGGACTCCCCAATCTGTCTGTCCGACTTCCCGACTTCACCCACTTCACACTTCAACAATATCAACAGAAATTACAAAAATCTCTGTTATAAGATTACCCCCCCCCCCCCCCCCAAGTGTCATATTTGAATAATTTTGAGACTACGGTCAGCTCCCTCCATTTCACACTGCTCCATTGTCAGCACACTCATTCCCACCGTTCTCACTCTCACCCCAAACAGTCTCAGATTGTTTAGTCAAGCAACGTGGTTGAAATTTCGATCAATTCTAATTTTGAATCTAATTCAAACTCTGTCAAGCCATTTAGGCCCTTATACAAGCTGCACACACATAGCATCTGCTAGAGTCCTCAAGTTAAACATGACCGGTGTGACCCAACCCAAGAGGATAAGCAACTTTGTGTAACCCACAACTAATCATGAATAATTAAGCTAACCAAATTGTGTAAATAAAAGTTAATCATGATCATATTGTGAGGGGTTTGATGGTATCTCAAATATAAATATCTTTTAATAAATATATAGGGGCGTTTATGTGGACCTCTCCTCTAAGTTTGAAAAATTTTAGATTGCAGTCATCTTATTATTGAAATTAAAAAAACCTTCCATGAATGTTACAAAATATAACAATAATTACCTCCCCCGAAGTTCACATTTCATAACATTCATGCACAAAAATATCTTCTTCGGAGTATATTTTCAGGGGGGTTATTTTGTACATTGATGTTATGAAATGTGAACTTCATGAGAGATAAATATTATGTTTTGTAATATGGATTTTGTAATTTCAATACTAAGGGAGGTGCAATCTAAAATTATGCTATCTTGTAGGAGATATTTTGGTAATTATTCACATTGAGAACTATGCATATTTATCTTTCTTTATTTACATTACATTTTTTTTATTATGATTTAATTTAACCGATTTCTTTATATTATAATTTAAAACAATTATTTAATGAGAAAAATAACAGGATGATGAACAGTGACATGAACCATTGTTCACCCGTCTGATCATTTTAATGTAATGAAATTAATTAGTATTATATTAATTAATATAATTATATTATTAAATGTTGAATTAATGTTTGAGCCTCTAGGTGAATAATCCCGCATCATGTAATACGATGAGGAGTTTATGTATATATAAACATTTTCTGTATTTATATACAATATTGTTTTAGAGGCTTTTCTTAGCTGCCGGGGTTGGTGAGCTTTTATAGGCTGGTCGGGTCAGATTCTGCTGCTTCCTACTTTGTAAGATTTATGAGTAGTGTGCCGGGCAAACTTAATTTGATATATCTTTGTATATAGTATACTGGAAGATATTTGCCGGTAATGTGACATGTGACCCCAGAATCAATAAGCTACTTATCGGAAGATGCCAAAAGAGTACGAGTTGTAGAGAGGAGACAAGAGAACCTCCTCGTGGAGAAAGAAGCGGGAAAGAAAAGAGCCTAACCGCACAGTTAGATAAAAGCTCACAAAAAAGCAAAAAGAGAACAGGTCGGCAATACTTCGCAGACAGAGCACGACCAAGAAAAGAAAAACGACAGAGACTCAAACTGCATGGTTGAGTAAGAAGACGGAAAAACAGGCGCAGAGCGAGAGACCGCGCGAGTAGAGATAACGGCCCACGCTAGAAGACAAGAGAACCACCTCGTGGGGAAAGAAGCGGGAAAGAAAAGAGATTAACCGCACAGTTAGATACAAGCTCACAAAAAAACAAAAAAAGAACATGTCGGCAATACTTCGCAGACAGAGCACGACCAAGAAAAGAAAAACGACAGAGACTCAAACTGCATGGTTGAGTAAGAAGACGGAAAAACAGGCGCAGAGCGAGAGACCGCGCGAGTAGAGAACGGCCCACGCTAGAAGAGAAGAGAAAATAGAGAGAAAGAGACCGCACGAGTAGAGATAACGACCCACGCTAGAAGAAACAAGCTGCTGGAACACAGGAGAAAGAACGAAGCGCGAACAACAGAGAAGTCGCGCTAACATAACAAGTCGCAAAGAAGAGCGACAAGCATGGTAGAGCGCGCGGCAATAAACCCGCAATGGCCGCACAAACAAGCAACCTCAAGCAAGAAAGCGCGACTAGCATGGAAGGCCGCGCGAGCAGAGATAACGGCCCACGCTAGAAGAGAAGAGAAAATAGAGAGAAAGAGACCGCGCGAGTAGAGATAACGACCCACGCTAGAAGAAACAAGCTGCTGGAACATAGGAGAAAGAACGAAGCGCGAACAACAGAGAAGTCGCGCTAACATAATAAGTCGCAAAGAAGAGCGACAAGCATGGTAGAGCGTGCGGCAATAAACCCGCAATGGCTGCACAAACAAGCAACCTCAAGTAAGTAAGTGCAAGAAAGTGCGACTAGCATGGAAGGCCGCGCGAACAGAATAAGCCACAAAGGAAGAAGTCGCAGGAACAACGACAAACAAGGGATGGCAGGGTGGGAAAAAACAGGAAGAAGTCCGGAAGAACACCGAAAGAAGCAGACCGGAAGTGGTTTGACAAACAAACCACAATCAAGTTGAAGCAAAGGACCGATTTTCTCTGATACCATATGAAAAGAGGTAAATACAGACAAATTTTATTGCTGCAAAAAGTTAAACATTACATAGGTATGTCCTCTTATTTATAAAAAATGGGAGAGATGAGAGAATACAACAAATGATGTAGGACTAAATACAATCCGCGCGGCCTATGCGGTTTGACAACGTTAAACCTCACACTATACAAAAAAACAACTGAAGACCACCCAACGACAACTGTGGAAAGCCGCCAGACCGTCGGTGCTGGCCACCAAACCGCAACTGCGGGTTGCCACCAGACCGCAGTTGCGGCTAACCATCAAACCACTGCCACGACAAGCCACCAGACCGCAACTGCGGCTAACCACCAGACCGCAGTTGCGGACTCCCACCAGACCGCAGATGCGGACTCCTACCATTGCTACTGCGGAAAGTCTCCAGGCTGCTACTGCAGCTAACCACTAGGCCGCTGCTACGACAAGACTCTAGGTTGTGACTGCGGCTAACCACCAGACCGTTGCTGCGACAAGAATCCAGGCTGCAACTGTGGCTAACCATCAAACTGCCAATCCTGCCAAGATAGCTGACAGACATAACCGCTACCACTAACCAAACTGCCACACAGACCATCTTGACAAACCGCCTGACCGCCCAAACTACAAGCCGCTGCGACTAAATCTTCAAAACGCCAAACTCTAACAACCTTGGAAACACCAACAAAAATCGCGGTTATTTTGTATAATTTCGGTTTCTCCTAATACTGAAACGAACCGTAAACCTACCTAATTTTACTATGTGCACCTAATGATGTAGGATTTTACTATCTACACCCCATAATGCGGAATTTTACTATCCACACCCAATAATGAAGTATTTTACTATGTGCACCCTTATAATGGGGTATTTTATTAACCACACCAAATGATGAGTGATAACGACAGAAACTCAAACTGCACGGTTGAGTAAGAAGACGAAAAAATAGGCGCAGGGAGAGAGACCGTTCGAGTAGAGATAACGACCCACGCTAGAAGAGAAGAGAAAATAGTGAGAAAGAGACCGCGCGAGTAGAGATAACGGCCCACGCTAGAAGAAACAAGCTGCTGGAACACAGGAGAAAGAACGAAGCTCGAACAACAGAGAAGTCGCGCTAACATAACAAGTCGCAAAGAAGAGCGACAAGCATGGTAGAGCGCGCGACAATAAACCCGCAATGGCCGCACAAACAAGCAACCTCAAGCAAGAAAGAGCAAGAAAGCGCGACTAGCATGGAAGGCCGCGCGAACAAAACAAGCCACAAAGGAAGAAGTCGCAGGAACAACGACAAGCAAGGGATGGCAGGGTGGGAAAAAACAGGAAGAAGTCCGGAAGAACTCCGAAAGAAGCAGACCGGAAGTGGTTTGACAAACAAACCGCAAACAAGTTGAAGCAAAGGACCGATTTTCTCTGATACCATATGAAAAAGAGTTAAATAAAGATAAATTTTATTGCTGCAAAAAGATAAACATTACATAGGTATGTACTCTTATTTATAGAAAATGGGAGAGATGAGAGAATACAACAAATGATGTAGGACTAAATACAATCCACGCGGCCTATGCGGTTTGACAACGTTAAACCTCACACTATACAAAAAACAACTGAAGACCACCCAACGACAACCGAGGAAAGCCGCCAAACCGTCGGTGCTGGCCACCAGACCGCAACTGCGGGTTGCCACCAGACCGTAGTTGCGGCTAACCATCAAACCGCTGCTGCGACAAGAAACCAGACCGCAACTGCGGCTAACCACCAGACCGCAGTTGTGGACTTCCACAAGACCGCAAATGCGGACTCCCACCATTGCTACTGCGAAAAGTCTCCAGGATACTACTGCGGCTAACCACTAGGCCGCTGCTGCGACAAGACTCTAGGTTGTGACTACGACTAACCACCAGACCGTTGCTGCGCCAAGACTCCAGGCTGCTACTGTGGCTAACCATCAAACTGTCAATCCTGCCAAGATAGCTGACAGACGTAACCGTACCACTAACCAAACCGCCACACAGACCATCTTGACAAACCGCCTGACCGCCCAAACTACAAGCCGCTGCGACTAAATCATCAAACCGCCGAACTCTAACAACCTTGGAAACACAAACAAAAATCGCGGTTATTTTGTTCGATTTCGGTTTCTCCCAATACTGAAACGAACCGTATACCTACCTAATTTTACTATGTGCACCTAATGATGTATGATTTTACTATCTACACGCCATGATGCTGAATTTTACTATCCACACCCAATAATGAAGTATTTTACTATATGCACCCTCATAATGAGGTATTTTATTAACCACACCAAATGATGAGTGATTTTACAATATGCACCCCCGTAATGGAGAATTTTACTATCTACATACACCCCATGATAAGGAATTTTAATATGTGCGGTACATGATGAGGGTTTTTACTATCAACATTCAATTCTGGAGATTTTAACTATTCGCCATGGTCGGGACATGATGGTGGCGAGCGAGAAGCGGGGTGACGATCATGAGTGCGGCGTCGGGCGACAAGCACAGTCGTATGCGATGAGCGTGGCAACGAGCTTGTCGGGAGGCGACAAGAGAGGCACGCTAGAACACGTATGGGGAAGCCCCCGCACGCAGAGGGCGCTCCCGTATAATGGAGCGTGCTATGGGTCACTCCAGCGAGCAAAGTGTTCTGCCGTCCGTTTGGGCCACTCCCCCGTGCAAAGTGTTTTGTCGTCCGCCAGGGAAGATCGCCGGTGCAGGCCACCAAACTGCAACTATGGGTTGCCACCAGACCGCAGTTGCGGCTATCCATCAAACCGCTGCTGCGACAAGCCACCAGACCGCAAATGCGGCTAACCACAAGACCGCAGTTGCGGACTCCCACCAGACCGCAGATGCGAACTCCCACAATTGCTACTGCGGAAAGTCTCCAGGCTGCTACTGTGGCTAACCACTAGGCCGCTGCTGCGACAAGACTTTAGGTTGCTACTGTGGCTAACCACCAGACCGTTGTTGCGACAAGACTCCAGGCTGCTACTGTGGCTAACCATCAAACTGCCAATTCTGCCAAGACAGCTGCCAGACATAACCGTTGTCACTAACCAAACTGCCACATAATCAGACCATCTGGAAAAACCGCCTGACCGCCTAAACTACAAGCCGATGCGACTAAATCATCAAACCGCCGAACTCTAACAACCTTGGAAACACCAACAAAAATCGAGGTTATTTTGTTCGATTTCGTTTTCTCCTAATACTGAACCGAACCGTATAAATGCCTAACTTTACTATGTGCACCTAATGATGTAGAATTTTACTATCAACACTCCATGATGCAGAATTTTACTATCCATACCCAATAATGAAGTATTTTACTATGTGCACCCTCATGATGGGAGATTTATTAACCACACCAAATGATGAGTGATTTTACAATATGCACTCCCGTAATGGAGAATTTTACTATCTACATACACCCAATGATAAGGAATTTTACTATGTGCGCCACATGATGATGGATTTTACTATCAACATTCACTTCTGGAGAATTTAACTATTCGCCATGGTCGGGAGATGATGGTGGAGAGCGAGAAGCGGGGTGACGATCATGAGTACGGCGCCGGGCGACAAGCACAGTCGTATGCGATGAGCGTGACAACGAGCTTGTCGGGAGGTGACAAGAGAGGCACGCTAGAACACGTATGGGAAGCCCCCGCACGCAGGGGGGCTCCAGTATAATGGAGCGTGCTGGGGGCCTCTCCCCCATGCAAAGTGTTCTGGCGTCCGTTTGGGGTACCAAACGGACTCAAAATTGCATGAGCATGAGGCCGTTGAAATTGTATTGGCGAGCAGGTGTAGGTTGTGACAAAAATTCTTTGTTTCTACCCAACTATTCTTTGGGAAATCACGTCAGAAATTAAAAATATCTTATCATTTATTTGAATTAAAAATATTCTATTCATAAATTAAATATCTAAACAAATAATTCATAAAAAGGCATGATGAGTTTTCAATTTTTATTTTTTTTTGTTGAAGTTTGTTCTTACTATACTTCTTTATATTTACAAAGTGTTCTTGTTGATATTGCTCTATTGATTTATGATTTTATGTGTATAAAATTGTTAATATTTTGTGTTGGTGACTTTTAAGGATTTGTTTGGGACAACTTATGCTGGTGAATAATCTCTATTCAAAACGCAAACGCAGTTTTCCAGATGTTTGTTCGTGCAGCTTATAGAAAATCACTTATTTTAAAATTGATGATAAAATGATTTTTCATAAGCTATTCGGGTCCAGCTTATGACTTTTCATATACTCTTATCCCATAAAAAAATACCCTAAGTTGAATTTTTTGTCAAGGCGCGATTTTTTCGCCTGGACGCGTATTTTTGCCTGGGCGTGTATTTTCGCCCGAGCTTGTTTTTTTTGCCTGAGCGTGATTTTTTCGCCCGGGCACGGATATTTCGCCCGAGTGATTTTTTTTCCTTGGGCCCGAATTTTTTCCCCAGACGTTAATTTTCCGCACGGGTGCGATTTTTCCTTCCGTGCGTGATTTTTTCGTACGGGAGCGGTTTTTTCCCCAGGCTTGATATTTCCACCCGACTGCGTTTTTTGCCGGGCTGTAAATTTTCACCAGAAAAAGAATTTTTCGCCAGTGTGCGTTTTTTTTGGCCGGACATGAATTTTTTTCGGCAGAATACATTTTTTTCACTTTCGTGCGAAAATATCGCGTTCGGGCGAAAAATATCACGTCCGGGCGAAAATACCGCGTTCGGGAAAAAAATTCGCGCCCAGGGGAAAACTTTGCGCCTGGTAAACATTCGCGCCTGGTTGAAAAATTCACGCACGGGCGAAAAATTCGTGCACGGGAGAAAAAACGCTTCCGAGCGAAAACATCGTGGCCGGACGAAAAATTCACTCTCGGGCGAAAAAACTGCGCCCGAGCGAGAAATTCGGGCTCGGTCGAAAAAACCACAGTGGGGCGAAAAAACCACACTCGAGTGAAAAAACTGCGTCCGGGAGAAAAAATTGTGTCCGGGAGAAATATTCGCGCTCGGGTGGAAAATTCGGCACGGGCAAAAAATTCGCACCCGGGCGAAAAATTTGCGGTCCGGAGAAAAAAATCGCGTCCGTGTGAAAAATTCGCGCTCAAGCAAAAATAACGTGCCCAGTTGAAAAAATCACGTTCAAGCTAAAAAAATTGCGCCCAAGCTAAAAAAGGCTTCCAAATGAACGAACTTTATGAATATATGAATCTTTAGATAAACACTAATAAACTGTTCAAACATTCTACTGCTTATTCATCGTTACTTTTATAAAATCTCTATAGAAGCATCAATTTTCAATTAACAGCATAAGTTGTCGAAACAGAGCCTAACTAAATATAAACACTTACTAATTATGTTAGGAAAATCAGGCATCATTTTTACTAAGATAAATTAATATTCAACTGCAATAATAAATGCCTTCTATCTTTAAAAAAAATTAATTGATCTGCATAAAGTAAAGATATTTATGGACAATAATTCTGGTTCTCTTTAGTGCTGTATAGCCCTGTCCAAAAGGCCCTGGCCCAGTGGGCCGGCCCGAGCCCGGCCCGGCGAAAGCCTATTTCGGCCCGGCCCGAAAAAAGCCCGGCACGGGCCGAGACCGGGCTCAGGGCCCTTACAGGGCCCTGGTATTGGGGGCTACCCAGGCCCGGGCCGGGCCGGGCAATGTCCGAAAATCGGGCCGGCCTGGGCCCGGAGCCGGGCCCGGACGAAGCCCGGACCGGGCCCGCAGGCCAGCCCGGACCTGCTGCCAACGGCTCTAAGAGCCGTTGGAAATCCAACGGCTCTTAGAGTCGTTGGAACTGCAGCCAGCAGGGCTGCGGCAGCCCTGCTGGCTGCAGTACTTGGGCCTAGGGCCTAGGCAAAAGCCTAGGCCCTAGGCCATATTAAAAAAAATAAAATTTTTTTATTAAATTTTTTTTTATAAACCCCCCCTCTACCCGATCCCCTCTCTCTCTCTCTCTTCCACTCACTCTCTCTCTCTTTCTCTTCCACTCACTTTCTCTCTCTCTCTTCCACTCTCTCTCTCACTTACTCTCTCCCTCTCTTACTCTCCTACTCTCTTACTCTCTCTCTCGCTGCATGACATCGTCCTCCTCAACGCCGGCGTCGTCGACTCATAGCACGGCCGAAGTGGTGGAGCATAATCGGAGGGAGCCCGTCTGGGAGCATTTCGACAAGGTTAAAGTCGGCGACGAATTCAAGGCGCGGTGCAAGTTGTGCTCAAAGTTGCTAACTCTTACTGGCAACTCAACACTAGCGAGACACGTTAAGTCTTGTTTTGCAAAGCAAGCTCCCGAGTCCAGTCAGGGACAAATATCAGCATCAGGACAAATTTGGACGTATGATCAAGCAAGACAGCGAGACCTACAGGTGAAAAACGTCATCAGACGTAGGTTGCCATTCAGTCACTACGACAACGATGAGACGACAGAGTATATACACGAATGGCTTCAGCCCAAATATCAACAGGTAAGTAGATCCACTATTTGACGCGACGCACTTAAATTATATTTTGACGCAAAACAAGATTTAATAAAAAATTTTGAAACTTTCGAGGGACGTGTGAGTTTAACGAGCGACGTTTGGAGTAGTAGCATAAGGGTAGTGTTATCTTATATTTGTATAACGGCTCATTGGATCGATCCCGTTTCATATGATTTAAATAAGCGCGTAATATGTTTTGAAGGTTTTGAATTTCCGCACACAGGTAAGGCTATATATCCGGCAATTATTAAATGTTTGCGTGAATTTAAAATAAAAGATAAAATAATGAGTATCTCTTTTGATAACGCTAGTAATAACAACACCGCAGTAGAGTGGTTAAAACGTGAATTAAAATCAATGCTCAACGGTGCGTTTTTTCGCACTCGATGTGTGTGTCACATTTTAAACTTAGTGGTACAGGATAGTTTAGAAGCTATGGAACCATATGTTGAGAAAATTTGTACTATGCTTAGATTTATTTATTGTACCAAACAGCGTAGTCAAGATTTTCGAAAATTTGTGATCGCACAAGGTCAAAAATATTTGAAAACTCAATTTAATATGTCTGTAAGATGGAACTCCACATATAAAATGTTAAAAAGAGCGTTTCAACAAAAAACACTTCTTATGAAATATTACACTATGACAAATAATCATAATTTAACTGATAACGATTGAGACGTACTAATTCATTATATGAATTTATTAAAATGTTTTTATAGGGCGACTGTTTTTTTATCTGGTGTATATTATCCCACTAGCTCGTTAGTAGTTGAAAATTTTGTAAATATCGCACAAAAACTTAACTATTTTAAGCAACACTCCGGATGACTTCCTTTAATTGAAGTAATAGAAGAAAATTTTTTAGAATATTATAGAGAAATGTCTCCTGCATTTTCATGCGCCGCCGCTTTAAACCCGTTATTAGTTGTAGACGGCGTAGAAAATTTAATAGATGAAATTAACGTTAACTTAGACATAAATATAAGTTTCGATGACGTTGACGACGTTAGTACTACTAAATTTAATTCTATTTCTACCGAATGTTTTAATTATTACGACAACTTATATGGCTCACGACCCTGAGAAGAAAATAACACAACCTAGAACAAAAGATTATTTTACAAATAAAATTGTTGAATTAGCTTCCAGAAAAAAGCACGCACATCGAGTAGTTTAAACGAATTAGGACTGTATACGAAAACGCAATTTCGTGATTTTATGAGTACGGAAGAGATCGAAAACTTCGATATCTTAAAGTGGTGGAAAGGTAAAACTAATACCTATCCTATTTTGGCCTATATGACCCGTGATTTACTAACAATTCAAGCGAGTACAGTAGCTTCGGAGTCCGTTTTTTCTCTTAGTGGCAGGATTTTGAACACGCAGAGGAGCCGACTAAATGAAGAATCACTCGAACTATGCATCTGCTACAAGAATTATTTGGATGCTACGAATAGGAAGCAACACATTTCAGCATTGGAGGAGAGCTCCGAGGAAATTGAAGAGGAGATGGACAACCTGAATTTGTAAAAATGTAAATTTTTTTATTATCATTTAAAATAATAAGTTTCATTTTTTTCTACTTTTATTTTTTTAATGTGTAATTTTGTTTTTTAAAATTTCAATATTAATAAAATTTTTTATTCTAATTTTTATTTCAAATTTTTATTTTTTTTAAGTATCTTTTTTTCTTAAGAGGGCCCGGCCCGGCCCGGGGGGCCGGCTCGGGCCCCTTCCCGGGGTCAAAGCCCGGGCCCGGGCCGAGCCCGATAAAGAAAGGGCCCGCGCTCGGCCCGGTTTGCAAAAGCCCGAGCCCGATCAGGCCCGGTCCGGGCCGGCCCGATCGGGCCTTTTGGGCAGGCCTACTGCTGTAGATAATAAAAACTGTGAAATGACAATTTCATTCCGCGCAGGTCCACTCTCGCTCTCCACTTGCTCCCCACGCCTTTTGATCAGTGTGGGGACACCTCCAGAATTCTCTTCACCTTGGCAGTCCTCTGGTCAAAAGCAGTGATTTTGAAACAAATTCGGCAATGGCAAGTGAAAAGTCATATCGATCGGGTGAGGCTCCCGCATTCTTGCTGGAACTCCGACTTACTGGCAAGGGACTGGAAGTAGGAAGGTGAGGAGTTATTTTACCTGAGATATCTGAACTTGTGGTGGATAATGTAGGAGTCTCAAGGATCGGAGCAGGCAGAGGCAAGTGACTCGATACAGGTGACAATGCAGGCATTGTAGTCTCACCCGGCTGCTTTTTTTCTTGTATACACTATTAAATCCGCCTGAGTCTGAGGTTCATCATCAACAGATTCACTCTCCTCAAGAACCGACACCTCAATTGACTATGTTTCCTTTAGCACATGCAAAAATGACATACTCATTATCCGCCTCTCACCACGACAGCTATCCTTCACTTCTTGTATCATATTATTTACACCAAGTGATTCTCCAAGAGGCGAGTCAATCGAAGAGGAGTAATATGACTCAAGCTCTCTAAATGTGACATCTATACTGACGAATAACTTTCTCTCCACCAGACTCCAAAATACATACCCCTTTTGGGTAGCCAAATATCCAACAAAAACACACTTCAGGTTCTTGGATCCAATTTTTTAACATTTGGTCTTTTGTCATGCACAAAACATACCCAACTAATAGTATTAAACAGAAGAATATCTTCACTCTTTTCTCACAATATCTCAATCAGAGACCTCTGATCCAATACTTGCAAGTGCATTTGATTGACTAAATAGGCTGCTATTAGCATGACTTGTCCCCACAAGTACTTTGACACCTTCATTGTTATCATCATACTTTGAGTTACTTTCAGAAGGTGTCTGTTCTTTCGTTCCGCTACTCCACTCTACTCTGGTGTGTATGAACAAGTATTTTGATGTTGGATTTCCTATGAGGATAAGTACTCTTCAAACGCCCAGTTGGTGTACTCTGTCCCATTATTATACATCAATACCTTCATGACTGCACCGTGTTGAGTCTGAAATCCTTTTAAGAATATCCTTGAAGCAAGCAAGCACTTCACTCTTATTTTTCATTAGGTAAAGTCAAGTCACACGAGAGAAACAATCAATAAAAGACACAAAATACCAAAATTCATTCACAGTAGGTGTGAAACATGGTCCCTAAACATTAGAATGCATTAAATTCAAAGGATAAGAAAACCTACTACCAGAATTGGAATAGGAGTTTCAGGTATATTTTCCTTGTTTGCATGCATCATATACAAGTCCGTTATAATTAACTTTCTCAAACAAAATGAGATATATATGTCTCAAAAAAGGAAAATAAGGATGACCCGGACATCAATGATTAAGTAAAAGTATGTCCTTTAGACTTCTTCTACCCCCTGCAGTGTCTACTAGTGTTGAAAGAGCTGAGTTCATATTCTCCTTATCTAGGTACCACAAGCCACTATGCTATGTGCTAGTCCAAAGTCTTCTGTCAGTCTCCTTCTCTTGGAAGATCACTTTTTGGATATAAAACAACACGACACATGTTAGTTGATATATAATTGCACTAATGGATAAAAGATTCACCGGAAATGAAGTAGAATTCAGAACATTGGACAGAGTCAAAGTGTTGTTATAGTGCACAGTACCCTTACCAATCACTGCCTGAGCAGTGTCATCGACAGTCCTAACGTGCTCCGGGACTGCTAGGGGAGTGCATGAAAGGAAACCCTTCACATCCCCAGTAACATGTTGAGAGGCACCCAAGATGACTATCCAATCTAGTGAGCCAGTGGTGGATAAGGATGAGAGGACAAGTGTATTGTAAGTACCTGTTGCTGTGTGTGCAAACGAGGCAACAATACCCCTGTATGAAGCTGTATTGAGTGTGTCATCATTCGTAGCTTCCTGTTTTTTTCACATCAATTGAGAGTAGGCATCTACGATTCTCTGATACTTTAAGTAACTTGCATCAGCCATAATTCTTTATACCTCCTCTCCTTCGATCATCATACTTGCTCGGTAGCCTCCTCTATCACCACTACGACCCCCACGACCGCAACCACGACTTTCAAAGTGACTACTTCCACCTGTATCTCTCTCCTTTGGTGGCTTGGGGTAAGCCAGTCTGAGATGATCTATCTCATCACAATTGTAACAATGTCTTGCCTCGCTCTTGTATCCTGTGTGCCCTAAATTGGTAACTGTTAGAGACGATTTCAATTGTCGGTTTCAATTCTATCATAAAATGCATAGTCCGCCTCTGAGCATCTTACTTTTCTTTTCTGCACTCGAGGTCTTTGTATCATGCGGCTTGAGAGAAATGATCATAGTCTGCCCACAGCAGCTCCTGATCCGCAGCGTACTCCTGGATCACTCGATATCCCTGCGTTATCGTCTCTCTCAATCTGAAAAACCTTCATCTTATTGTCAGCTCCTGCATAGATTCTCTGCGACTTTCCCCAAACATCACCTCCTCTAATCCATCCACTGTGACATCGATAGATTCGACCATCGAGTTTAGGAGCCAAGTGTGAAGCAGGCTATGTGTAGTCTTGCACTCGTTGTATCATCTGATTCCTTCTCTGGTTCCCCCTTCTCACCTGTCAGATCGCCCCCCAAATTCCTCCCAGTGTGCGCCCTCTTCACTCGACGAGACCAGCTTATGTATGCAGCTGATCCATCGAGTTTCGGCTCTACTGGGGGGAGATCCAGTTTCATTGGAGGCGACGACAACTGAGCCGATCCCTCGCATTTGGACATTCGTAAGAACTCAAAAACTACTTTTGAGTTCACCTCCATTTTGGAGACCAACTTCTCCATGAACACGTCTTGATTTTTTCTGAGCAAATGAATTTCTCCTGAAACCCCGCATCGAGAAGCCCTTGCACCATCGCAATCCTACAATGATCCTTCCTTTGGCACTGTCACGTGCTCCTTTTGCCGGAAAGTTGCATAAAATGAAAGCTATTGCGAGCTCCACCACAACAACATGGAGGACTGTCGGAGGAGCCTAACGATCCTTCTCCTTCTCCTACGGCGATCCGGATGCAAGTCATGCGTAATGTCACACAAAGAGCAGTGACCAATCCTTCTTCCCGTGAATGCTTCCGGATGTGCGTTGTTCGCCATGCGATGATTCTAGATGCGGGTGATTCCAGATGCACACTCTTCTCCTTGTGGCGACTCCAGATGTGCCCTCTTCTCCCTACCGAGTTCCCGCGATGATTCTTCTCCCTACAGAGCCATGCATATGCCTCTGTGAGCATTGCTAGGTACTATATTGTGTGTGTGGTACTTCCACACTCCCTCTGCCGGCTCTTTTACTCCGCAGTCAACAAACAATCCTCCGTCGATGCTTTTGCGAATGCTTCTTCCTACATGATCCTTCTCCAGAGGGTGAGCTGCGTTCCTATCACACGAAGAGCGGCTCGATGCTTCTCCCCCTGTGCACACTTCTCCCGAAGTAATACCGTATTCCCTGATATTTCTTTCAGCACACTACCAGGAAAGTAAATGAGAAAATGGGATACTAGGGAGAAGCAAGGCTGAGATAACAAAATAAAATATTTCCGGGACCTATTTTTTTCCGAACCTGCCTCTGGTACCTTAAAGGAATAAAATCTTATTATTCACACTCTTAAATCATTACATTTCTCCCCTATATATACACACAAAATGGAGACCCAAATAACATGAGATGGGCGATCTGGCTACTAGAAGGAGGTCGAGCCGCAAGAAGAAGGCAAACATCAGACGATGACTTAACGAATAGAGGAGGGCAAGCAGCAGACAAGAGAAGTAGGCCGAGAAAATGCTGCTAGGAGAGCTAGCAACATCTAGAGGAGAAACAGGTCGAGGCGACAACACAACGACAGAGACCCGACTACCCACTAGGAACAACAAGAAGGCCTGGTAGACTGCACGACAAGGAGAGGATGTCGCAGCGGGAAGACCGCGTGACAAACAACATGCAGACCTCACGACATGCAGCAACAAGGAAGAGGAGGTCGCATTGGGAAGACCGCGCGATAAGTAGCAGGCAGACCGTATGACAAGCAGTGGCAAGAAAGAAGAGGGCACAACGGGCAGACCGCGCGACAAGCAGCAAGCAGACCGCACGACAAGCAAACTCTGCGCAATATGAGGTCGGCAAGGGCAGTCTGCTTGAGAGATCAACCAATCAGTCCGCACGACAAGAGAAGCTTAGATCGATGGGAGCATGAAGTGGAGACCACTGGGAGCGTGAAGCGGAGACCGCTGGGTGCAGGGGGAGGAGGACTAATTGGTCAAAAGAGGAGCGGGGCCCAGAGGAATCTTTATAAATGGAGATAGACGGGGAGGCAAGGGGAAGGATGTAGAGAAATGAGGGAGAGAATCAGATAGAGAATAGGAAACCACTGTAGGAAGCGGACACCACATTATGAAGTGGACACCGCATAAGCGGTTATAGAGGAAGGACCGCGATTTGTAAAAACACTAAAAGCCTAGAGCAAGTCCAATGGACGGTTAGGGAAGAGGGATCGCGGTTAGCAAAAAAACTAACCGCCTAAAGCAAGACTGATAGCTCTGATACCATGTAGAGAGAGATGCAAGAAAGAGAGAATAATTCAGAATTTTATTATTATTCTAAATACAGGAGTACATATACTTATATAGAGAGAAAGAGAGGGAGAGTGTTCAACATCTACAATGTGGGACTAAATAGAATATATATGGGCTTATAACATGGGCTCCTCCTAATGGATTTTTTCATTACATTTTAACATTCTTCATCTTCTTCATGATTGTGTCTCGTGGTGAGTAGTTTATGCAAAAGCTGCGAGCTTGTATAATTTATACAAATTACTAAGTTTTGTCGAAATATTTTCAATTATAATAATGTAATTTAGATGTTGAAGAGCAAAATAATTATGTCTAAATAAGGTTTTAAATTTTCCTCAACCTGGCTGAATCATGCATGTTTGTCCTATTTTAATCAATTCAATTAAAATTGGAAGGGTAATACTGTGACGAAATGTTTATCTGTAGATCTTGCAAGTTGCAACTACAGTCTGCTTCTTGCTTTTCCAGGAGAGAAGGTTGCCCCCCCCCCACACAAACATGCACTAACCCAATGTAAATCTCATGTCATCTGCACATCTAGCCCAGTCAGAGTCGCAATAGACCTCGATATTCAGATGACCATTCTTACGGAAGATCAGTCCCAATTGTGGTGCACTCTTTAAATATGTAAGAATCTGATACACTGCATCTAAGTGCCCCTCCCTGTGATCGTGCATATAACAAGCTACTACACTCATAACAAAAGCTAATCGGGACATGTGTGACTTAAATAGATCAGGCGGCCTACAAGCCTCTGTTACCTCTCTTTATCAGTTGGCTCTCCTGCCTAGGCGTTGAGCTTGGACTTCTGATCAATAGGAGAGACCGCAGGCCTGCACCCCAACATACCCGTCTCTTTGAGCAAATCTGACATGTATTTCCGTTGAGATAGAATTATTACCTCTGCACCGTGATCTACTTCAATCCCAAGGAAGTATTTTAGCTGCCCCAAATCCTTCATTTCAAACTCCTTGCCCAATCTTGTCTTTAGTTGAGTGTTAGAAATGAACAAAAAACAAGCCGGAAGTGGAACTAAAACAAACCGGAAGTGGTTTTAATAGAAACTTTATTATCCGAAAAAGGTATCTATTACAAAGGTATGTCCTCCCTTATATAGAATGGAGGAGAGATGAGAGAATACAAATAAGAGATGTGGGACTAAAAATTTACAGGACTAAGCGGACTATACAAAACAAATCGCACAAGCCGCGCGGTTACACAGAAGGGCTAACCGCACGGCTACCACCAGAGTGAAAGAGAGATTGCCACGGTAGACCGCCAGACCGCCCGGTCTCCAAGCCGGCTGAGACAAACCGCCAGACCGCGCGGTCTTCAACCCGCCAAGACAAACCGCCAGACCATCCAGTCACCAACTTCAACACTCCCCCTCAAGCTGGAGCATATATATCGATCATGCCCAGCTTGTCGCAGATGTGGAAAAAGGAAGCGGACACCGGCTTGGTGAAGACATCTGCCAACTCATCGTCGGAAGTGACAAATGGAGTGCAAATCTGTTTCTTCAATATTTCTTCCCGAATAAAATGACAGTCGACTTCTATTTATTTTGTTCTCTCATGAAAGACCGGATTTTTGGAAATGTATATCGTGGCCTTATTGTCACAGAACATAGGAATAGGATAGTAGTAAACCTCTCCTAAGTCAAGCATGAGAGACCGCAACCACTTCAACTCACATGTAGTCGATGCCATACTGTTATATTCTGCCTCTGCACTAGACCTGGAAACTACAGACTGTTTCTTGCACTTCCAACTCACAAGATTGCCTCCAACAAACGTGCAGAAACCTGATGTCGATTTGCGGTCCCCTTTGTCATCCGCATAACTTGAATCAGAATAAGCTTCAACCCTTAGGTGACCATTCTTATGAAAGAGGAGTCCTTTCCCTGCTGCAGCTTTAATATACTCTAATATCCTCAGTGCAGATTGTAGATGACACTCCCTCGGAGCTTGCATGAACTGGCTCACCTTGCTAATAGCATAAGAGATGTCGGGTCTGGTTACCGTAAGATATATGAGCTTGCCCACCAGACGCTGGTATCTCGTAAGATCGGAGAGAAGAGGCGAGTCATCTGTCCAAGTTTTGTCTTCTCCAGCAGCCATAGGACAACGTGCAGGTTTAGCACCAGTCAGTCCTGCCTCCTTTAAAAGATCAAGAGCATACTTCCGTTGGGAAAGGACCATGGAGTTGGGCTTTCTAGAGATTTCAATCCCCAGAAAGTATTTGGGGGCGCCCATGTCCTTTGTGACCAGATGTTGACGAATGTGTTTCTTGGTCATCAATACCCCATCCTGGTCATCGCCAGTAAGAAGAATGTCATCAACATAAACCGCAAGAACAACAAGACCAGAGGCGGTTTTCCGAACAAACAAGGAGTGATCTGCTGAGCTTCTTGTAAAACCAATGGCCGCAACAATGCCACTGAACTTGTCAAACCAGGCACGAGGACTCTGCTTGAGGCCATAGATAGCCTTCTTTAGCCGGCATACCCGAGTCTCCCCCTGAGCAACATAACCAGGAGGTTGCTCCATGTAAACATCTTCCTGCAGATCACCATAGAGGAAAGAATTCTTAACATCGAGCTACGAGATGGGCCAATCCCTGTTGACAGCCACAGAGAGAAGAACCCTAATAGTGCTGAGACGAGCCACTGGAGAGAAAGTGTCAAAGTAATCAACGCCATAAGTTTGGGTAAAACCCTTGGCAACCAGGCAAGCCTTATAACGATCCACACTGCCATCCGGGAGAAATTTCACCACGAAGACCCATCGACAACCAACAACATTTGTGCCGAAAGGAGGAGGAACAAGGGTCTAGGTACCCCGTTCAGTGAGAGTAGCAATCTCCTCATCCATGGCAACTTTCCAATGATGAATAGTAAGGGCCTCCTGGTAGGAACGGGGAGTGGCAGTGGCCGAGATAGCTAGTGCAAAGGCTCTGCGAGATGGGGTAAGACGATCGTAGGAAACAATGGCAGCAAGCGGGTGTTGGGTACATGCCCGAACCCCTTTGCGAAGAGCAATCAGGAGATCCAGGTCAGCAGGTGCCTCAGTATCCGGAGTATCCGTGGTGGAGAGAGCTGGCCCGGGAGTAGAGAGAGATGGCGGCGGAGTGGAGGGAGAAAGCGGAGTAGAGGGTGGAGAAGATGGGGATGGTGAAGAGGGAGGAGAGGGTGGAGATGGCGGAACATCAGTGGGAGCAGAGGGAATGGATGGGTTGGTATGATAAGTAGGATCAGGAGGAGGAGAGGAGGAAGCGGGAGAGAAGTAAGATGCATTGGCAAAGAAGGTGACATCCGCAGAGACAAATTTCTTGCGGGTAACGGGGTCAAAGCAACAATAACCTTTCTGAGTGGGAGAGTACCCCAGAAAGACACATTTAGTGGCACGTGGTGAGAGTTTATCACGGGTGGTAGCGGGAGAGTGCACAAAGGCGGTGCACCCAATGATGTGCACCGTGGAGAACTGTGGAGGGAAGGAGATTGATGAGATAGCAGGAGAGGAGGACAGCATAGCCCCAATAGGAGCGAGGAACATGCATTTAAGTCAGCATAGTGCGAGCGACATCAAGGAGGTGACGGTTTTTGCGTTCCGCCACCCCATTTTGTTGTGAGGTGTAGACACAACTTGTTTGACGAAGAACACCATGGTGAATACAAAAAGAGGAGAAGTCGTGGCTAAGATACTCCTTAGCATTATCAGAACGAAGGATTTTAATAGACGTATCGAACTGAGTTGTAACCATAGAATAAAATGAGGTCCAAACAGAGAACAGCTCGGAGCGATCCTTGAGAAGATACACCCACGTACACCGAGAGAAATCATCAATGAAGGTGACAAAATATGAACTACCCCGACCGATGGTGAGGGTAGGAGCAGGACCCCATATGTCAGAGTGAACGAGGTCGAACGGACGGGAAGAGCCCCGACTTTGCGTTGGGCAGAAAGACGAGCGGTGATGTTTGCCAAGCTGACAGGCATCACAGTTGAGAGGAGGATGATGAGGAGGGAGGTGGGGCAGGAGCTGGCACAGAATTCGGGGAGGAGCATGTCCAAGGCGAAGATGCCATTGGAGAAGATCTGTAGAGGATGAGGAGAAGGCGAATAGAGCAGAAACGTTGTCGAGGAAGTAGAGGCCACCACTCTCAGTCCCGGTAGCAATCGTCCGTTGGGAGTCTGTATCCTGAAAAACACAAGAGGTAGGGGTGAATATGACAGAACACCGTAGTTGCTTGCATAAAGAAGTAACCGATAATAAATTGCACGGAAACTTGGGCACATAGAGGGTATCAGCCAGGCAGAGAGATGGAGTGACTTGAACCATGCTCGTCCTATGGACCAGGGAGGAAGATCCATCAGCAACAATGACCGGGGGCAACTGAGCATGTGTTTCAAGAAGAGAGAAACATTGAGGATTTCCTGTCATATGACTTGTTGCACCAGAGTCGATTAGCCATCTTCCGCGAGTAACAACGTGAGCACTACCAGAAGAGGTGACCACGGAGGCGGGCAGGCTGGAGTAGGGGAAGCCATGGAAGCAAGAGAGGAGCAAACCGCGACGATAAGAACAAGCCGCGAGAAGAGAAAGAAGCACCAAGCCGGGCGAACAGAAAACAGGTCGTGCGGCTAGGAAGGCCTCTACCAAGAAGCAGAGCAAAGCAGAGGGAAAGAAGTCGCACGACTTGAAAAAGTCGGGCGAACAGAGGAGAA
The DNA here is from genome assembly GCA_039583875.1 of Platanthera guangdongensis. Taxonomy (NCBI): domain Eukaryota; kingdom Viridiplantae; phylum Streptophyta; class Magnoliopsida; order Asparagales; family Orchidaceae; genus Platanthera; species Platanthera guangdongensis. The sequence goes on along the minus strand of CM077160.1, from coordinate 96,549,175 downwards.
CAAGTCGCACGGCGAAAGAGGAGGCTGGGGCGACTAGCAAGCAGGAGCGGGTAGAAGGCTACAAGAATGCGAGCGCGACGGACAGAGGAGATCACGAAAACAGGTCGCGAAAAAGAAGGGGCAAGCCGCGCGGACAGGTTGCGCGGACAGACGGGGAATCAAGCCGCGAAAGCAGAGAGAGCGCACACAATCAGGAGGAATAGATCGAGTCCTCTGATACCATGTTAGAAATGAACAAAAACAAGCCGGAAGTGGAACTAAAACAAACCGGAAGTCGTTTTAATAGAAACTTTATTATCTGAAAAAGGTATCTATTACAAAGGTATGCCCTCCCTTATATAGAATGGAGGAGAGATGAGAGAATACAAATAAGAGATGTGGGACTAAAAATTTACAGGACTAAGCGGACTATACAAAACAAATCGCACAAGCCGCGCGGTTAGACAGAAGGGCTAACCGCACGGCTACCACCAGAGAGAAAGAAAGATTGCCAGGGTAGACCGCCAGACCGCCCGGTCTCCAAGCCGGCTGAGACAAACCGCCAGACCGCGCGGTCTTCAACCCGCCAAGACAGACCTCCAGACCGTCCGGTCACCAACTTCAACATTGAGCAAGTTCCATCTCGTCATCACCTGTAATAAATATATCGTCCACTTATACAACAAGTATTGTAGTGTGATCTCCACTCTGCCTAAAGAACACGGTATGACCAACATTGATCTGCCAATATCCTACGTTAACCATCGCTTTTCTAAACCTGTCAAACCTGGATTGAGGAGTTTACTTTAGCCAATACATGGATTTCATGAGTCTACACACCTTGCCTACTGTTTATTTTGTGTCAAATCCTGGTGACACCTCCATGTATACTTTTTTACTACAGATTCCCATGAAGAAAGTCATTCTTTACGTTGAGATGGTGCAGTTTTCATCCCCCATTCACCGCTAAAGATATCAGTATCCGTACTGTGCTCATTTAACAAAAGATTCTAAAATATGAAATGGTCAGTTTCCTTCCCTTTAGTAGTTCGTAAGGTGTCTTATTATGGTTCTTGTTTATGAGTGCTCGATTTGGCATGTGGCATGCAGTGTTTACGGCTTCAGCCCAAAAATATTCCGGTAGTGAGGCATCACTCAACATGGTTCTACAGGACTCGATGAGTGTTTTATTCCTTCTCTCAGGAACTCCATTTTATTGTGGAGTACGAGGAGAGGAAAACTAATGAAAGATACCGAGACTTTCACAAAATTCTGTCATGGCCCTAGACTTGAACTCTATCCCATTGTCACTTCTGATTTTGACAACGGAGCAGCTATGTTCATTCTGAACTTCCATGACAAAATTAGTAAAGATATCAAAAGTATTTGACTTGTGTTTTAGAAAGAACACACACACAAAGCAAGAGTAATCATCAACAATGACCAATGTATAATACTTACCTCCCAAACTTCTAACTTGTAGTGGAGCGAACAAGTCCATATGAAGTAGGTGTAAACACCTATTAGAGTCTTTGCCAATAATGCTTTTAAAGGTAGCCCTTGTTTACTTGACTTTTGCACATGCGTGATAAGGTCTATCTTTAACGCACTTAACATTGTGAGCATCACGTACTAAATTAAGAGAAAATAATTTATTAATAGTTTTGTAATTTATATGTGCTAATCTCTTATGCATTGGTCACCAAGAGATGCACTATCTTTTGTCAAAAAGCACACTAGCATAGAAGAGTCTATGCAAATAAAATTTAAACAAAATATATTTCTACTGCGAGTGCCTGATAGAATCGTTTCCAAGTTATCTACCGATTTTATCAAGCACTTGTCTGCATGAAATTCTACTATGTATCCTTTATCACAGAGCTGGCTTATGCTTATAAGATTGTGTTCCAATCCTTCAACATAAGCCACATCTGACAAGGATACACTACCACTAGTAATCATACCGTAAACTTTTGTAATTCCTCTATCAGAACCTCCGAAGATGATCTTTGGCCCGTTCATGACTGGAGAGTAATTCTGGAGTAGGCTTCTAGTCTTGGTCATATACCAAGAGCATCCACTGTCCAAATACCAGATATGATTTTTGGTGGCCTTTGGACATACCTACATTCACAAATCAGTTTACCTTAGGAACCCAAACTCATTTGGGTCCTTGGTCTCTAGTTAGCATACTCCTCCTATGTGTGTTAACATTGTGAGTGGTCTTTCTCACATTATTAATTTGAGGAGTTACATAATATCTGGGGTTAAACCAACAATCTATAACAATTGACCAACTTTGCCGCAAAACCAATAGTCAAACATGTTGTATATTTGCCTAAAGTTCTCCACAAGCTTGCACCATGGCCACTGAGTAATGCACCTGTCCGCAAGCCCTTATCCGCTCAGGCCGCTCCTTGGCTAAACCAAACAGCCAACGCCCTATCCGTAGATAACAGGCCGCATAGTCCGCGGACTTCACCCATACAACCCGCTCAAAAGAACAGCCGGCTTCTACTAGACTTTTCACCAGGACGCACACAGCAGTCCGCCCAGTCCGCCAAGTCCGCTAATGCTGTCCGCCCAGGCCGCCCAGCCTGTCTCGTCAACGACTTCCACTTCACAAATTTCAACACTCCCCCTTGAAGTGGGAAGTGGTGACCAAGCCCAGCAAGCTGCGCAAGCGCTCAAAGGGCCCCTTCGACAGTGGCTTCGTGAAGATGTCAGCAAGATTATCTTCACTCCAAACATGCCCGACCAGCAGAGACCCCTCCAACACCTTCTCCCTGATGAAATGGTGATCGATCTCTATATGTTTGGTCCTAGCGTGACACACTGGATTGTTAACCAGTTTGAGAGCACTCTCATTGTCACCCCGGAGTAAAGTTGGCTCTTGCACTTCTTCATGAACATCCTCTATAAGCCTCCTCAACCAGATGGCTTCCCGAGCAGCCAAGGCCGAAGCCTTATACTCTGCCTCCGTAGTTGAGACGGATACCGAGTCCTGCTTCTTGCTACACCACGAGATGCTAGCTGAACCACAAGTGAACAGATAACCTGAAGTAGATCTCCGATCATCCAAATCACTGCCATAGTCAGCATCTGTGTACCCAAGCAATGCAAACTCCGTGTCCCTTCCATAGAGGAGTCCCATGTCAGAAGTCACCTTGACATACTTCAGAATACCCTTCGCTGCCACTAGATGAGATTTCCTTGGTTCAGCCATAAACTGACTTACTCGGCCAACAACATAAGCAATGTCCGGCCTTGTAATCGTCAGGTAAATCAAGCTCCCAAAAAGAGCCCTGAACACCAAGGGATCATGAAGAACCCTTCCCTCATCTCGTCGAAGCTTCAGCCCAGGTTCCAGTGGAGTAGAGCACTTCTTCCCTTCGCCCATGCCGAACCGCTTCACAATGCGATCTGCATACCCTTTCTGGCAAATGAAAATCCCACACTCCTTCCTCTCCACCTCAAGACCAAGAAAGTGATGAAGCTCTCCCAGGTCTTTCAACTCGAAGTGTATAGCAAGCTCAACCCTGAGCCTTGCTACTTCCCCCTCCGAATTCCCTGTGATGATCATGTCATCCACATACAGCAGGACCATGACTAGAAGCTCCCCCTTCTTCTTGACGAACAAGCTGGAATTCGAGTTGGAAGCAAGGTATCCACAGAATTGCAAGTACTCTGCAATCTTCCCATACCACGCTCTAGGAGCTTGCTTCAACCCATAGAGAGCCTTCATGAGTTTGCAGACATAGTCCGGATGATCTTCAGAAACAAAACCGAGCGGCTGATCCATGAAGATGTCCTTGTCAATCTCTCCGTAAAGAAAGGCATTCTTCAGATCGAGTTGCCACAACCTCCATCCCTTGCTAGTAGTCAAGGCGATCACCACTCTAACTGAAGTCATCTTAGCAACCAGACTGAATGTCTCCTCATAGTCTTCTCCATACTATTGTGAGAATCCTCTAGCGACCAGGCGAGCTTTGAACCTATCAATGCTCCCATCAGCCTTCTTCTTCAACTTATACACCCACTTGCAAGTAACCGGAGTAATGCCATCAACCTTGGGCACAAGGTCCCAGGTTTCATTCTTCTTCAGAGCATCAATCTATTCCTTCATGGAATATTCCCACTCCTTAACTCCAGTGGTCTCGTTGAAGGTTGCAGACTCTCGCTCATCCAGAGGACCTGCAAAGAAGCAGGAGACAAAGCTCACTGCATTCCCATCACAGTATCGAGCCGGTGGCTTAACAACCCTTTTCGATCTCCAAAGGGTCAGCTCCTTGCTCGCTGCTTCCGTTGCTTCCTCGGGCTTAACTCCTACTTGGGGCAAGCATTGAGCAGTGCTCCCCCTGCTTCCTGAGCTAGAAGGCTCAGCCTCGGAGTTAGAAGTAATAGGAGCTGCTGGTGAAACAGCAAGCTCCTCTTCAAAGCCTTCAGCAACCACCACCGGTGCTTCATCAACTTTGCTACTTCCGGTTAGCTCAACCGAGCCACCTCCATACGACGTCAGCTCGTCAAAGACAACGTCTCTTGACACCACGAACTTCTTCGTCGCAGGGTCCATGCATTTCCATCCCTTCTTCCGCTCATCTTAGCCAACAAAGACAAGCTTCCTTGCCTTCGCATCCAGCTTAGTCCGTGAAGCATCCGGGATATGCATGTAGCAAGTCGAACCGAACACCCGAAGGTGTCCCACACTCGGCTTCTCCTTCAGCAACAGCTCAATAGGTGTCTTCATGTTGATTGGGCTGAGTGGCATCCTGTTGATGACATAAGCAGCACAAGACATCCTCTACACCCAAAAGGACCTTGTGATGTATTTCGCATGAAGCCAGCATTTTCAAGTCTCCGTCAGATGACGGATCTTCTGCTCCGCTACCCCTTTTTGTTGTGGAGTGTGAGCACAAGTAAGCTCCTGTTGGATCCCGTGCTTCCTGGAGAAGTTAGAAAACTAGGAGGAAATGAACTCACCACCGTTGGCCGTTCTAAGCTTCTTGATCTGCAAGCCAAGCCGGCCTTCTACCAACTCCTTGAACTCCACAAACAAACGGAAGGCTTCTGACTTCTCCTTTAAGACGTACACCCATGTATACCTTGAGTAGTCATCAATCAGGACAAGCATGTATCTGCTTCCACCAAGGCTGGCAGTAACCGTCGGCCCCATCAAGTCGCCATGAATGCACTCCAATGGTTGCTTGCTCCTTGTTTGTGACTTATCAAACGGAAGGAGATGTGCCTTACCGTATTGATATCCCGCGCAAACATGCCCGTCACCAAAGGAGGACAACTTAGACAACCCTTTCACCAAACTTCTACTAGCCATCGCCTTCAGCTTGTCCATGCCTACATGCCCCAGCCTCTCATGCCAGATAGCAACGCTATCATTGGCCCTCATACGATCAACATAAGAATTGGTGGCAAGAACAAATAAGTTCTTCACCATCCTCCCTACATGAGCAACATCAGCCATAACCGCTGATACGTTACGAAGGAACCTCACTTCTGTTGGCCCAAACAGAACGTGATAACCAGCATCCACCACATTGGTCACCGAGAAGAGGTTCTTCTTCATGCCCGACACGTGATACACACTCCTTAATGTGAGTGGCCCCTGATCACTACCCAAAGACACGACCCCCTCTTTCTCTACTGCATAAACAATATTATCAGCAGTGATAATAGCTTCGTTACCTGAGTATGCTTGCATGGAGGTGAACTTCGACTTGTCTCCGGTGAGGTGAAGACCACACCCGGAGTACACGATCCACTCGCCGTTGAAGTCCTCAGCAGACAAGGCACGGACACAAGTGCCCGTCATGAAAGCTCCGCCCCATTCTGCTTCTTCACTTCTCGAGCAAGCTTCCTCCTTTCCCGCAGCATGCCCAGGCTGCAGTTTGACCTTGTAGTCCCGCTTGAAGTGCTCTCGCTGATGACACTGGTAGCACTTCAAGTTCTTCTTTCAGTCCTTAGGAGCATTGATCCTCTCCGGCTGATATGAAGTTGAAGTCTCCTTCACACCAGCGACCTACACCTTCTTCTTCTTCTTCCCTTCCTATCCTTTCTTCTTGCCTGAGAAGAGAGCTTCGCTGCCTTCCTGATTAAGATTAACTCCAGCCATCTGTCTTGCCAAGCTCTCCTACGATGCAAGCAGATTCTCCAGCTCCAGCAAGGACGGCTGAGTAGCCCACCCTTGAACAGATATTACAAAGGCCACATACTCCTTCCGCAAGCCGCGGATAATGTGCCTGTTGGGTCCGGCGTTCCTTCACTTGACCCGTGGCGCTCTTCTACTTATTTAAGAAATTAAGTAGCACCCTTTCCAACAGTCCGGGCTTTTGGAACAGTTGGTTATGCGCTTGATCCTTCAATTGGTACCAGAGGAGGTCACGGGTTCAAGACCGGGGGGTCGCTATTAAATCCTAATTGTTCCCTTCTACCTGTGTGGGTCAGGCAACCGTGGACATGTGGTAACTCTACCTCTGAGCCGTGCAACCATGGACATGTGGTAACCCCACCTCTGATCCGTGTGGGCCATGTGGTAACCCCACCTCTGAGCCATGTGGGCCATGTGGTAACTCCACCTCTGAGCCGACGGGTTGTGCTGGATGCCGGGGGGGGGGATTGTTGGGTCTGGCGTTCCTTCACTTGACCCGTGGCGCTTTTCTACTTATTTAAGAAATTAAGTAGCACCCTTTCCAACAGTCCGGGCTTTTGGAACAGTTGGTTATGCGCTTGATCCTTCAGTGCCTTTTCATCTTAGCCTCAGAGATAGGCTCATCAGGATCCAGTGCCGACAGCTCAGCACACAAGCTCTTCATCCTTAAGAAGTAATTCGAGATGGAAAAGAATACGCCCAGACACATGGGCGTGTACTGCATGACACGGGCATGTCAGCTATGACACATGCATGTTTAGAGTCCGTGTCCTGCTCTGGGTACGACGGTTTCGGCATCGATTGGGGAACACAGCCTTGGACACGGGAGTGTCACAAGCCGTGTTCGGCCCAGGTATTTTTATTTTCAGTTCGGATCGTGGTCGTTCATTTCCTTCTTTTGGGATCTGATGGTCCAGGGTTTCCCTTACTGAGTTTAGTCCGAGAATAGGGTATAGAAACCCTCATTCTTCTTCAAACACTCTCTTTCTAAGGTCTAGAGAGAAGGGAGAGCAAGGAAGAAGGTGAAGGAGAGATTCGACTGCCGGAGAAGCTTCGGTGCTCCAAATCGCGAGCCGAGTCCAGATCCGTGGAGCCAAGACCGTTGCAAAGGTTTTCATCCGGCTAAGTTGTCATGGCTAGGAAGAGTGGTCGGAAGGTAACGACACTTCTCCTCTTGGTTTTAGGATGCATGTTTAGCATCTTTTTCTTTCTAGTTTTGGGTACCAAACTCTCAAATGAGAGGGGTTTGGGTTTCTAAGGTTCAAGAGGGACCTCCGGGTCGATTGAGTCCGTCCCCGACATGTTTTTGCATTAGAGATCCGCTCCGTTATTGGATTAGGCATGGTGGGTGAGGCCATAGTCGCGACCGTTAGTCCGACTCGGTGGTGTGCATACGAGCTTTAAGGATTCGTAGAGATACGTTGCAACAAGATGTCGTTTGTGATGTTTGTGACGTTTTCCCCCTTCTCTCGAGTGAGTACGTGTAGTTAGAACCGGACAATGTTAGCTCCTCAAAGGCGCTAGATGGTTTCCTTGGTGGACAAGGTTAGCTCCGCATTGGCGGTAGATGGTTTCCTTGGTGCGCGGGGACGTTGTAGTACGAATGAGGGATTAGGGTGGGAATAGTTTTTGGATTGTAATGTGCTAAGGCGTGGCTTTGTCTCCATGGTCGGCTGGCTATCCCGTGACGTGTAGGTCATGTGTGGATAGTGTCCCGGCGCGACTACTCCCCTTCTGTGAGACTGACGAGAATGACAAGCATGGGGAAAGCCCGGGCAATGAGGCCATGAGTGGGTGGGGTTCAGCAAGGCTTCGTAGAATCGGTCATTGTGTTAGACGGAATCCTGACATGAGAAGTCAGAGCTTTCAGACAAGCCCGGGTATAAGTCCATGAGCGGGTGGGGCCTTGGCAAGAGTTCCGTGTGGCGGCTTGCATACCGTTGGGGGAATTGCAGTGCCCCTTTGTTTGCGGCTTAATGCCAATGGGGAAATGATGAGTACCCAGATGATGTGATTATGTGCTAGATGCATACACATTAGGGTGCCTTGGGTGAAGCCCGGCTTTTGCATTCATGCTGCATAGTAGACCCCTTTTCTTTATATGCTCAACAGTAGAGAACGTGCATGTTGTTTGAGACATCCAAGCATGTGCCTTAGTGCTATACTTGTTTTTGTATAATGTATACGAAGTGCTGACTTGCAGGTTGGAGGGGTACCCCGGGGTCCGTTAGGGGCGTCTGGGAGGAGATGTGTTTGTTACATAGTTTGAGGTCAGCCTTTGCTGACCAACGTTACAACCAAATTTTACAGGGCAATGATCGCAAGCAGGAGCTAGTTCGCCGGCCAGAAAGGCCTAAGCCTCATGAAGTGTTACCATCGTTGCTATGGCTTTACTTTTGTGATTTTGTATGTTTGATGTTGTTTTCTTCTGGCTTGCATGCCGAGGTAGCTTACGAGTACATATGCACTTTGATGTTTATGTATTGTTGGAGATTTGGACTCTCTTTTGTTGTAAGGCCATAAGGCCGTTTGGAGACTCTTGTGGATGTGGATAACTTCTAGTCTTAGTTGATGTTTCCGCTGTGTTTTGCTTATGAGTTTTGAGTTTGGGTAGTTATATCATCTTATAATACTAAAGTTGTGGCATCTGTATGTTGTGGGGCCCCGGCCGGACCCATATTATATGTCATTATAAGGGAGGTGTTACAATTTGATATCAGAGGGAGGTTAGATTCAAGGTCAGTGCGTATAGAAGTTTTCCATATAAGAGTAATGCAGGACCGTGAGTGTCCTTATGCTTGAGTCTTGTGATTAGAGACTGATTCCTTGTTTTCTTGCTTTTCTTAAGAGTGCAAGCAATGAGGCGGTACGTCAAGACCAAGAGAAGAGCTTTTAGCGAGCAGCTCCACTACTCAAGGTCCTTTAGGCATGGGTGTAAACCCAGGCGACTTATGTCGCATGCTAGCAAAAGTAATGGTGGCAACCCAAGCTGCAGCGATAGCTCGCGTAGTAACCCCTGCTACACCAGATACGACGACGGTCGTGCCGGGCGGAGAAGCCAGGCGAGTAGAGCGTTTGGAAGAAAGGGTGGTTGTCGAGCATGGAGACCGACAGATGAAGTACTTTCTGAGCTTCCATCCCCCGACGTTCAAAGGAGTCGGTACTCCAACTGATGCGGAGGATTGGTGGGCACAGATTCAAGAGCTTCTGAGGGCGGCAAAGACGCCAGAGGAGACAAAATCTGAGTTTGTGGCCTTCATTTTGGAGGGAGACACAATGGGTGAGACATAACGGCCGCCAATTTCCTAGACGCACCCCGTCCATGGAAGAATTTAGGGATGCTTTCCTAAAGAAGTACATACCTGTTTCAACAAGGTTGGCCCTTCAGAGGCAATTTCTACACTTGATGTAGCGAGATAAGACGGTGGGTGAGTATGTTCAGGAGTTCACTCGTTTGAGTCGTTGCGCGGGGACGACCATGGCGGACGATGAGGAGAGGGATAAACTCTTCTACCAGGGGCTGAGGGAGAATCTAAGGCAACCCCTCATCGCAATGAAGAGAGGCGGTTTCAATGAGTTGATTGAGGCGGCCAGGACGTTGGAGAGTGATTTAGAGCGAAGTGAAAGTCACAAGAGTTTTGCGCCCAAGCAAGGAGAGGGGAAGCCTTCTCAATCCCAAGGAAAGTCGGAAGGGAATAGATGGAGGAGGAAGCCTCACCCAAACAAGTTCAGTGAGAAAAGTAAGTGTACATCCAGAGGGTCTCAATCTAAGGGACCACCGACGTACTTCAACTGTGGTAAGGTGGGATACATTGCTCGTTTTTGTAACCAAGGAGGTGCGGAGCAGGAGGCAAGGTAGGAGCAAACTGTGCGCTCCGGCCCCAGTGCAACAGAAAAAAGCAAGATGGCGGAGTCTAGCTCTTCTCGGTTCCAACCAGTGCAACCAAGGGCCTACAACCTTGGACAGCAGGAAGCGATCTGCCAACCCGATGTGGTGACAGGTATGAGGAAGTTTAAGTTTAACCTTGTGCTTCATGATTTTAGACCGTTATGATTGATGTCTATGTTTTAGGCTTTGTGTTAGTCTCCGGATACCCCGCTAGGGTATTGTTTGATACGAAAGCGTCATGCTCCTTTCTTGCGGAAAGCTTCATCCAGAGGATTGGAGTTGAATCATTTTCGGTGGACGCGGAGCTGAAGGTGCGCATGCCCAATGGGTCATTCATGACCACCGGGAAGAAAGGGCGCATTTGTTGGGAGTTAGGCAGAGTTGACTTCGTATTGATAGCGACAGTCCTACCGTTAGTCGAGTTTGATGTGGGAATGGACTGGCTAGCGGAGCAGTGTGCTAGTATTGATTGCCTATCCAAGGTGGTGACCCTGAGACGCGAAGGGCAGATGGAGGTCAAGTTTGAGGGCCTTAATAGAGTGGCTTGTTCCCTGATTTCGGCCTTGCAGTTGCGCGAGCAGTTAATCATGGTGGAGTAGCGCTTGTAGAATTATTGGAGGTTCGCCTTTCCAGGTTATCACTTGGGGAAGTGCCAGTGGTGGCAGAGTTCCAGGATGTGTTTCCTGAAGATCTTCCTGGGGCACCTCCTCGGCGGGAGATCGATTTCTCAATTGAGTTGGTGCCAGAGGCACGACCGGTGTCATGTCCTCCGTTTAGGATGTCACCAAAGAGTTGGCTGAGTTCAAGGTACAGTCATAGGAACTGTTGGAGCAGGGGTATATCAGACCTAGTTCTTCACCGTGGAGCGTGCCGGTGTTGTTCGTAAAGAAGAAAGACCGTAGTATGTGGTTGTGCATAGACTACCGAGAGTTGAATAAACTGACTGTCAAGAATAAGTATCTGATTCCTCGGATTGACGACCTGTTTGACCAGCTGGTGGGGTCGGTGGTGTACTCAAAGTTGGACTTAAAGTCAGGATACTATCAATTGCGAATTCGAGATGAGGACATACCCAAAACAATGTTTAGTACGAGGTATGGTCACTTTGAGTTCTCGGTGATGCCGTTCGGGCTGACTAACGCACCATCCGTATTCATGGATTTGATGAATCGAGTGTTTCAGAAATACTTGGACTCTTTTGTAGTTGTCTTTATTGATGACATCTTGGTATATTCCAAATCGGAGGTGGAGCATGAGACTCACTTGAGGGTAGTCTTGCAAGTGTTGAGGGAGAACCAGCTTTATACAAAGTTCTCAAAGTGCGAGTTCTGCCTCGAGAAGGTGGCATTTTTAGGCCATGTGATTAGTGGGGATGGGGTGGCAGTAGATCCAACAAAAGTGGAGGCCATCAAAGATTGGCCGGTTTTGAGAACCGTGGCGGAAGTCCGAAGCTTTCTTGTACTAGCCGGGTACTATAGAAGATTCGTGGAAAACTTTTCGGAGATAGCTTTACCCCTCACGTCACTAACTCGTAATGATCAGAAGTTTGTGTGGACTCAGGAGTGCAGTCAGGCATTTGAGATATTGAAGGAAAGACTGATGACAGCTCCAATCCTAAGTCTACCGATGGGGACCGAAGGATTTCAAATCTACAGTGATGCATCAGGATGCGGTTTGGGTTGCATTTTGGTGCAACATGGCAGTGTAATAGCCTTTGGGTCTAGGCAGCTGAAGCCTCACGAGAGGAATTACCCCGTTCATGACTTGGAGTTGGCGACGGTAATTTTTGCTTTGAAAATGTGGCGGCACTATGTTTATTGTGCGAAGGTGGAAATCTTCACGGATCACAAAAGCCTGAAGTATCTCCTAGATCAGAAGGACTTGAATATGCGACAGCGCAGGTGGGTCAAGTTCCTTGGAGACTATGAGGTGGTGATTCAGTATACGCCAGGCAAGGCCAATGTGGTGGCAGATTGCTTGAGTAGAAAATACTCGGGGCAAGGGAATTGGATCGAAGCTCATGATGAGCGGTTGGTGCGGGAATGGGAGTCCCTCGGCTTGGAGTGCGTAGCAAGGGGCGAGTCTAGTGTGGCTCGGTTAAACTGGATTGAAATGCAGTACGACTTGTCTGATCGTATTCGGGAAGCGACTCGTTTGGATGTGGAGTTTCAGCCATTCGTGGTGGAAGCTCAAAAAGGCGAGAGCAGCGCTTGAGAGATGATTGACGGGATTCTGAGGAAGGACGAAAGGATTTGTGTACCGCAGTTCGGCAAGCTCCGTGAGGAGCTGATGTTTGAGGCTCACTTCACAAAGTACTCCATTCATCCGGGCAGTACAAAGATGTACTTGGATATGAAAAGATCCTTTTGGTGGCCTGGACTGAAGCGGGACGTAGTTTTGTACGTGAATCGATGTCAAACTTGTGCCTTGGTTAAGGCCGAGTGTCAGAAGCCGGGCGGGTTCTTGAAGCCTCTTCCAATCCCCGAATGGAAATTCGATGACATATCCATGGATTTTGTGCATGGGTTACCTAGATCGCAGCAGGGTAACGACGCGATTTTGGTGATTGTGGATCGCTTAACCAAAGTGGCTCACTTCATCCCAAACCGGAAGGAGGACAGCGTGGAGAAGCTGGTGGAGTTGTATGTTCACAACATTGTGCGACTACATGAGATACCTAAAAGTATAGTCAGCGATCGTGATGGACGTTTCACGTCCAAGGACTGGAGGTTGGTTTAAAAGAGTCTGGGCATGAAGCTAAAGTTTAGTACGGCTTTCCATCCTCAAACTGACGGGCAAACTGAAAGAACGAACCGTACTATGGAGGATATGTTGAGGATGTGTGTCCTTGACTTCGGGAAGAAATGGGAGGATCACCTCTTCATGGTGGAGTTCGCGTATAACAATAGTTACCAAGCAAGTATAAAGATGGCGCTATACGAAGCTTTGTATGGGAGGCGCTGTCGAACACCGATGTCGTGGGTAGATGCGGGAGACACCAAACTATTGGGAAAAGAAGTGGTAGATGATGCTTGTGAGTTGGTACAGACAATTCAAGAGCGCATGATGGTGGCACAAGATCGGCAAGTAAAATATTTTAATGCTCGCCACAGGAAGTTGGAGTTCGCGGTAGGCGATTGGGTCTATTTGAAGATCAAGTCGTTCAAAGGCGTTTCACGGATTTGCCGACTCAAGAAGTTGAGTCCAAGGTTTTTGGGACCTTTCGAGGTTGTTGAACGGGTGGGAGAAGCAGCATACTGATTGTCGTTGTCCGCAGAGCTGAGTGGATTGCACGACATCTTCCATGTCTCCGTCTTGAGGAAAACCTTGGTAGAGGCTAGTGTGGTGATCGAATCGGCATCATTGCCGATAGAGGAAGACTTGAGGACGCGAGTCCATCCAATTGCTATAGAGGAATCAGAAATTCGACAGTTGCGGAACAAAGAGGTCAAACTCGTGAAAGTCTGATGGGACAACTGCGGCCGTGAGGAACTCTCTTGGGAGCGAGAACAAACCTTGCTGGAGGAGTATCCAGAGTTTTTCCGTTCAGGTATCATTTAAGTTTTGTGTACCTCTTTTTGCTTTTTGGTAATTTTGGGATGAAATTCTTTTAAGGGGGAGAGAGTTGTAACACCCCAAAATTCGAAAGAAGGACGAGCAGCGTCGAGAGCCAAGTTTGGGTCTTGGTAAGGGTCACACGGCCTAGGACACGGGCGTGTCCGTGGCCTTGTCGTGCTTGGTTTGTCGAGAGCCCGGAAAATCGATGATTTTCGCTCGATGATGTGTCGAGACTGGGAACACGGCCTAGGACACGGGTTTGTCCATGGCCGTGTCGTGCCGGGTTCGTCGAGAGCCTGGGTGGTCGACAAACTGCGCTCGACTATGTGTCGAGACAGTGAACACGGCATGGGACACGAGCGTGTCCAAGGCCGTGTCGAGCGTGTTCGATGAATTTTTCTACAAAGTCGACGAAGAAGCAGTCGACGATCGTCCAGACTTCGAACACGGCCTGAGACACGGTCGTGTCCCAGGCCGTGTCCTTCTCGGGTTGTGATTGGTCCTATGTCGATCGAGGAACATACCTAGGCACACGGGCATGTACTGCATGACATGGGCGTGTCAGCTCTAACACAGGCGTGTTCAGAGCCCGTGTCCTACTTTGGGTGCGATGGTTTCGGCATCGATTGGGGAACACTGCCTTGGATACGGGCGAATCACAAGCCGTGTTCGACCCAGGTGTTTTGATTTTCAGTTCGTATCGTGGCCGTTCATTTTCATTTTTTGGGATATGATGGTCCAGGGTTGCCCTTGTTGAGTTTAGTCCAGGAATAGGGTATAGAAACCCTCATTCTTCTTCAAACACTCTCTTTCTAGGATCTAGAGAGAAGGGAGAGCAAGGAAGAAGGTGTAGGAGAGATCCGGATGCCGGAGAAGCTTCGGTGCTCCAAATCGCGAGACGAGTCCAGATCCGTGGAGGCAAGACCGTTGCGAAGGTTTTCATCTGGCTAAGTTGCCATGGCTAGGAAGAGAGGTCGAAAGGTAACGACACTTCTCCTCTCGGTTTTAGGATGCATGTTTACCATCTTTTACTTTCTAGTTTTGGGCACCAAACTCTCAAATGAGAGGGGTTTGGGTCTCCAAGGTTCAAGAGGGACCTCTGGGTCGATTGAGTCCGTCCGCGACATGTTTTTGCATTAGAGATCCGCTCCGTTAGAGGATTAGGCATGGTGGGTGAAGCCGTAGTCGCGACCATTAGTCCGACTCGGTGGTGTGCATACGAGCTTTAAGGATTCATAGAGATCCGTTGCGGCAAGATGTCGTTTGTGATGTTTGTGATGTTTCCACCTTCTCTCGAGTGAGTACGTGTAGTTAGAACCGGACAAGGTTAGCTCCTCAATGGCGGTAGATGGTTTCCTTGGTGGACAAGGTTAGCTCCGCATTGGCGGAAGATGGTTTCCTTGGTGCGCGGGGACGTTGTAGTACGAATGAGGATTAGGGTGGAAATGGTTCTTGGATTGTAATGTGCTAAGGCGTGGCTTTCTCTTCATGGTCGGCTGGCTATCTCGTGACGTGCAGGTTATGTGTGGAGAGTGTCCCGGCAAGAGTAGTCCCCTTCAGTGAGACTGACGAGAATGCCAAGCATGTGGTAAGCCCGGGCAATGAGGCCATGGGCGGGTAGGATCCAGCAAGGCCTCTTAGAATCGGTCAGTGTGTTAGACAGAATCCTTACATGAGAAGTCAGAGCTTACAGGCATGCCCGGGTCTAAGACCATGAGCGGGTGGGGCCTTGGCAAGAGTTCTGTGTGGCAGCTTGCATGCCGTTGGGGGATTTGCAGTGCCCCCTTTGTTTGCGACTTAATGCCAATGGGGAAATGATGAGTACCCAGATGATGTGATGATGTGCTAGATGCATACGCGTTAGGGTGTCTTGGGTGAAGCCCGGGTTTTGCATTCATGCTGTATAGTAGGCCCCTTTTCTTTATATGCTCAACAGTAGAGAACGTGCATGTTGTTTGAAACATCCAAGCCTGTTCCTTAGTGATATACTTGTTTTTGTATATTGTATACGAAGTGCTGACTTGCAGGTTGGAGGGGTACCCTAGGGTCCGTTAGGGGCGGCCTGGAGGAGATGTGTTTGTTACACAGTTTGAGGTCAGCCTTTGCTGACCCACGTTACAACCAAATTTTACAGGGCAAGGATCGCAAGCAGGAGCTAGCTCGCCGGCCAGAAAGGCATAAGCCTCATGATGTGTTACCATCCTTGTTATGTCTTTACTTTTGTGATTTTGTATGTTTGATGTTATTGTCTTTCGGCTTGCATGCCGAGGTAGCTTAGGAGTGCATATGCACTCTGATGTTTATGTATTGTTGGAGATTTGGACTCTCTTTTGTTGTAAGGCCATAAGGCCGTTTCGAGACTCTTGTGGATGTGGATAACTTGTAGTCTTAGTTGATGTTTCCGCTGTGTTTTGCTTATAAGTTTTGAGTTAGGGTAGTTATATCATCTTATAATACTAAAGCTATGGCGTCTGTATGTTGTGGGGCCCCGGCTGGACCCATTTTATACGGTCATTACAGGGGCGGTGCTACATCGGGTTTATCTCGCGCTCCCTAGGCATTGCCACCAATCGACCTCTTAAACATCCAGGGGCAGATCGGCCTTTCTCGTGCTCAAACCGTCAGTAGCGCACCACTAAATGCGGGTCGGCCTTCCATCCTGATTAGCCGCAGCTTTTCACTCTCACAGAGTAATTAGCGCTGACAACGCTCACACCACAAGGAGCTTACGCAAAGCATCCAAGATTAACATCCATACACCCATACAAAAGTGCCTATACTCACAAATCATAAGCATCCATAAAATACACAGTCTTCTTCGGTTTACCTATAATCCATAATCATCACCAATCCAGACTAACCATCCAGATGGGCTTCACATAGCATGCCTATGCCGTACTCCACACTTCCGGCTATAGATGCAGACTGAGCTTGGAATCACTTAAGATGTCCACCTCTTGGTGGAGGATTCCATGCATATGCATAAAGAAAGGACTTCGATGTCCAAGAAGGAGATCATTACCCTTGAAGATCTCTTTGGAGCCATGAAAAGAAGGAAACTAGACCAAAAAGGCCACTATCTTCAGTCTATTATCCAGAGATGGATCCAAATTTTATAATCTCCAGATTCAAGGAAATTATAGCTCTTTCACAGATAAGGAAAGCCAAGGAAGAAGGAAAAGACACTTTTCAATTTTCAACAATGTTTTCCTATAGGAAGAAAGAATTAGAAAGGTATGAAAAGAAAAATCTTTTTAATGTTGATACTTATATGAGTCTCCATCCAGTGGTAGTTATGCCTAGAGTTACATCAGTGAAAATTCTTGGTGCTGAAGACATGAAAATGACTCAAAGAGGAGCAGAGGACCACAAAAGAATAATGGTTTTCCTAAAACCTGATTTAGACCCTTCTTCAGTTGCTCCAAAGAAAAATTTATAATTTTCTACTTATGCATTTTGAACCTTATTATTGTTGTATATATATTCACAAGGCACAATTGTTTATATCTACTGAAGTTCTATAATTCTATTAGATATTTTTCTTGTTTTATGATTTTCTTAATTTTTATAGTGACCTCACCCAAATAGGGGGAGATTGTTGGAACCCTACTTATAATTTGGGCTAGTTTCACTATTAGTATTGATTAGATGACCCAACATATATAATCTAGGGTCATAAGTTATTCCCAGGGTCAAGGTGTGTCACATGATGTTAGATTGTTGGAACCCACCTTCAGAAGACTTCAGAGACATAAGATATTAGAGACAAGGCAGTTTAAAGAATACAGAAAATGGTGTTCGACGATAACTGAACTCAGCTCGATGATCGTCGATCTCAGATCGAAGAACTCAGAGCTCCTACTCTGAGTTAAGCTCAACGAAAGTCTAGCTGAGATCGATGAACTGTGATCTCATATCAGAAGTTCAGCTCGACGAAAGTCTAGTTGAGATCGACGAACTGTGATATCATATCAGAAGTTCAGCTCGACGAAGGACTTTCTCAGTTCGACGAACTTGGACCTCAAGTCGACGAAATCCTTGCTGAGTTCGACTAACTCCTTTCAGGTTCTGTTTGACTAATCTTCTATGCAGTTTCTCAGTTCGACTAAAGCAGTTTGATTACAAATATTAATATAGTAATACTCTGAAAATTAATGCTCAATATTCTCAAGAATACAGCCGTTACTTGACAGCATTAATTATTTATTTCACAGAGCTATTACTCTACCAATTTACTGGGACAGTTAGGGAAATACATTCAAGACCAAATTAGGATTTCCAACTCCCAGAAATTATGGAGAGGATTTCAAGGAAAGAATTTAAAATTCAAATGTGTTTGAATCTGCAATCAATATATAAGTGATTTTCAGAAGATTGCCAGCAATAAGAATAAGAAGAAAGAGAAAATCAAGAATCAGAAAACAAGATACAGAGATAGATACATCTTGTTCTTCATCATCTCCTTCTAGCTTTTCTTCCAGAAACACATCTTCATTCTGAGACCAAAAAGTTCTCATCTCTCAAAAACATTTACTGGAAGAAGAAGTTTTCAAAGAAGGCGTACACCCTGAAGCAAAGCTACCACTCCTTATCCGATCTATACAACTCAGGGGGACCTTTGACATCATCAACAAATCCACTAGTCTTCTCAGAGATTTGAGACAGAGAAGACAACAACATTTTCTTATTTTCCTTTCACTGTGTACATGGTTATAACTCCCTTCAAAAGTTAAACCTTTTGGTTCACAAGTCACCTGATCAAAAGACTTGGGTTTGGTTTTTGGGCACCTGATCAAAAGCTCAAAGATGAATAGAGTAACTAACTCTGATATAAGTTGATTTACTTCTAGTTGTAGATTCATACTTGTACACTGCTGTTGAATATAGAATAGCTAGTATAAATTGATATATTCCTTATTGATCATTGTTGAATACTCTGATGTTGAATAGTAGTATACCACCTGCTTGTATAACTATTTATAAGTATATATTGTACCTTCATCTTTATCCCGCTAGGTGCCTAAGAGTCGCTGGGGTGAGGGGATGAGATAGTCAGTCTTTATGACTAAAGGTTGCTACGTCTTCCTTTTTAGGAGGAAACCTAGCAGCAGGTTTTGCAGGAGGGCAGACAGGCCAGGATGATAGGGCCGAATGTGACGATACCATCACTGCATCGGTGATGGAAGTGAGTTTTGAGATACTCACTTTGTAGCCTTTTTGGCATGATATACTCTGATATTATAGAAACCTTGGTTGCTTCTTTTTATTTGATGTATTTGTTTTGTACTATTTACTTATGTGGATTTTGACTTTTATGCATTCTTAAGTTGGGTTAGCATGAATGATATTGGTTACCCGGCAGGATAGGCATCTTGTGGTACAGGTCGACTCGTGTGTTGGCGCTACTGCAAGGCGGCTATCCTGGGCATAAGACTCTTCATGTACCCTAGTAGTTGTTTATACCGAAGAAGAACAACATATTTTATTTCAAGAGCTTGTTAGTTGTATGGATGCGCTGGGAGGAGTAGAAGAAGAATATGTTTCTCCTCCTAGTCCTCACAATTTTCCTCCTATTAATTAATCTCCATGCACAATTTATGACTTTTTAGGAGCGAAAATAATGTTTGAGCTGATTTCCCACTAACCATCATGGTGCCTAAGTATCAATTATAAAGAATCAAAGCTAGATTCTTAGCACGACTTAAGCAATTCAATGGAAATGCTTATAACATATTAATCAAATCACGACATACCTGCAATCACATCTTGAGGATTCTGCTCCTGCGCCATATCCAACACAAACATCTACTCTCGAGCAGGTCCAGGATTCCTTCGTCGTGGTCCTCGTCCTTCACCACGCACATGTGCCCGTCCTCGTGGAGCTACCGGAGGAAGAGCAAGGGGATCATCTCCACCTAGTTGTGGGCAATAGCACCGAATGTGGCCCGACTGATTGTATTGGAAGCAAACTCGCTCATACTGCTCCCTAAGATGCAAGTACATTTGTTGCGGTGGAGGTAGAGCAGGCTGCGAGGCCGGAAATTCCATCCTAAAATCATGACGGAAGCGGCCGCCGCCCCTTTGGTTTCCTCTTCCACCTCTGTTATTCTGTCTTCTCCTAAAGCAAGAACCTGCCTCCATCACTTCCTCAGCGGGTCTCTTATTATTAGCATGGACCGCCAAGTGGTCCGCTTCCAACCACTTTGCCATGTCTACTATCTCTGCCAAGCTCGAGTCTGCTATAAATAAAAGTGATTTCCTTAGGGGATCGCGCAAGTGTTTGTAAAACCGCTTTGTATAGCCATAGTCGTCTAACTCGTAGGAGTCAGCGAACCTAGAGAGGTGCTGAAACTCCCTTTGATATTCAGTCGCAGACTTGGATCCCAGCTTTAACTGTAGAACCATTCTTCAAGCTCGTCTCGAGCGTTCGAGGGAATGAATTGCTCCAAGAAAGCTCCAAAAAACTCATTCCTGCTGATGTTCGTATATACTCGGCCTTGGAAAGTGGAACTCATGAGGGACTTCCACCACCTCTTCACATGCATTTCCAAGACTGACACTGCTCAGGTCACTTCCATATTGGCTGACATCTGATTCCCTCCATTAACTATTGCACCGTACCGAGACATTCTTCAGTACGCAGAGTTGACTCCGTACCATGATAAGAAAGTGGTGAGAGAGCTCGGAAGGTTCTAACCAGTTGGATCTCGTGGCTTGTTGCTGCAGCAGTGCCTGCTGGGATCTTAATGCGTCTAAGATCGCCGTAAGAGTCTGTCCCAGATCTGACATCTAAAACTGAGTAGGGACGGATGGGGAGGGAGTGCATGCTACTGGCTCTACACGTGTTCGAATCTACACGTAAAGGTACAAACCTAAAGTCTAGTTGGCTAATCATAGGGTAATGATTGGACATACTTAATGTGAATTACACATGCGCACACCACTGCTTCTGCTTTGTCAGTTTGTCTACAAACTAACAAATAGAGCGGGGGTGGAACTATTGTTCAATGACTTCTTTAGTTCAGTATCGTTGCAAGCTAATACCATTTGTAAGACCCCCACTCCCCAAACACAAGACATGGTCGAGGGGATTCTTATGCCCAGAACAGATGCCTTGCGATAATGACGACACACGGGTCGACCTGTACCACAAGATGTCTATCATGCCGACTAAAACCAATATCATCAATGCCAACCCAACATAAAGAAAGTACAGAAGTCAAAATACACACAAGTATAAAAGTCCAACTAGTACATCAATAGTGAGAAGAAACAACAGCTTCTATAATATCAGAGTACTTAAAAATCTGCCTAAAGGTCTACATAATAAGTCTCTCAAAAACTCACTTTCGTAGCTAATGACAGCAAAGGTAACGTCGTATCAGACCCTGTCACCCTGGCCTGACTGCCCTCCTAATAAACCTGCAGCTTCTGCGGGTCCATCCATAGGATGTCCTTCTAAAATGGTAGTCGTAGCAACCGTTAGTCATGAAGACTAAGTGGCTATCACAACCTCTCACCCCGGCGGCTCTTAGGCACTAAGTGGGAGAAAGAGAAGGTACAATATATATTAGTAGTAGTACAAGCAGGTGGTATAAGCCTAAAGAATATTAGAGTATCCAATAATGTACAACAAGTAACTATATAAATCTATGATAGCATTTCTACTATCAACAATAGTGTATACATGTTATACAACATGAAAGTAACTCAACTTATAAGAATGCCCATACAAACTTATAAGTTAAGGATCAACTTAACATAAAAGTAAGTAACTCATCATATAAGAGTGCACATACAAACTTATATGATAAAGATCTATGCAGTGCAATGCAATTATATGAATGTAATATGATACTCACCCATGCTCACACATATGTATACTACTATGTTGACACAGACTTGTAATTCCCACTTTTCGAGCAGGTAGCTAATCTCTCAGGCATCATCCATCATGGTCAGACGATGACAGTGAAACATGCTTTCCACTACTAGGAGGGCATCCACACTACCATCCCTAGGCCGCCGTACGCCTTAATGCTAAGAACACAACAACGGAGCCCATGCATACTACGACTCAGAAGGAGTCTCGGGTAGATGTGCACCAAGAACCAAGCCCAACTGGCCTATGTTGTGGCACAGAAGGATCCTATGGGAGTGTATCACCAAAGCACCACGCCTAACCATCCACTTTGCATGGAAGGATCCTTGGGAATGAGCACAGAGAACCAAGCCCAATCTCCCAAAGTCTAGCTATCAACTCCTGGCAGTGTGACGTCTGGCTATCCCGTATACCTGTTACACTATCCTTAACCGAGGATTATGACAACACGTGTCAACTAACACCGCATGCAATTTCACTTAGCATTAACGTCATCCATTCAGTGCTTAACATCACTCAAGGGCTCCATACTGAGTCCCTTATCCTCACATTAATCCAGTGCAGTCAAATACTCATGCACTTACACCCTTTTACACTGTGCGGACAGAAAACAAGTAGACCGAAAAATTGGAGTAACAAATTTTATTATCCAAAAAAAGTGAGTATTACAAAGGTATAACCTCTCTTTTATAAAATGGAGGGGATGATAGAGATTACAAATAAGCAATATGGGACTAAAAAATTACAAGTATATGCGGCTTTACAAATAAAAAAACCGAACAAGTCGCGCGGTTAGACAAATAGGCTAACCGCTCGACAACCACCATAAAGAGAGAATAAGCTTCTATAGAGAACAAGCCTCCACAGGAGACCGCTAGACCGCCGGTTTCCAAGTTTCCTGAGACAAACCGCCAGACCGTTGGATACCAAACAGCAAGAGCCCGGCAGACAAACCGCTGAGATAAACAGCCAGACCGAACATCCCCCAAATAGCAACATTCCGCCCGACCTCCATACTACAACAGACCGCCCGACCTCCATACTGCAACACTCCCACCAAAGCTGGATCATAAATATTAATCATGCCCAGCTTTTCGCACATGTGGAAAAAGGAAGTAGACACCGGCTTGCTTAAGATATCTACCAACTCGTTGTCAGAAGTGACGAACGGAGTACAAATATGTTTCTTCAAGATCTCTTCTCGAATAAAATGGCAGTCGACTTCTATCTATTTTTTCTCTCATGAAAGATCGGATTTTTGGATATGTATATCGCGGTCTTGTTGTCGCAGAACATAGAAGAGGATAGTTGTAGACCCCTTCAAAGTCAAGCATGAGAGCTTGTAACCATTTCAACTCACATGTGGTCAACGTCATACTACAATATTTCGCTTCTACACTAGACCTGGAGATCACATACCATTTCTTGCTCTTCCAGCTCACAAGATTTCCTCCAACAAATGTGCAAAAGCCCAATGTTGACTTGCGGTCTCCTTTGTCATCAACATAGCTCGAATCTGAGTACGCTACAACCCTCAAGTGAACATTCTTCTGAAAAAGAAATCTTTTCCCTGGCGCTGCTTTAACATACTCCAATATCCTCAGGGCAGACTGTAGATGGCACTCCCTAGTAGCTTGCATGGATTGGCTCACCTTGCCTACAACATAGGATATGTCATGTCTGGTTACCGTGAGATAAATGAGTTTGCCAACCAGATGCCGGTATCTCGTAAGATATGATATAAGAGGCGAGTCATCTGTCCAAGTTTTGTCTTCTCTAGCAGCCATGGGACATCAGGCAGGTTTAGCACCAGTCAACCCTACCTCTTTTAGTAGATCAAGAGCATACTTCCATTGGGAAAGGACAATGGAGTTAGGCTTCCTAGAGATTTCAATCTCCAGAAGGTATTTTGGGGAGCTCATATCCTTTGTGACCAGTGTTGACAGAGGTGTTTATTTGTCAAAGCTACCCCAGCCTGATCATCACCAGTAAGAAGAATATCATCCACATATATAACAAGAACCACCATACCCAAGGAGGTTTTGCGAATGAATAAGGTGTGATCGGCTGAACTTCTTGCAAAATCAATGGCCGCGACAATGCCGCTAAATTTGTCAAACCAAGCCCGAGGGCTTTGCTTTAAGCCATAAATGGCCTTCTTCAGCCGACATACTCGTGTCTCCCCCTAAGCAACATACCTAGGAGGTTGCTCCATGTAAACATCTTCCTGAAGATCACCATAGAGGAAGGCATTCTTAACATCCAGCTATGAAATGGGCCAATCCTTATTGACAGCCACAGAGAGAAGGACCTGAATGGTACTGAGACAAGCAATGCGAGAGAAGGTGTCAAAGTAATCAACACCATAAGTCTGAGTGAATCCTTTGGCGACCAGGAGGGCTATGTATCGATCCACGCTGCCATCCGGGCGGAACTTTACAACAAAGACCCAGTGACAGCCAACCACATCAGTGCCCAAAGCAGGAGGAACAAGGGTCCAGGTACCCCTTTCAGTGAGGGTTGCAATTTCCTCATCCATGGTGGCCTTCCAATGAGTAGCAGCAAGAGCTTCCTGATAGGTGCGGGGAGAGGCAGTGGTAGAGATTGTTAAAATTCAACAACCTGGAACTACTACCACATTGAATTTTCTCCAGGTGGTCAACGAGATAGCCTGATGCCAAATTAATATTCTCACGACTATCAAGATCACACCTTGATCACGCAAAAATTTCCATGGAACTTGGAGTGAGCAGGGGTTATCTCAACTAAAGCCAGTCAACCAGAAAACACATGCAGCACAAGAGTCTTTATTGATTCACAGCAATCTTCTCTACACAGTGAGACATAACATGGCGAGACATGCTTCACCAAACAACCACCCAAGGTAAAGCAGAGAACTACAAGACAAGACAAGTTCACACAAGCCGCGCGAACTCAAACATCAAGCCGCCGGTCTACTGCTGTGGAGTCCGCTCAGTCCGCCAGGTCGCCAGACCGAAACCCATGCCGCGCGGGCTACCCCTTATTCCAATGCTTGCTCTAGCTGCCGATCTACAAGCCACGTGACCGCAAGGTCGCCTAGCCGTCAGACCTTACAAGCTGTGATGCCGAATAGAACAGTCTGCCTGAAGCAGGCGACTGATTGAACCCCGAACCAAGTTGCCAATGAGAAGACCATCTGGTCACTGTCCGCGACCTATTGTTTACCGCTTGTTGCTTAACCACATAGTCTGCACTGTCCCTGACCGCAATCAGAGCCAAGTCCTGGCTTTCCAGCGCTATCCGCACAACCTGCACAGCACAACCCGGTCAACTCAATCAAACCGCGCAGTCAACAAAAGGCAGTCCGCAGCAACCTAAGCGGGCTCTAGTACTCTTCACTTACTTCGACTCTCTATGGTTACTATTCCTGATGTGACATGGGTCCTATTTATAGGTACGATGATGAGTGTGGTCAACGCCATAGCCGATAGGATTACTGCCACATCCCACAGCAAGACGCCTCCGCAGTCCGCAGATACAATCCAGTCCGTCGCACTTGTGCAAGATAGCCAGCCCGCCTAGCTTCTCCAAGGAAAGACACAATCGCCATTCCGCCTTATTGCCAAAGGCCAAGCCGCCAAGAAATCACCAAGGCCATACAGCAACACCAGTCCGCCTTGTCACCGAGGGCCAAGCCAGGACCACCACAGCCGGACTCTGCAGCAACACTGTCCGCCAATCCGCAGACACAGCTCCAGCCCGCTTATCCCGAGCCAACAGCCTCGCCATCAAGGCACCTGCCGGACTCAGCAGACATAAAGATTCAGTCCTCACATCCCGAGTACACGGCCTCGCCACCAAGGTAACTTCCATACTCAGCGGACACAGCTCTTCAGTCCGCTCATACTGCGGACAGCTCTAGTCTGCTTATGCCTGCACACACTCCAGTCCACATACCCTGAGTCCATAGACTTGTCACCAAGACACTTACTGGACTCAGCGTACTCCATCTCCAGTCTGCACGCAGTTGTGTACACAATCTCCAGTCCGCTTCTCCCAAACTCGCAACTAAGGCACACACACTTCTGTCGAGCTTGGCGAACTAAGAAGCAGTCCGCTCTCCACTGCGCGATCTACCGGACTGAGCCAAACATGGACTTAGTTCAGAACTAACAAAGTCCACACTACTGGCCACAAGGGCCAGTCTGCACTTACTAGCCAACCCTGGATTCAGTCTGCCTCTCCCGGCGAGCTCCAACATCAGTCCGCACTGACTGGCGCTCTCTGCAGCTTCCATGTGCAGCTATACCAGAGCAAGACCAAGGCATTCGCCAAGCCAGTCTGCCGAGCTCTAGTTCTTTAGTCAGCTTCTTGCCGGACTCCGCAGATAGAGTTTCTATCCGCCAGGTTACCTTCTGGGATCCAACTGCCTCCTGAGCACAAGCCGGCCTGGCTAACCGCCGCTGCTGTCCGCGTAGTCTGTGCGAACAGAACGCCCATGCCGCTACAGCTCAAAATATCTGCAACATCCCTACCGACCTGGCAGTCCGCCAACCCTGTCCGCGTAGTCCGCGCGGTTAGGTCCAAGTGCTCCATTCACCCACTTTCACTTCACAAATTTCAACACTCCCCCTTGAAGTGAGAAGTGGTGAATATCTACAGTAGCTCCCGTAACCTTGTACCTGGTCCCTCTGATGGCTTATATGAAGAAATGTCCAAGACATAGTCCTCGCCCCGCATATCATGGACCATGAGGGAGCCCTCCAGCATCTCCAAAAGGAGCCACGCTTCCCTCTGCCTTCTTCATCAACTTCAACCTCCACTCATGCATCAAAGGAGTATCACCAACAACCTTGGGCGTAAGAGCCCAAGCCTCATTACCACTGAAAGTAGTCAGATCTTCAGCCTTGGTGTCAACCACCTCCTTGATTCTAGTTGGGTCATCACAGCCAGAAGGTAATCGCTCGACCTAAGGGTTAGCAAGGAAACATGGGACCAAGCCCGCCGTGTTCCCTTCACTATATCGAGTTGGTGGATTACTGATCCTCTTCGATCTCCGAAGAATCTAATCATGGCTAACCACCTCTGCTGCTCCTGAACCAGCTCCGTTCCCGGGCAAACCCGGGACAATGCTCCCCTTGCTTCCTGAATAAGACGCCTCCTCACTGGAACCATGAGTACCTGTAGCAACGCTCCCCCTACTTCCTGAACCAAAAGACTCCCCTCTTGAACAAGAACTACCTGGAACATCGCTCCTCATGCTTACTGAAACGGAAGCCTACGCCTTCGAGCCAGAAGTACCTGGATTATCACTCCCCCTACTTCCTAACCCTGACGTCTTTGCCCCGGAGCTAGAACAACCTAGAGCTCCTGGTGACTCAGGCAGCTCCACCTTAAACTTAGCAGCAACCTCCTTCAGCCCACCATCTGACTTGCTCATCTCTAGCTCCTCATAAGAGCTATCCTAATATGACGTCAACTCATCGAAGACAACGTCTCTTGACACGATGAGCCTCTTTATCGCAGGATCCATACACCTCCATCTTCTCCTCTGCTCATCATACCCAACAAAGACTAGCTTCGTCTTGAGAGCAACCAGAGTGCGTACGTACCAGGTAGATCCAAACACCCGTAGGTCCTTTACACTGGGCTTCAACCCGAACATCAGCTCATAAGGAGTCTTCACATAAATCGGACTAAGAGGCATCTGATTGATGATATGAGCAGCACAGGCCATTCCTTCCGCCCAAAGGGCCTTAGGAACACATTTACTCAGAAGCCAACACTTGCAGGTCTCCGTTAACCAACAGATCATCCGATCTGCAATACCGCCTTGCTGTGAAGTATGTCCACAAGAAGGCTCCTTCTGGATCCCTTGCTTCCTGCAAAAGTTTGAGAACTCGGTTGAGCCAAACTCACCACCGATGCTTGTGCTCAACTTCTTGATCCGCAGGCCAAGCTGGCCTTCCACAAGCTTCTCGAACTTTACAAACAAGCGAATCATGTTCGAATTCTTCTTCATAAAGTATACCCAAGTATACCTTGAATAGTCATCAACCAATATCAGCATGAACCTGCTGCCTCCAAGATTGGCGGTGATGGTCGGTCCAACCAGAGCACAATGGATAACCTCCCAAGGGTACTTTTCATCTGGATTGTGCCTTATCAACCATAAAGCGACAAGCTTCACTTTGCTGACATCCCGCACACCCCTGACCATCTATATAGGATGACAATCTAGGCAAGCCTCTTATGATTCTTCTTTCCGCCATTGCTTTTAGCTTGTCCATCCCTACATTCCCCACTCTTTCATGTCAGATAGCTGCACTATCAATGGACTTCATCCGATCAGCACCAGAACTTGTGGAAGACCCAACTAAGTTCTTCTCCTTGCCTCCAACATGAGCTACATTCGCCGAGAGCAAGACAACCTTGCACTCCTTCCTGAGGTGACCATGCTGCTTGCATTTATAGCATCTTGGTCCTTCCTTCCTCTTCTCGTCATGCCTAGGAGAAACACTCCTCTCTTGCTGATATGAAGTAGAAGGACCATCCTCTGCAGCAACCTTCACCACCTTGCTGAACAACCCATCAAGGAAGTCCGGGTGTGGTCATCACCTCCATGCCTTGTCTGCTGAGGACTTCATGACGGGCACCTGTGTCCGTGCCTTCTTCTCATCATGCAAGAAGTGAAGAAGTAGAATGGGGCGGAGCTTTCATGACGGGCACCTGTGTCCGTGCCTTGTCTGCTGAGGACTTCAACAGCGAGTGGATCGTGGACTCCGGGTGTGGTCATCACCTGACTGGAGACAAGTCAAAGTTCACCTCCATGCAAGCATACTCAGGTAATGAAGCTATTATCACTACTGATAATACTGTTTATGCAGTAGAGAAAGAGGGGATTGTGTCTTTGGGTAGTGATCAAGGGCCACTCACGTTAAGGAGTGTGTATCACGTACCGGGCATGAAGAAAAACCTCTTCTCGGTGACCAACACGGTGGATGTTGGTTATCACATTCTATTTGGGCCAACAGACGTGAGGTTCCTTCGCAACGTATCAGCGGTTAAGGCTGATGTAGCTCATGTAGGAAGGAGGGTGAAGAACTTGTTTGTTCTTGCCACCAATTCTTATGTTGATCGTATGAGAGCCAATGATAGCGCTGCTATCGTGCATGAGAGGCTGTGGCATGTAGGCATGGACAAGCTAAAGGCGATGGCTAGTAGAAGTTTGGTGAAGGGGTTGCCTAAGTTGTCCTCCTTTGGTGACGGGCATGTTTGCACGGGGTGTCAATACGGTAAGGCACATCGCCTTCCGTTTGATAAGTCACAAACAAGGAGCAAGCTACCATTTGAGTGCATACATGGCGACTTGATGGGACCAACGGTCACTACCAGCCTTGGTGAAAGCAGATACATGCTTGTCTTGATTGATGACTACTCAAGGTATACTTGGGTGTACTTCTTAAAGGAGAAGTCAGAAGCCTTTCGTTTGTTTGTGGAGTTCAAGGAGTTGGTAGAAGGCCAGCTTGGCTTGCGGATCAAGAAGCTTAGAACGGACAACGGTGGTGAGTTCATCTCCTCCGAGTTTTCTAACTTCTGCATGAAGCACGGGATCCAACGAGAGCTTACTTGTGCTCACACTTCACAACAAAATGGGGTAGCGGAGTGGAAGATCCGTCATCTGACGGAGACCTGCAAATGCTGGCTTCATACGAAAGATATCCCAAGGTCTTTTTGGGTGGAGGGGATGTCTTGTGCTGCTTATGTCATCAACAGGATGCCACTCAGCCCTATCAACATGAAGACTCCTAGTGATAAGTCTAGTGGAAGCCGGCTGTTCTGAGCGGGTTGTTTGCATGGAGTCTACGGGCTGTGCAGCCTGGCATCTGCGGATAAGGCGTGGGCTGTTTGGTTTAGCCAAAGAGCGGCCTGAGCGGATAGAGGCTTGCGGACTGGTGCATTGCTCAGTGGACACGTTGCAAGCTTGTGCATTGGCGGTTTGGCTCATGTCCACAGGAATCTTGCGGACTGGCGTGTCCACAGTTGTGCTATTGCGGACTGGGCTTAGAGCTTGGCTGTGGCCTTGTTGAGCTCTAGTGTTGTAGCAGGTGCTTTGCTGTGGAGGTCTTTGACGGACTGGTGTATGGAGTCTGGGAGGTGGCCATTGCTTTGGGCAGGTGTGCGAGTAGCTTGCGGACTGCTGGCGGTCTGTGTGCTTGGATGTTTGGCGGATGAAGCTATGTCCGCCATGCTCGCATTTGGCCTTTGATGGTTCTGGACTTGGGCACACTCTGTGCCAAGACCAGGGTGTCCGCAGTATCCGCCAAGTCCGCTGTTCACCGGGCGTACTGTTGCTAACTCTGCCTTTGGTCGTGGACTTGTGGTGGATGGAGGCTTGTCTTGTTCTATACGGACTGCATCGAGGTTGTGTGGACAACCATTGAAGGGGGTTGCTGTCCTGCAGTGGTTGTATGCCTTGCGGACGGATGCCTTATCCGCATAGCTTCGGAGGACTGAAGAGGGTTCGCCAAAATTGCCTTGCTCCTGACAGTTTATTCCTTGGTATCCGGCAATGTCCTTGCGGAATCGGTGGACAGTGTTTTGCTATCGCGCGGGCTAGGGCGGTGTCGCTATCTCTTAGGCGGTGACCACACTCCTCACCTCGCCTATAAATAGGACCCCCCATGGCACATCTACAGTAACTTGAGTGAACAGTAAGTTGGGTTGGGCGAGGAGCTGCGGTCTCAGTTTTCTGTCCGCACGGATTGATTCAGAGCTGACGGTTTGCTGTGTGCAGGTCGCACGGATAGCTTCAAGGATCTAGGAGTTTGGCTTTGACTTCGGTCAAGTACTTGGAAGTGTGCGGTCTCTGCGGATTCAGCAGGTCGCTCTGCAGCTTGTCAGTGCTCTGCTTCAACTTTGCCTAGTTCAAATAACATGTCCGCCAGTCTCAGGCGGGTAGGCGGTTTGTTCCTCAGTTCATCAGCAGGAGGCGAATAACGGTGTGTCCGCGCGGCCTCGCGGCTTCGGCGGACTCCGTGTCTATTCAGCGTATTGCAGCATAGCTTGGGTGGCTTCGGCGGGCTTGGCGACCTCGGCGGTCTCGTCGGACTCCGGTGCTGTCCGCCCGGCTTATTTTGTGTAACTTTCTGTTATAGCTTGTGTACTAGTGAAATCATGTCTCGCTACGTATACTTCGCCCTGTAAAGAAGTGAATATATAAAAGAGCTGCTTGCGCTGCCATTGTTTGTTGGTGTTAACCTTTGTTCCTTGGTTTTCTGCTGGTTCAGAGTGTGAACTGGGTAGTGCCGAAGATATTAATTTGGTGTTTGTGCTACCTTGCTGACCACTTTGAGAAAGTTCAACAATGTGGAGCATGAGGACATAGATCTACAATATGTCCCAACAGACAAGCAAATTGCAGATATTTTCACGAAGACGCTGGACGAGGCCAAGTTGTCGTTCTTCAAAATAGAACTTGGCATGCTCAACAAGGATGAAGGAGAATGAAGACTAAGGTAACAGGCAAGGTCAAGATCTAGTTTTACTTCAAAACGCAGAAAATTTCAGAATCAGGACTTCATTTCTCGAGTACAAGTATTCTACTTGAGAACATCAGACTTCCTCTCGAGAACAGCAAAATCATTTCTCGAGTTCAAATAAATTATTTCTCGAGAAGAAGTATTCTACTCGAGAACAGAAAATCTCTTCTCGAGAACAAGACTCACTCTACTCGAGACCAAAGTTTATTTTACTCGAGTGCTGATAACAATCTTCTCGAGAACAAGTTGTTCCCTCGAGAAATCTGGTGGACAATTTTTCTTCAAGGTCAAAATTTCATATCGGCACCCAGACACTTAGCCGTCTCTTCCAGGTATTTTTAATAATTATTTATATGTTTAATCATCGAAATTAGAGGTAAATATAAATAGAAATTAGTCCAAGAAATTCTTCTTCTCGATTTCAAAACCCTTCTCGAGAAAAGCCATTTCATCTTCCTCCTTCTCTGTCGACTGCCTCCAGTTAAGTTTATCTTTCGCTGGCCAGTCTAGATCGATTTCTCTACAACAATTGCTTCGTCCTCAAAGCTAGGAATCGGGAGTGAACTCTGTTCTACCGGGATTGCAGCGTTATTAGATGATTTCAAGAACGTTCTTCTTCTACTTGATACAGCCGGATTATCTTTTATTCTTGAACATCCATGCCGAATTCTCTCTTCTGAAGTTGAAGAATTCTTCCAGAATGCCAAGATTTATAGGAATGTCAAAATCATCAAGTCTAAGGTTCAGAATACTAAGGTAAAGATGTCTGCTCTGTCTATTTCTAAACTTCTACAACTTCCAGTCATAGATATGGAAGATGATTTGATAGGCAGTGATTATGAGAGAGCATATAGTTTCTGTGGAATCCCTCAATCCTCTAACACAATCAGAATGCAATTTATGAATGCTAAAATCAAATTATTGGCTGATATCCTAGGAAAAGTCCTTCTATGTAAAATAAGTTCTATAAGCTACATTACTCCAGTGTTCTTTGATTTAATGACTGTTGTTATATGTAGAAAGAAGTTCCAGTGGGGAATGATGCTTTTTGAGAAAATCAAGGCATGCATTAAGAGACCCAACTATGGAAGGATAATTTCCATTTACCTCAATCAGATGAATCCTGAAGCTTTTCCAATGAAAAAGGGCATAGCCCACCATCACATGAAAAAGGTCTCTATTACCTCCATTCAGAGATGGGAGGTCAAACTACAGAAGACTGACAAAGCTATCACAACCCGCATTTTCACCGTATAAAAAGCTTATCAGAGCAAGCGAAAATGCGCGTCATGATGCCACGTCAGCAGGGGATAACTGCGGACGCTCAGGCAGACATCAAACTAATCATGAAGAAAGATTCTTTGAGTAAATTTAAGGGAAAAAAATTAGTTAAGTGCAATAGTTAGCTGTATCCCTCAGCTTAGTGGCTCGTCTAGTCCATGAATCAAAATATAATTATACGCTGCGGAAAAATACTTGTTTAGATTAACTCAAAACGTCCTACATGAGTAAAATAAAACTTCCCCAAAGGACAACTCATGCTATGCAAGACTTTAAATTTATTATAGTAGGAAAGATAGCTTTTACGGTCGCTAAAAATAATAAGTTAGAGTTTCAAAGTATGCAATGCATGAAGTAATGGTAGTAGATTTTATAGTTGAAAATATCTAACATGCATTCCTAGCATAAATCCTCCCAGAGAACAAGTAATCCACATCCACATTTAAAGAAATGAGCAGCTAGCAAGTATCAAACTACTAACAATTCAGTGGGCGCCAACAAACTGACACGAACCCACGAACAAAAGTATGTCTGAACTAGTAAAACTAAACAAACAACAAACTATCTCGCTAAGACGATGCAACAATCACAGCCAACACTGCCGCCTAGAAAACTCCAAAACCAGCACTGCTAACTTCTACTACTCTAAACCTGAGGCATTCCAAAGACAGAACACCTCAGCAAGAAGGTACAAATGGTGGCAGGAAAAGTAATAAGCCAAAATAAGCAAAGGTCAACAGGGGTACCAACCCAAGACCAAAAACACTGAAGTAAAGTACAAAAGAAAACAGTGCATCAACAGAAAAAGAACTCCTACGTGATTTGTCACGTTCCACAAGGGTACACCAGACGCATACGGCTATAAGGTGACTACATGAATATTTCACCAGAAAGAAAATACAAAACCTTTATTAGGCACCTGTGGTCGACTCTACCCAAAAACATGGGCAAGGAGGTCACTCTTGGACACACCACCCAAAAACGTGGGCTATGTGGTCACTCTTGGACACACCACACAAAAACAAAAGGATATATAATCCGTCTAACTGCGAGGGAGTCTCATACTCTCCACCATACACCGCAGACATTCAAAAACCAGGTAGACTTCCACAGGGCACTAATGAAGGTAACAAACACTGCGGAGGTGCAATCGTCCACTAACTCCCTCACTCAAGAAATCCAAAGAAATCACAACACAATATCTCGAGATTTTGGCTCGATAGATTCTACTTGACATTACCAAACTCAAGACGTGGTTGATCAACCTCTAGGAGCAATTTACAGTCCTAGATAAATTATAACACGTTTAATAATGAAAGGTAAGGCATGCATAGACATCTGTAAGATGCATCAGGAACGATTAACCAAAACCAGACAAAATCGGGCTTTCCTAGACAAAACCTTACAACAACAAAGGATGGTTGAAATGATTAAGCATAATAGTGATTTGGAAGAATAAGCGCAGTAAATTTTAAAGAACATGAAAGTATAGCCATTACCATCAGATCAGACAAAAAGAAATGAGGGGAAACCACCACTTGCCTTGGGTTTAACGGAAAAGTCCTCTGAATCGCTCCATGTCGTAGATCGGGGAAAAAGGCTGCAGGAGGAGTTGAATCTAGACAAAAATGGTCGAAAAAGGGGGTTACGGCCAAAAAAAACCAAATGAGAAATCTCAAGAAACAGGGAAGAAATTACCACGATGGCGTAGCTCTCGGCGAGGGCTTACTGGATCTACAATCTGTTTGCGAATTCGAGCACCGGAGCACCGTCGACGACCACCGAAAGAAATAAGGACGGACAACCTCTTTCTCGCTCACGCCGCTCTTGTTCTGGAGGAAAAAGAAGAATCGAAGAAGATGAAGAAGGTATTTATACTAAAGGTGCTAACAGGAAGAACAAATAAATAAATCGGGTTCAACTGAACCGGTTTTCCCGAGATAGAAGGAAAGGATGACTCGAATACTAAGGGAATTACACGAGTACTGCACGAGGATTACTCGAGCACTAAGGCACATACTCAAGTACTGCATGGGGATAACTCGAGTACAAGGGTACTTACTCAAGTACAGCAAGGGGGAACTACTCAAGTACAAGGGCACTTACTCGAGTACAGCAAGGGGGAACAACTCGAGTACAAGGGCACTTACTTGAGTACTGGAAGGGGGAACTACTCGAGTACAAGGGAGGAAAAATTACTCGAGTGCTAAAGGAAGACAACCCCGTTCGATTCTTGGTCGAGCTCAGCTCGACGTTCATCGAACAAAAGGAAAAACTCCACTTGACGAAATCTGTTCGAAAAATCGTCGAACGCAGAACGCAGGCCTGATCGTCGAACTCGATTCGAAGATCGCTAGAGCTACCGCAAGCTCTGCTCGACGCTTTGTGGAACTCAGCACGACAATCGTCGAGCTCCGCTCGACGATCGTCAAGCTCCAAACAGCACCCAGAGAGAAACTACAATCTTCGATCGTCGACCTCCAAATAGCCCCCAGTAAAGAAACACGATCGCCGAGCTCTGCTCGACGATCGTCGAACTCTGAACAGCACCAAGAAAAAGAAACACAGTCATTGAGCTCCGCTCGACGATCGTCGAACTCCGAACAGCGCCAAGAAAAAGAAACGCAATCGTCGAGCTCCACTCGATGATCGTCGAACTCCGAACAGTGCCAAGAAAAAGAAACGCAATCGTCGAGCTCCGCTCGACGAACGTCGAACTCCGAACAGCGCCAAGAAAAAGAAATGCAATCGTCGAGCTCCGCACGACGATCGTCAAACTTCGAACAGCGCCAGAAAAAGAAACACAATCGTCGAGCTCCGCTCGACGATCGTCGAACTCCGAATAGCGCCCAGAAAAAGAAACGCAATCATCGAGCTCCGCTCGACGATCGTCGAACTCCAAACAGCGCCAGAAAAAGAAATGAAACAACGTTGGGTTCGACGAAAACCCACACCTTCAGGAGGGCTTCCCGAGAATCAAAACAATCTCAAGGCATAAATATAGAAATTGTCATGTTCTGATAGTTGAACATGGAAATATGAGATCCAAATAGAGGCTCAACCCGCTGAATTAAACGTAACTCTCACCGTAGGCAAACACTGACGCTATGAACACAACGGCGAAGTCAAAACCAGAATCTGACGAGCCATTCTCGAGATATACATTTCTTTTCAAAGCTTACGACAAACATAAACAAAACCCAAAACTTCGATCGCGCACCGAGACTCCAAAAATGCTCGGGTTGCGACGAAACTGGACGAGCACGTCCAAAACTACTCAAATCCAACACTCGACGTCAAAAGTAACGCCACGACGTCATAAATCTGAAGTTGCCCAAACAAAAAAAATCATCGAAAAAATCGGGGGTGTTACAGTCACTCCCCCTAAAAGGAAGTTTCATCCCGAAACTTATCACAACTCCAAAACCAAACCAAAATCGATAAAATCATGCATAACTGAAAACATAAAAACATACCCGAAACTAAGAGAAGTGGTGCGGATGATATTCCCTCATCACCGATTCCAATTCCCACGTCGCGCACTCGACGTTTTGATTTCTCCAAAGAATCTTGACCATAGGGATGGTCTTTCTCCGCAACACACGCTCTTGAGAATCCAGAACACGAATAGGTTCTTCCATATATGTAAGGTTGGGTTGTATCTGGGGTATCGATTCGAGGACTTGATGATCATTACGAACACACTTCCGCAGCTGGCTCACATGGAACACATCATGGACACCAAGGAAGGTCGCAGGCAAATCCAGCCTATAAGCTGACACTCCGATGCGCTCAAGAATCTGGAAAGGTCCCACATACCGGGGGTCAAACTTGTGGTTCCTTCCAAACTTTTTAACTCCAGACATCGGGGAAACTTTCA
This sequence comes from Platanthera guangdongensis, assembly GCA_039583875.1. Taxonomy (NCBI): domain Eukaryota; kingdom Viridiplantae; phylum Streptophyta; class Magnoliopsida; order Asparagales; family Orchidaceae; genus Platanthera; species Platanthera guangdongensis. Next base: position 96,513,019 of record CM077160.1, on the reverse strand, counting down.
TAAAAACCAAATCCCCAAAGGCAAACTCCAGATCGACCCTTCGTAGATTAACATACTTCTCATAGCGCTCTTGAGCCACACGAAGCTTTTCCCGAATGTGAGTCACGGCACAATTCATCTCTTCAAGGGATTCCGGACCTAACAACGGTCTCCCACCAACTTCAGCCCAAAACAATGGAGTTCTACAACACCTCCCATACGAGGCCTCAAACGGAGCCATCTGCAAACTCTCTTGGTAACTATTATTGTATGCAAACTCCATGAGTCTGAGATTCTCATCCCAAGCACCACAATGATCCAAAATATAACACCTGATCATATCCTCTACGATCTGATTTACCCTTTCCATCTGACCATTAGTCTGCGAATGATAGGCGGTGGAATACCTTAAATCGGTACCCAACCCCTCCTGTAAACTCTTCCAAAAGTGAGACGTAAATCTAGAGTCTCGATCTGATACGATGCTAACAGGTACACCATGTAACCCGATGACCTCATCAAGATATAACTCGGCTATCTTCTTCATCGAGTACCCAATCTTAAATGGAACAAAGTGAGCACACTTTGTCAATCTGTCGACTATCACCCAAACAGAGTCATGCCCACAGGGAGATTTTGGTAGAGTGGTGATGAAATCCATTAAAATACTCTCTCATTTCCAACTTGGAATATCAAGTGGTGTCAATTTACCACCAGGCCTTCTATGATCAGCCTTAACACGCCGACATGTATAAAATTCCGATACAAACTTTGCGATGTCATTCTTCATCCCTGACCACCAAACAATTTGCTTTAGATCTCTATACATCTTAGTGGAACCAGGATGGTAGGCTACACTGGAACCATGAGCTTCAGCACAGATCTTAGCTCGAATGTCGACAAAGGCAGGGACACAAAATCCACCCCGATACTTCAAGGTGTCCAACTCGTCCACAGAGAAATCAGGTAGCTCTCCCTTCACAGTTCTATTCCGGAGGTGCAACAAATCAGGATCATCATTGTGATGTGCTCGAGTAAGGTAAATCCAAGAGGGTTCCTCTGCTTCTAGACTAGCAGACACAGTACTACTCCCAATCTCAATAGCCATCAACAAAAATTCTTCTACCAAGGACTGTACCGATAGATTAAAAATCTTAGCGGTCTTTCTACTCAAGGCATCGGCTACTACATTATTCTTTCCTGGATGATAAAGAATCTCCACTTCATAATCCGCCACATATTCTAACTCTTATGGTCCGTATAGATCTTGCACAACGCGCCATACAATAAGTGTCTCCAAAGCTTCAACGCATAAATTATGGCAGCAAACTCCAAATCATGCGTAGGATAGTTTCTCTCGTGGATCTTTAGTTGCCTCGATCCATACGCGATCACCTTACCATCTTGCATTAAAACACAACCAAGTCCGATGTGTGACACGTCAACATACACATCATACTCAACTCCTTCAGTAGGTAAGGTTAAAATCGGAGCAGTACATAATCTCTTCTTCAGCTCTTGGAAAGCCTCTTCACACTTATCACTCCAAATGAAAGCAGTATTCTTCCGAGTAAGTCTGGTTAGAGGAGTAGACAACACCGAAAACCCCTCCACGAATCTTCTATAATTGCCATCCAGGCCTAAGAAACTCCGAATATCCTTGGGTGTAGAAGGTCTCTCCCATTCCATCACAGCAGAAATCTTGGTCGGATCTACAGAAATACCGTCTTTGCTTACAACATGACCCAGAAAGGAAACCTGAGGTAGCCAGAACTTACACTTGCTCAACTTCGCATATAACTTATGCTCCCTCAGGGTTGACAAAACCAGACGCAAATACTGAGCATGCTCCTCAACATTGCAGGAATACACCAAGACATCATTGATACTAAAGATCACGGCAGTGTACCGGTCGCACAAGTAATATAAAGTGGGGGCTTTCCCAAGTATCGATCTCTCAAGGAACACAGTTAGGTGGAGTTAATTTCGAGGAGGACTTGAGATTGAAGTCCTTAGGTCGGAGCTAACTAGGGGGGGTTTTGATATTTGCGGAAAAAGAAAGTAAAACACTATCAACTACTCCTATGCAACGCCGCTATGCGATGCTTCGCCAGGCGGGATGGAAGACTAGTCGGGCCGCTATGCACCGAATCACTAGGCAGATAGGCGAGTAGGCTTGTGGATGAGGTGGTGAGAACGACAGAATGAGGGTCATGAGCACCTCTTCTCTACGCACACTACTAGCAATTGCTAGTGCGGCAAGGGTGGATGGTGGAGAATGAAATATGGCGCACCTCAAGCAACTAAAGTAGTAAAATGAAATAGGAATCACATAGACATGAAACACATAACATATACAACCAAAGTGCACCTCATCTATATAATTGAAGTTTTAACAAACATATACAACAATAAAGGAAGAACAAGTCAAGAGATCGACCGAATCCGAAGTCTTGCTGAGGAGTCACGGTTGGAATCATCGGGTTGTCAATCCGCGTCCAAGCCCGGTCCTAAACTGCGTCCGTGGTAGAGAAGGGCACCACCTTCCAATGGCCCGTCTTCTTCGTGTCACGATAGCGGACGAAAGTTGCAAGCTTCCCTTTACTTGATGGCTATGGCGTTGAAGCTTGAAATGAACCCAAGAGATGATGGAGGAGGCCGAGAGGAAGCTCTGGCTTGGATTTGGCGGTGAAAGCTTGCCTGGAGCACCTCCCTAGGGTGGAAGATGATGAAAAACGGCAGAGAAGGCGGAAAACGACGGAGAAATGTCGAGCTCCGGATTCTCTTTGAATTAGGGTGAGACCTGCATATTTATAGAAAACAGAAATGAACAATGCGCACGATCATGGTCGCACGACAAGTGGTCGTGCGCACTATGTCCAGTGGTCGTGCGCACTAGCATGGCAGATTAGGAAGAAGAACTGGGATAACGCACACGAGCAGTGATGCACGACCAGTGGTCATGCGCACTAAGTTCAATGGTCGTGCGATTACCCCAGACAGGACTCCAGAAAAGAGGAATCAATGCACATGATCAGTGGCGCATGACTGGTGGTCGTGCGCACTAGGTCCAGTGGTCGTGCGATTACCGTAGGCAGATTTTGGAAAACGAAGAGTAGTGCACACGATCAGGGGCGCACGACCAGTGGTCGTGCGCATTAGATCCCATAATCGTGCGCAATATTCCTGTTTCACAACCATCCCGGAACACATACACGACCCCTGTACCGATAGGAAAAATAAATCATTAATCTGTGCAGACATTCCATGCAATCACAAAAAGGAGTACAAATAATAAAAGCAACAAAATACACAACCACGGGAAAAAAGTGCAGTTTCTCATAAAAAGGCCATAATAACAAATATGAACAAATAAAGCTCTAAAGTGAAGTGCATCAACCAAAAAACAAGCCCAGATGAGTCCGAAAATAGGTATATAAAATGGACTCATCACACCCCCAGACTTAACTGTTTGCGCGTCCCGAGCAAACACAATCTAAGCAGATAGGGAAAATTACTAGCTAACAAAGAAATTGAAAAACAAAGTACCATGCGAAGTCGCATGCTCGCGTGCGTAAAAATACAATACAGAAAATTTCTAAGTATGCAGAATAGTTTATATTTTTCACAATGCGTATCAAAATTTTATTACTACTCAAAAATAGAATCACGGTGAATCAACTGGTCACACATAGGAAGAAAATATGCAGGCCACTAAGGTGAGCTTTACCAAAGATCGGGGCTCAGGATCACCTCCAAAGGAATCCACCAATGTCGGGGACCATACGCTTGCCCGTTCACACTCTCTCCACGGCACTAGTTAGACTCAAGCGCAAATCCGTAGGACTTTAGGATAATCACGGGGCTTGGGTTATGGTGAGGTAAACAATGATAAAAAGAAAGACTATGCACCTAACCCGAATGAGCTAGCCTAAAAAGAATCTGACCGCTAACCACAATATATGCAGGTACACCACACCTCCAGACTTAAATTTTAACATATGGGTGTGTGCACCGCCTACTCCAAATATAATCACATTTCCAAAAAGATTTTCAATTTAAACTTTTTCTTTTCACTTTTTTTTCGTTACAAATATTTTTCCTTTTTTTGCTTTTTTATTCATTTGATTTTCACAATTCAGCAGATATAAACTTGGGAGCACTTCCACATTTTCACAAATAATAACACCACAACACATCCCAATATGAAAATATAAAACACTAAACTCGACTTGGGTGTGCGACTAGGATTGGCTATGAGGCTTTGGTGAATGAAGGTGGAGCTGAATCAAAAGAAGGGTAGGCATAATGGGGCTAGCGAGGATATGACGTTAGGAACGGTACAAAGCTGAACCGGGCCAAAATGATGGCCTACATCATGCTTACGCTAGACTAACCAAGTACCCATGCTTCGAGAGTAGCTTGGGGCAAGTTCTTAGCCACCGAGAAAGATGATCCTTCCTCCCGACTCGAGCAAAACGAGTCTAGTGACGGCTACACACATTTCTATACTACCGTTTGATTCACACAGGATTCACCAACTTTTGAGTAGAATAAAAAGATCTTTACGCAAATAAAAAAGTATAAAACCATAAGCATACAAAAAATTAAATCTACTTGAATTTCTACACGAGACGAGAGCAGTTGACTAGAAACACAACAAGGTCAACATTTTACTCTGTCTCACAATCATAAGTCAGCACCATAATTTTCCCAAATCATAAAAAAGAAACGAGTTTAACTCGCAGCACACAAAAAGCTAAGCACGCGCACATGTGGGTGCAGTGGTGTGTGATGCAATGAACTAATCATAATAAATCTATAAAAGCTTCTAGTATGCACATGAAATGTGCGTGTGCAAAAGGTAACAAAACTGGCTCTCTCCAAGACTTAAACTAAACTAAACAGCATATGATAGAGAAATTAAAATCATAAAGAGCTAAGGGAGGAGGTTACCAAATGCTCAGCCAGTGAGCATACCAGAAGACACGTGGAAACCTGAAGCAGGCCTGCCATACGAAGAATCACAACCCCGCCAACACGAATTTGTCAAGAATACCCGCAGGGGTGAGCTCTGCAAAAACAAAATAAAAATATACAAACTACAAAGAAATACTACAACTAAATAGACATGAAAAACAAAATGCAGAAAATGAAAGATAAGTACTGGGGTTATTGTCATCCCAGCACGACTTATTCAGCTACGAAAAGGTTCTAGCTAATGGGCCTATGAAAAGAAAAATGCACAGGTAACTGTTCCATTATTCGTTGCGGTAACGGGTACCGATACGGTGATAAAATAGTTACCCCTCTACCTAAATAAGAATACCTGCCCAAAACAGGTAGAGGAAATAGGAAGTAAGAAGAAAAGGAGCGTTGGTCCTCACTCTTCTCACGACAAAACAAATCCTTGCCTAGCAAAGTATCATCTATTACAGGGAGAAGGTAGGAGGAGAAAGCAATCAATGGAGCTACCTCAACAGAGGAGGAATCAACCTGTTCATGAGAGAGGATGCTATCATCGATAACTCGAGCTGAAAGCTCCAAGTCCTCCTGAAGCTCCTGTGAAGACTCAACCCGCCCAGGCTCAAATAAAGAAGGGGGATCAAGAAATAAAGGAGAAAAAGAACTAAAATAAGCTGAAATAGGGGGAGTGGTTGTAACACCCCCTATCCGTCGCATAACATATAGCAGTAGGTCCGGCCGGGGCCCGACGCCATATATCACAGACAGACCGGGTGGTTACTCAATGGAAACCATCCAACCAATCCAACATCCTACACAGAGCATTCTAGCGGAAGCAGTTTTAAAAGTTGCAATTAAAAGAACCCAACACAAGCATGAATGTCCACTAATACACCAAATAGGAATGAAGTACATACACAAGTACTAGCATTAAGGCATTACAAATGGTTTACTCATTTTACATGTTTTCCATACCACTGCACGCAGGCCGGTCATACATGATCAAAAGCAAGTAAAACACTCCAATTAGGCCATCGAGGGCCTGCTTCGCAATTTGGGCTTTAGCCCGCTATTGACCTCTTGGTACAGCAGCACCTGCAAGCACAATCCACCGCACTGTGGCAAACAAAAGCAATGGTCAGCAATGCTGACCAAATTATAACGATCCCGCCCCCAACTCGGGGCAGCGATGCTCCTTCCCTGCATTTTATTAGCACAACCAAGCAGTAAATAAATACATTGCATCACCGGCGTTGGCACGCACGACCACACGCCCCGTGTTCTCTGGGCACATTCTCGGTGATCACAGTCTTTGTCTGCCGACTCACCACTGTCCCCGGGACGGCAATCTCTCGTGAGCATTTGGTCTTTCTGGCCACTGCCTAAGACCCTCCATCTATGCCAACGGTAAGTGCCACGTAACTTTAGGTCTCTTTAACCGAATGACATAGAGCGGGTACGGTTCCACCTGACCCGTTGCTCACACCGCAATGTTAATTTAAAAACATATACGCGGGTCAAACTTTCCCGAGTCCCAAATCGTTTACACACAACACATAACCCAGTTATGTTCAAGTTGGCTCCCAGGGCCACATATTTGGCAGAATCTCGCATCTGCCCAGTTTTCCGGGTGCACCTTTGAGTTAATCCCCAAGGCTCCCTGTTGCAATCTACCACGTAGAAAAACCCGAAAACAAACAATCGCATGGAGTCTTCTCCGGCAATTTATGCAATGCAACATCACCGATCCAGACCAACTTGTCCGGGTAGGCTTCACACATCATGCCTATGTCCGTTTTCAAATACGGACTCTAAACAATGGAGACTATTCATGTCTATCCGAAGGAACGCCTCAACTCACCGCAAACTCGCAAGAGCGGGCTTCCTATGCAAAAGAAGTAGAGCTTCACATGCTCAAGTAGAGAATCGTTACCCTAGAGTTCTTCCTTGGCACCATGGAAATGTAAGCGGATGAGAAGCACTGCACTCTCTTTGACTCCGTAGATCCGAAGTTGGTTCGCGATTTTGAGCTCCGAAGATCCTCCAAAGACCGGATCTAATCTTCTTCTTCCTCCTTTGCTCTCCTCTCTCTCTCTCTATACTTTAAAAAGAGAACCTCTCAAGTGAAATGAGGGTTTCAAGGGTCCAATCCCATGTATATCCAAGTACTAACAGCCCCCAGCCGTCGGATCCCGAATTAAAGAAACAAACGGCCACGATCCAGATCTAAAATGCAGAATCTGGGCCGAACACGGCCTGTGACACGCCCGTGTCCAGGGCCGTGTCCCTCATTCACCGTCAAAATCGACGCGTCTTGAAAAAACACACAGGCATCCGACACGCCCGTGTTCGACCTGACACGCCCGTGTTCCAACTGACACGGCCGTGTGGTCGGTCGTGTGCCCCCATCGACACAGCCCCGAAAACAACCTGAGACTCACACGGGTCTTGGACACACCCGTGTCCTATGTGACATGCCCGTGTCAAACTCGAACACACCCGTGTCAAACTCGAACCTCGCGGCCAAAACGTCGACTCAAGCCTGACACGCCCTGGGACACGCCCGTGTCCCAGGCCGTATGCCCCCTGCCAAATACCAGATTTGGCCCAAAATGCCTCCCGTCACTCCTTTGAGTTTCGGGGCGTTACAACTCTCCCACTCTTAAAAGAATTTCGTCCACGAAATTACATAAAGGAAAGACAAGTACCAAAATTAAATTGTACCTGAGCGGAACAACTCTGGATACTCATCAAGCATAGTTTGCTCTCGTTCTTAAGAGAGCTCCTCTCGACCACAATTGTCCAATCGGACCTTGACCATCCTGATCTCTTTATTCTGTAGCCGCTTGACCTCCGAGTCCTCGATCCCCCACGGGCTTGACTTTTGTCGCCAACCCACTATCAATCGGCACTTGATCGACCGCGATCACTTACGTAAGCTCTTGCATCGCCTTCCGTAGCACCGATATATGGAATACATCATGTAGACCACTAAGCTCCATAGATAGCTTCAAATGATACGCTGCTTCACCAACCCGCTTCAGAACCTCAAACGGCCCAAGGTACCTCGGGCTTAGCTTTTTCAATCGTCGCACCTGCGAGACACCATTGAACGACTCCACAATGTCGTCACACCGATTAGTAGAAAGTCTGATGGGCATATCTGCAGCAGTCCCCCATAGACATGGTGGTGTTGCGAATATATCATCAGAATCAGATGGGGCGGCCATTTGATAGGGTGATAGAGTGAATCAGATACCCGGTACATCATCCTCCTCCAACTGGCGCTGAAATTCTGTACAATCTTTCAACACGTGGTCGATGCTACGACAACACAAACATCGTTTTCCATCACTTCTCGATCCAGGTGGGACAGGAGAGGAATAAGAAAAAGATGAATGCGTAGAAGAGGAGTGACCATAAGACCTGGGTTGAGTGTATGAAGTATTATAGGAAGACGGTGCTCCATACACAGAACCACGAGAATTATGCTCCCAATCTTCAGTGGGGCACTCCTCACTACCATGCCTATAATCCCCGCACCATCGACAACGAATATTCATATAAGAATACATGGTGCAACAAGAAGAATTCACCAACAAAAAGTTTCTAAGGAACAATTAACTACACAACAGAGATAAAATAATAGGAAAACCTGCTACAGAAAAATTAAAACTAGAAGAGAAACAAATAAAAACAAAAAAAATAGATTCTAAAAACTAAAACAAAGAAGAAACATGAAATATACAAATGGAAAAGGGCTTCTATCTCCTATCTCCATCTCCAAAAACTCACACGACTGTGCTCCCCGGCAACGGCGCCAAAAGTTGATGCTAAAGATCACGGCAGTGAACCAGTCACACAAGTAATATAAAGTGGGGGCTTTCCCAAGTATCGATCTCTCAAGGAACACAGTAAGATGGAGTTAATTTCGAGGAGGACTTGAGATTGAAGTCCTTAGGTCGGAGCTAAGGGGGGGTTTTGATATTTGCGGAAAAAGAAAGTAAAACACTATCAACTACTCCTATGCAACGCCGCTATACGATGCTTCGCCAGGCGGGATGGAAGACTAGTCGGGCCGCTATGCACCGAATCACTAGGCGGATGGGCGAGTAGGCTTGCGGATGAGGTGGTGAGAACGGAGGAATGAGGGTCGTGAGCACCTCTTCGCTACGCACGCCACTAGCAATTGCTAGTGCGGTAAGGGTAGATGGTGGAGAATGAAATATGGCGTACCTCAAGCAACTAAAGCAGTAAAATGAAATAGGAATCACATAGACATGAAACACATAACATATACAACCAAAGTGCACATCATCAATATAAATGAAGTTTTAACACACATAAACAACAATAAAGGAAGAACAAGTCAAGAGATCGACCGAATCCGAAGTCTTACTGAGGAGTCAAGGTTGGAATCGTCGGGTTGTCAATCCTCGTCCAAGCTCGGTCCTCAACTGCATCCGGGGTAGAGAAGGGCACCACCTTCCAATGGCCCGTCCTCTTCGTGTCACAATAGCGGACGAAAGTTGCAAGCTTCCCTTTGCTTGATGGCTATGGCGTTGAAGCTTGAAATGAACCCAAGAGATGATGGAGGAGGCCGAGAGGTAGCTCCCACTTGGATTTGGCGGTGAAAGCTTGCCTGGAGCACCTCCCTAGGGTGGAAGATGATGAAAAACAGCTGAGAAGGCGGAAAATGGTGAAGAAATGTCGAGCTCCGGATTCTCTTTGAATTTGGGTGAGACCTGCATATTTATAGAAAATAGAAATGAACAATGCGCACAATCATGGGCGCACGACTAGTGGTCGTGCACACTATGTCCAGTGGTCGTGCGCACTGGCATGGCAGATTAGGAAGAAGAACTGGGATAACGCGCACAAGCAGTGCCGCACGACCAGTGGTCGTGCGCACTAAGTTCAATGGTCGTGCGATTACCACATACAGGACTCCAGAAACGAGGAATCAATGCACACGATCAGTAGCGCACGACCGGTGGTCAGGCACAGTAGGTCCAGTGGTCGTGCGATTACCCCAGGCAGATTTTGGAAAACGAAGAGTAGTGTGCACGATCAGGGGCACACGACCAGTGGTCGTGCGCATTAGATCCCATGATCGTGCGCAGTACTCTTGTTTCACAACCATCCCGGAACACGCACACGACCCCTGTACCGAAAGGAAAAATAAATCACTAATCTGTGCAGACATTCCAGGCAATCACAAAAAGGAGTACAAATAATAAAAGCAACAAAATACACAACCACAGGCAAAAATGTGCACTTACTCATAAAAAAGGCCATAATAACAAATATGAATAAATAAAGCTCTAAAGTGAAGTGCATCAACGAGAAAACAAGCCCAGATGAGTTCAAAAATAGGTATATAAAATGGACTCATCAATCATCTATGAATACAATAACAAATCGGTCCAAGAAATCCTTAAATACCCGATTCATCAAATCCATGAAAGCAGAGGGTGCATTGGTTAAACCAAATGACATCACCAAAAACTCATAATGTCCATGCCGAGAACGGAAAGCGGTTCGGGGAATATCTATCTCACGAATCCTCAACTAGTGGTATCCTGAACGAAGATCGATCTTTGAAAATACCGAGCTACCACGCAATTGGTCGAACAAATCATCAATCCTTGGCAGGGGATATCTATTCTTAATGCTTACCTCGTTCAATTCCCTATAATCAATGCAAAGTCTCATCGATCCGTCTTTCTTCTTGACGAACAAAACAGGAGCACCCCATGGAGAAGTACTTGGTCTAATAAAACCATACCTTAGCAACTCATCGAGCTGAGTACGCATCTCATCCAACTCACGCGGAGCCATACGGTACGGTGCTTTAGCAATAGGACGAGTACCTGACTCGAGGTCTATCACAAACTCTATCTCCCTTTCCAGAGGAAGTCCTGGAAGACTATCAGGAAAGATATCTGGAAACTCTCGAACCACCGAGACATCCTCAAGACGTAGTGTAACAAAAGCTGTCTCCAGAGCAGAAATAGAAAACAAAAATGCCTCGCAACCAGACTCTATAGCACGACAAGCATGTACCGCAGAAATGACAGGGGAAACTCTGTCCTGAAATCCATAGACGCTCATACGTTGTCCGTCGTCCATTCTGAAATCCAATCGCTTAGCCTTGTACTGGATGACCGCATCATACTTGGACAGCCAGTCCATGCCCAAAATCACGTCAAAATCAGACAGATCCAAAATCATCAGATCCGCAAAGGCCAGAAAATTGCCAAGATAAATAGGGCATCTCAGAACTCCTTGGTTAGATATCACAGAATCACTGGAAGGGAGCTTGACATTGAAGGAGCCTCCCAAATGGTCCACACTCAGGTGATGTTTATCGACAAATCTCGGGGCCACAAAGGAATGGGTGGCACCCGAATCGAAAAGAATGCGAGCCCACCTATTCCGCACCTTAAACTCCCCTAAAATCGTAACATACATAACTAAATGAACGATAACTAGGGAAACAACGATAACTAACAAGGATAAATTAAACTAAGGCTAACCTGATATCACTTGCATAGAGGTTTGGGCTTCCTGGCTGGTCATCACATTTAACTTTCCTTTTCCTTTATCCAGGTTTGGTGGCGGTGGCAGAGCTCATAGTGGGGCATGCTGCAGTGGGTACTAAGCCTGGGTGCACGAAGACTTCTAGTGTCCCTTCTGCCCATACTGGAAACAAACCCTTTCTTTAATCCAGCAGCGAGTCACGTCATGACCCTTCCTTGCACAGAACGAGCACATAAGCTCTCCCTTGGGTGCACCATGGATGGCATGCACCTGCTGCTGCTTCAGAGTGGCAGTCCTCTTGAAACACCTTTCGTAGGGGTGGCCAGGATGACCACAGAAGCTACACACTTCCTTACTTTTCTTCTTCAAAGAAGGGCCAGATACCCTGGAGCTACCATCCTCAATGCCTTTTTTCTACTTCCTTGTCGCAGCACCGCGGTTCTTGGCGTTTTCAATCACCTCCACTTTTAAAGCAGCTTCCACTGCTTCAGCATAACTTTCAGCTTGGTAAGCGCATGCCAAGTGCTGGACATCGCTTCTTATCCTCTCAAGAAACGTTTCACTATACCCTCCTCAGAAGCTACCAAATTAGGAGCAAACTTGCTCAGTTTGCTAAACTCAATCTCGTACTCGCTCACAGTGAGCTGTCTCTGCTTTAGATGCAGGAAGTTATTCATCAGGCGGTCTTGCTCCACCGAGGGTAGAAACTTCTTCAGCAGCATCTTCTTAAAAGATTCCCAAGTACAGCCTTCCTTCAGGCTCTCTCTTTCTTGAATCCACCAACTCTTTGGCAGACCTTTTACTGATAGGTTGCAATCATCACCTTCTGGGCTTCTAGAATTCCGGAATACGAAAACATCTCCTCGATGGAGATGATCCAATCATCTATAATCATAAAGTCAGCACTCCCGTCAAAGGTGGGAGGTCCCAACCGCTGGAAGTGCGATATGAAATTCATTTCTGGTGGTATCGCCATCGGGGGAACCAGAGGAGCAGGTGTATCGGGCACGGCTTGGCCTAAGGCAGGCTCTTATACTAAATGTTGCTGCGCGGGAGCGGTAGACAACAAAGACTGAATTTGCAATTGCATTGCAACCACTTGCCTTGACAGAGCCTCGTTTCTCTGAAGAAGACTCTCGATAATCGCGTCACTTTGCGGACCTGATGACTCACCCTCTGACTGGGGAGTCGACCTCGTCGCAGGACGCTTTGGCAGCATTTCTAAAAAAAGCAAACGAACAACTCATCAAAATCCTAGCTTACAACAAAGCCACACGACTAGTTCAGACCATACTTAAGAGACACTTGCTTACGCTGCAACTTGCTCTGGGATTTTATAATGATGCTATGTCCTACTTAGGATGATATCCTCTCATCCAATTGTTTCTTGTGTCTATGACATGAATGCATGTATTTTTTATTCTTTTTCTGATTTAAAACCATGTGTGTACATATATCATCCCGCAAATCTTTAGCTTGGCACATTGTGCTTATGCAATGTTATGTTATGCATGATTGTGCTATGCATTCTAAAAAGGCCCTAATGCATGTTATGAGTGGCGTACAAATGAAAATATTATGCATCCCATACTACATGACATTCTCATGCAACAAAAAGGAAACATGCTAGTCGCATTCATGTGGTGAGGTTATGCATCTCATACTACATAACCCTCATATGTTACCCCTATGGTGGATCCATATACAGACACATATTATGCATCCCATACTACATAATATGCCCCGTATACTTCATGTTATGCTATGAGAGTAGTGTTCGTGCTTCAGCCAAGATGTGTTGATGACACATCGGTGTGTGTATGATATGATGCTAAATACCTAATACTAATAAGGAAAGGTTGCCCGACAAATTGTCAAGCAATATCCCTCTGATACCAATTGTCACAACCCGCATTTTCACCGCATAAAAAGCTTATTAGAGCAAGGGAAAATGCGCGTCATGATGCCACGTCAGTAGGGGATAACTGCGGACGCTCAGGCAGACACCAAACTAATCATGAAGAAAGATTCTTTGAGAAAATTTAAGGGAAAAAAATTAGTTAAGTGCAATAGTTAGACGTATCCCTCGGCTTAGTGGCTCATCTAGTCCACGAATCAAAATATAATTATACGCGACGGAAAAATACTAGCTTATATTAACTCAAAACGTCCTACATGAGTAAAACAAAATATCTCCAAAGGACAACTCATGCTATGCAAGACTCTAAATTTATTATAGTAGGAAAGATAGCTTTTACGGTAGCTAAAAATAACGAGTTAGAGTTTCAAAATATGCAATGCATGAAGTAATGGTAGTAGATTTTATAGTTGAAAATACCTAACATGCATTCCTAGCATAAATCCTCCCAAAGAACAAGTAATTCACATCCACATTTAAAGAAATGAGCAGCTAGCAAGTATCAAACAACTAACAATTCAGTGGGCGCCAACAAACTGACATGAACCCACGAACAAAAGTATGTCTGAACTAGTAAAACTAAACAAACAACAAACTAGCTCGCTAAGACGAGGGAACAACCACGTCCAACACTGCCGCCCAGAAACTCCAAAACCAGCACTGCTAACCGCTACTGCTCTGAACCTGAGGCATCCCAAAGACAGGACACCTCAGCACGAAGGTACAAATGGTGGCAGGAAAAGTAATAAGCTAAAATAAGAAAAGGTCAACAGGGGTACTAACCCAAGACCAAAAACACTGAAGTAAAATACAAAAGAAAACAGGGCATCAACAGGAAAAGAACTCCTACGTGATTTATCACGATCCACAAGGGTACACCAGACGCATAAGGCTATAAGATGACAACATGAATATTTCACCAGAAAGAAAATACAAAAATTTATTAGGCACCTATGGTCGACTCTACCCAAAAACACGGGCGAGGTGGTCACTCTTGGACACACCACCCAAAAATACGGGTGAGGTGGTCACTCTTGGACACACCACCCAAAAACAAAACAGATATATAATCCGTCTAACTGCAAGGGAGTCTCATACTCTCCACCATACACCGCAGACATCCAAAAACCAGGTATACTTCCACAGGGCACTAATGAAGGTAACAAACACTGCGGAGGTGGAATCGTCCACTAACTCCCACATTCAAGAAACCCAAAGAAACCACAACACAATATCTCGAGATTTTGGCTCGATAGATTCTAATTGACATTAACAAACTCACGACGCGGTTGATCAACCTCTAGGAGCAATTTACAGTCCTAGATAAATTCTAACACGTTTAATAACAAAAGGTAAGGCATGCATAGACATCTCTAAGACGCATCAGGAATGATTAACCAAAACCAGACAAAATCGGGCTTTCCAAGACAAAACCTTACAACAACAAAGGATCGTTGAAACGATTAAGCATAACAATGATTTGGAAGAATGAAGCGCAGAACATTTTAAAGAACATGAAAGTATAGCCATTACCATCAGATCGGACAAAGAGAAACTAAGGGGAAACCACCACTTGCCTTGGGTTTATCGGAAAAGTCCTCTGAATCGCTCCACGTCGTAGATCGGGGTAAAAGGCTGTTAGGAGGAGTTGAAATCTAGACAAAAATGGTCGAAAAAGGGGGTTAGGGCCAAAAAAATCCCTAACGAGAAATCTCAAGAAACGGGGAAGAAATTACCACGATGGCGTAGCTCTCGGCGAGGGCTTACTGGATCGACAATAGGTTTGCGAATTCGAGCACCGGAGCACCGTCGATGGACACTGGAAGAAATAAGGACGGACAACCTCTTTCTCGCTCACACCGCTCTGGTTCGGGAGGAAAAAGAAGAATCAGAGAAGATGAAGAAGGTATTTATACTAAAGGTGATAACAGGAAGAACAAACAAATATATCGGGTTCAGCTGAACCGGTTTTCCCGAGATAGAATGAAAGGATGACTCGAGTACTAAGGGAATTATACGAGTACTGCATGAGGATTATTCGAGCACTAAGGCACATACTCGAGTACTGCACGACGATAACTCGAGTACAAGGCCACTTACACGAGTACAACAAGGGGGAACTACTCGAGTACAAGGGCACTTACTCGAGTACTGCAAGGGGGAACTACTCGAGTACAAGGGCACTTACTCGAGTACAGAAAGGGGAACTACTCGAGTACAAGGGAGGAAAAATTACTCGAGTGCTAAAGGAAGACAACTCCGTTCGATTCTTGGTCGTGCTCAGCTCGACGTTCATCGAACAAAAGGAAAAACTCCACTCGACGAAATCTGTTCGAAAAATCGTCAAACGCAGAACGCACGCCTGATCGTCGAACTCGATTGGAAGATCGCAAGAGCTACAACAAGCTCTGCTCGACGCTTCGTCGAGCTCAGCATGACAATCATCGATCTCCGCACGACGATCGTCAAGTCCAAACAGCACCCAGAGAGAAACTACAATCGTCGATCATCGACCTCCAAACAGCGCCCAGAAAAGAAACACGATCATCGAGCTCCGCTCGACGATCGTCGAACTCCGAACAGCGCCAATAAACAAGAAACACAATCATCGAGCTCCGCTCGACGATCGTCGAACTCCGAACAGCATCAAGAAAAAGAAATGCAATCGTCGAGCTCCACTCACCGATCGTCGAACTCCTAACAGCGTGAAGAAAAAGAAACGCAATCGTCGAGCTCCGCTCGACGATCGTCGAACTCCGAACAGCGCCAACAAAAAGAAACGCAATAGCAGAGCTCCGCTCGACGTTCGTCGAAGTCCGAACAACGCCAGAAAAAGAAACACAATCGTCGAGCTCCGCTCGACGATCGTCGAACTCCGAACAATTCCCAGAAAAAGAAACACAATCGTCGAGCTCCGCTCGACGATCGTCGAACTCCAAACAGCGCCAGAAAAAGAAACGAAACAAGGTTGGGTTCGACGAAAACCCACACCTTCAGGAGGGCTTCCCGAGAATCAAAACAAGCTCAAGGCATAAATATAGAAATTGTCATGTTCTGATAGTTGAACATGGAAATATGAGATCCAAACAGAGGCTCAATGCGTGCCGAATTAAACGTAACTCGCACCGTAGGCAAACACTGACGCTACGAACATAACGAACGAAGTCAACACCGAAATCCGACGAGCCATTCTCGAGATATACATTTATTTCAAAGCTTACGACAAACATAAACAAAACCCAAAACTTCGATCGCGCGCCGAGACTCCAAAAATGCTCGGGTTGCGACGAAACTGGACGAGCACGTCCAAAACTACTCAAATCCAACACTCGACGTAAAAGTAATGGCACGAGTGTTAAATTTTCTCAACGTGGTCAGCAAGATAGCCCAAACGCCAAATTAATATCTTCGGAACTACCCAGTTCTCACGTTGAACCAGCGGAAAACCGAGGAGCAAAGGTTAATCCCAACAAACAATGGAAGCACAGACAGGTCTTTTATACATTCACTTCTTTACAACACGAGGCATACATAACGAGACATGATTTCGCTAGTATAACAGCTGTAAACAGAAAGCACCAAAAAACAAGCCGGGCGGACAGTACAGGAGTGCGCCGAGACCGCTGAAGTCGTCGAGGTCTCCGAGTCCGTTGAGATCGCCCGAACTTAAGTTGCAATCCGCCGAATAGCCACAGAGTCCGCCAAAGCCGCGAGGCCGCGCAGACACACCGTTATTCGTCTCCTGCTGAAGCTGAACTGAGGAACACCCCCTACCCGCCTGAAGTCGGCGGACAGGTTATTGAAGCTGGCAAAGATGAAACAGCGCTGACAAGCCGCAGAATGCGACCTCCTGCTGAATCCGCAGAAGACCGCACATTTCCAAGTACTTGACCGAAGTCACAGCCAAACTCCTGGCTCCTTGAAGCTACCCGCGCGACTTGCAGACAACAAACGTCAGCACTGAATCAATCCGCGCGGACAGACAAACTCAGACCACACTCCTTGCCAAACCCAACTTACTGTTCACTCAAGTTACTGTAGACCTGCCATGGGGGTCCTATTTATAGGTGAGGTGAGGAGTGTGGTCACCGCCCTAGAGATAGAGACACCGCCCCAGCCCGCGCGATAGCAAAACACCGTCCGCCGAGTCCGCAAGGACTTAGCCGGATACCAAGGAAAACTGCCAGGAGCAAGGCAACATAGGAGAACCCTCTCCAGTCCGCCCAAGTTATGCGGACAAGGCATCAGCCCGCAAAGCTTCCGACCACTATAGGACAGCAACTCCCTTCAATGGCTGTCCGCACAAACCCGAGGCAGTCCGCAAGACTCACACCTCAATCCGCCAAAAGTCCACGACCAAAGGTAGATAGCAACAGTCCGCCCGGTCACAGCGGACTTGGCGGATACGGCGAACACCATGGTCTTGGCACAGAGTGTGACCAAGTCCAAAAGCCATCAAAGGCCAATGCGAGCATGGCGGACGCAAACACCCGTCCGCCAAACACTAAAGCACAGACCTCCAGCAGTCTGCAAGTTCCTCACACTCCTGCCCCATCGCAGCAGCCATCTCCCGGACTCCAAAAACAGTCCGCCAACGACCTCCACAGCAAAGCACCTGCTGTGCCACCAGAGCTCGACAAGGCCTCAGCCAAGCTCTAAGGCCAGTCCGCAACAGCCCAAACCGCGGACACGCCAGTCCGCAAGCTTCCCGCGATACATGAGCCAAACCCCCTGTCAGCACAAGATTGCACCACGACCACTGAGCAATGCACCAGTCCGCAAGCCTCTATCCGCCCAGGCCGCTCCTTGGAAAAACCAATCAGCAAATGCCCTATCCGCAGATAACAGGCTGCATAGTCCGCGGACTTCATGCAACCAACCCGCTTCAGAAGACAGCCGAGCTTTCCACTATACCTTCCACCAGGCCGCACATCACAGTCTGCCCAGTCCGCCTAGTCCGCCAAAGCTGTCCGCCCAGGCTGCCCGGCCTGTCCCGTCAACCACTTCCACTTCACAAATTTGAACACTCCCCCTTGAAGTGGGAAGTGGTGACCAAGCCCAACAAGCTGCGCAAGCGTTCAAAGGGCCCCTTCGACAGTGCCTTCATGAAGATGTCAGCAAGATTATCTTCACTATAAACATGCCCGACCAGCAGAGACCCCTCCAACAACTACTCCCTGATGAAGTGGTGATCAATCTCTATATGCTTGGTCCTGGCGTGACACACTGGATTGTTAACCATAGTTTGAGAGCACTCTCATTGTCACCCCGGAGTAAAGTAGGCCCTTGCACTTCTTCATGAACATCCTCTATAAGCCTCCTCAACCAAATGGCTTCCCGAGCAGCCAAGGCCGAAGCCTTATACTCCCCCTCCATGGTTGTAACCGACACCGAGTCCTGAATCTTTCTATACCACGAGATGCTAGCTGAACCGCAAGTGAACACATAACCTGAAGTAGACCTCCGATCATCCGAATCACCGCCATATTCACCATCCGTGTACCCGAGCAACGCAAACTCCGAGTCCCTTCTATAGAGGAGTCCCATGTCAGAAGAAGCCTTGACATACTTCAGAATACCCTTCGCCGCCACTAGATGAAATTGCCTTGGTTCAGCCATATACCGACTTACTCAGCCAACTGCATAAGCAATGTCTGGCCTTGTAATCGTCAGGTAAATCAATCTCCCAACAAGAGCCCTGAACACCAAGGGATCATGAAGAACCCTTCCCTCATCTCGTCGAAGCTTCAGCCCAGATTCTAGTGGAGTAGAGCACTTCTTCCCTTCACCCATGCCAAACCGCTTCACAATGCGATCAGCATACCCTTTCTGGCAAATGAGAACCCCGCACTCCTTCCTCTCCACTTCAAGACAGAGAAAGTGATGCAACTCTCCCAAGTCTTTCATCTCTAAGCGTATAGCAAGCTCTGCCCTGAGCCTTGCTACTTCCCCTCTGAGTTCCCTGTGATGATCATGTCATCCACATACAACAGGACCAAGACTTGTAGCTCCCCCTTCTTCTTGACAAACAAGCTTGAATCCGAGTTGGAAGCAAGGTATCCACAAAATTGTAAGTACTCTGCAATCTTCCCATACCACGCTCTAGGAGCTTGCTTCAACCCATAGAGAGCCTTCCTGAGTTTACAGACATAGTCCGGATGCTTTTCAGAGACAAAACCAAGCGGCTGATCCATGAAGATGTTCTTGTCAATCTCTCCGTAAAGAAAGGCATTCTTCACATCGAGTTGCCACAACCTCCATCCCTTACTAGCAGCCAAGGAGATCACCACTCTTACAGAAGTCATCTTCGCAACTGGACTGAATGTCTCCTCATAGTCTTCTCCATACTGCTTTGAGAATCCTCTAGCGACCAGGCGAGCCTTGAACCGATCAATGCTCCCATCAGCCTTCATCTTCAACTTGTACACCCACATACAAGTAACCAGAGTAATGCCATCAACCTTGGGCACAAGGTCCCAGGTTTCATTCTTCTTCAGAGCATCAATCTCTTCTTTCATGGCATCTTCCCACTCCTTCACTCCAGTGGCCTCGTTGAAGCTTACAGGCTCTCGCTGTTGAAATTTGTGAAGTGGAAGTGGTTGACGGAACAGGCCAAGCGGCCTGGGTGGACAGCTTTGGCGGACTAGGTGGACTGGGCGGACTGTGATGTGCGGCCTGGTGGAAAGTCTAATGGAAAGCCGGCTGTCTTCTGAGCGGGTTATTGCATGGAGTCCGCGGACTGTGCGGCCTGGTATCTGCGGATAGGACGTTGGCTTTGGTTTAGCAAAGGAGCGGCCTGAGCGGATAGAGGCTTGCGGACTGGTGAATTGCTCAGTGGCCGTGGGTGCAAGCTTGTGCTGTTAGGCGGTTTGGCTCATGTCTGCAGGAAGCTTGCGGACTGGTGTGTCCGCGGGGTGGGCTGTTGCAGACTGTGCTTAGAGCTTGGCTGAGGCCTTGTCGAGCTCTGGTGGCACAGCAGGTGCATTGCTGTGGAGATCGATTGGTGGACTGGTTTTGGAGTCCGGGGATGGCTACTGCTTTGGGCAGGAGTGCGAGGAACTTGCGGACTGTTGGCGGTCTGTGCTAAGGCATTTGGCGGACGAGAGTTTGAGTTCGCCATGCTCGCATTGGCCTTTGATGTTTTTGGACTTGGTCACACTCTGTGCCAAGACCATGGTGTCCGCCGTATCCGTCAAGTCCGCTGTGATCGGGCGGACTGTTGCTGTCTGCTTTTGGTCGTGGACTTGTGGCGGATTGAGGTGTGAGTCTTGCGGACTGCCTCGGATTGGTGCGGACAACCATTGAAGGGGGTTGCTGTCCTGTAGTGGTCGGAAACTTTGTGGGCTGATGCCTTGTCCACATAGCTTGGGCGGACTGGAGAGGGTTCGCCAATGTTGCCTTGCTCCTGGCGGTTTTCCTTGGTATCCGACTAAGTCCTTGCGGACTCGGCGGACGGTGTTTTGCTATCGCGCGGGCTGGGGCGGTGTCTCTATATCTGGGGCGGTGACCACAATCCTCACCTCGCCTATAAATAGGACCCCCCTGGCAGGTCTACAGTAACTTGAGTGAACAGTAAGTTGGGTTGGGTAAGGAACTGCGGTCTGAGTTTGTCTGTCCGCGCAGATTGTTTCAGTGCTGACATTTGCTGTGTGCAGGTCGCGCGGGTTGCTTCAAGGAGCCAGGAGTTTGGCTGTGACTTCAGTCAAGTACTTGGAAGTGTGCGGTCTCTGCGGACTCAGCAGGAGGTCGCTCCGCGGCTTGTCAGTTCTGTTTCATCTTTGCCAGCTTCAATAACCTGTCCGCCAGCTACAGGCGGGTAGGGGGTGTTCCTCAGTTCAGCTTCAGCAGGAGACGAATAATGGTGTGTCTGCGCGGCCTCGCGGCTTCGGCGGACTCCGTGCTATTCGGCGGATTGCAGCTAAGTTCGGGTGATCTCAACGGACTCGGCGACCTCGGCGACCTCGACGGTCTCGGCGGACTCCGGTGCTGTCCGCCCGGCTTATTTTTTGGTGCTTTCTGTTTACAGCGGTTATACTAGCGAAATCATGTCTCGCTATGTATGCCTCGTATTGTAAAGAAGTGAATGAATAAAAGACCTGCTTGTGCTTCCATTGTTTGTTGGGATTAACCTTTGTTCCTTGGTTTCCGCTGGTTCAACGTGAGAACTGGGTAGTTCCGAAGATATTAATTTGGCGTTTGGGCTATCTTGCTGACCACGTTGAGAAAATTTAACATGGTATCAGAGGGAGGTTCAGTTGCGTGAGCGGAAGTCAGCCAGTGTTGTTACTCAATGATTGAGTGGTGATCAAGCTATGTTGTTGCTCGGAGCTTTTGAAAGGTTGCCAACAGGTGTTGCAATGGAAGGGAGTTTTGCAAGAGGTCTGGGTATTGAACTCTTAACGCAGACTAACTTCAAGAACTGGAAGTCGTGCATGAAGAGTTATCTTCTTGGCGAGGAGCTTTGGGAAGTCATCAGTGGTGATGACAGGCAGGAAGTCACGGTTGCGTTCGGTACTGCTGAGCAGGTTAGGCTCTGGAGAAGAACAAATGCTAAGACGGAGTTCATTCTGAAGAGAGTCGTGTCTCCGGAACTGTTTGATCACATCGTTGGATGTGAATCGGCTGCTGATATTTGGACAACCATTGATGAGTTGTTCAATAGGAAGAATGTGGCGCGGCTTCAGTTCCTGGAGAATGAGTTGGCCAGGGCAACTCAGGGAGACTTTTCCATCTCCAAGTACTTCTTAAAGATGAAGAGCTTGTGTGCTGAGCTGTCGGCACTGGATCCTAATGAGCCTATCTCTGAGGCAAAGATGAAAAGGCACATTATCCGCGGCTTGCGGAAGGAGTATGTGGCCTTTGTCACATATATTCAAGGGTGGGCTACTCAGCCGTCTTTGCTGGAGCTGGAGAATCTGCTTGCGTCGCAGGAGAGCTTGGCAAGGCAGATGGCTGGAGTGAACCTGAATCAGGAATGCAGCGAGGCTCTCTTCTCAGGCAAGAAGAAAGGATGGGAAGGTAAGAAGAAGAAGAAGGTGCAGGCCGCTGGTGAGAAGGAGACTTCAACTTCATATCCACCGGAGAGGAGCAATGCTCCTAAGGACTGGAAGAAGAACTTGAAGTGCTACTGATGTCATCAGCGAGGGCACTTCAAGCGCGACTGCAAGGTCAAACTACAGCCTGGGCATGCTGCGGGAAAGGAGGAGGCTTGCTCGAGAAGTGAAGAAGTAGAATGGGGCGGAGCTTTCATGACGGGCACTTGTGTCCGAGCCTTGTCTGCTGAGGACTTCAACAGCAAGTGGATCGTGGACTCTGGGTGTGGTCATCACCTCACCGGAGACAAATCGAAGTTCATCTCCATGCAGGCTTACTCAGGTAATGAAGCTATTATCACTGCTGATAATACTGTTTATGCAGTAGAGAAAGAGGGGGTCGTGTCTTTGGGTAGTGATCAGGGGCCACTCACGTTAAGGAGTGTGTATCACGTGCCGGGCATGAATAAGAACCTCTTCTCGGTGACCAATGCGGTGGACGCTGGTTATCATGTTTTGTTTGGGCCAACAGACGTGAGGTTCCTTCGCAACGTATCAGCGGTGAAGGCTGATGCTGCTCATGTTGGGAGGAAGGTGAAGAACTTGTTTGTTCTTTCCACCAATTCTTACGTTGATAGAATGAGGGCCAATGATAGCACTGCTATCTGGCATGAGAGGCTGGGGCATGTTGGCATGGACAAGCTGAAGGCGATGGCGAGTAGAAGTCTGGTGAGGGGGTTGCCGAAGTTGTCCTCCTTTGGTGATGGGCATGTTTGCGCGGGCTGTCAATACGGTAAGGCACATCGCCTTCCGTTTGATAAATCACAAACAAGGGGCAAGAAACCATTGGAGTGTATTCATGGCGACCTGATGGGACCGACGGTTACTGTCAGCCTTGGTGGAAGCAGATACATGCTTGTCTTGGTTGATGACTACTCAAGGTATACTTGGGTGTACTTCATAAAGGAGAAGTCGGAATCCTTTCGTTTGTTTGTGGAGTTCAAGGAGTTGGTAGAAGGCCGGCTTGGCTTGCGGATTAAGAAGCTTAGAACTGATAACGGGGGTGAGTTTGTCTCCTCCGAGTTTTCTAACTTCTGCAGGAAGTACGGGATCCAACAGCAGCTTACTTGTGCTCACACTCCACAACAAAATGGGGTAGCGGAGCGGAAGATCCGTCATTTGACAGAAACCTGCAAATGCTGGCTTCATGCAAAAGATATCCCAAGGGCCTTTTGGGCGGAAGGGATGTCTTGTGCTGCTTATGTTATCAACCGGATGCCACTCGGCCCTATCAACATGAAGACTCCTATTGAGCTGTTGCTGAAGGAGAAGCCGAGTGTGGGACACCTTCGGGTGTTCGGTTCAACTTCCTATGTGCATGTCCCGGATGCTTCACGGACAAAGCTGGATGCGGAGGCAAGGAAGCTTGTCTTTGTTGGCTATGATGAGCGGAAGAAGGGATGGAAATGCATGGACCCTGTGATGAAGAAGTTCGTGGTATCAAGAGACGTTGTCTTTGACGAGATGACGTCATATGGAGGTGTCTCGGTTGAGCTAACCGGAAGTAGCATGGTTGATGAAGCACCGGTGGCGGCTGCTGAAGGCTTGGAAGAGGAGCTTGATGTTTCACCAGCAGCTCTTGTTGCTTCTCAACCTAGGGCAAGCATTGAGCAGTGCTCCCCCTGCTTCCTGAGCCAGAAGGCTCAGCCTAGGAGTTAGAAGCAACAGGAGCTGCTGGTGAAACAGCAAGCTCCTCTTCCAAGCCTTCAGCAGCCACCACCGGTGCTTCATCAACCTTGCTACTTCCGGTTAGCTTAACCGAGCCACCTCCATATGACGTCAGCTCATCAAAGCCAACGTCTCTTGACAACATGAACTTCTTCGTCACAGGGTCCATACATTTACATCCCTTCTTCCGCTCATCATAGCCAACAAAGATAAGCTTCCTTGCCTTCGCATCCAGCATTGTCCGTGAAGCATCCGGGACATGCACGTAGCAAGTTGAACCGAACACCCTAAGGTGTCCAACACTCGGCTTCTCCTTCAGCAACAGCTCCAGAGGAGTCTTCATGTTGATAGGGCTGAGTGGCATCCGGTTGATAACATAAGCAGCACAAGACGTCCCCTCCGCCCAAAAGGACCTCGGGATATCTTTCGCTTGAAGCCAACATTTGCAGGTCTCCGTCAGATGACGGATCTTCCGCTCTGCTACCCCATTTTGTTGTGGAGTGTGAGCACAAGTAAGTTCCCATTGGATCCCGTGCTTCCTGCAGAGGTTAGAAAACTCGGAGGAGACAAACTCACCCCCGTTATCAGTTCTAAACTTCTTAACCCGCAAGCCAAGCCGGCCTTCTACCAACTCCTTGAACACCACAAATAAACGGAAGGCTTCCGACTTCTCCTTTAAGAAGTACACCCAAGTATACCTTGAGTAGTCATCAACCAAGACAAGCAAGTATCTGCTTCCACCAAGGCTGGCAGTAACCGTCAGTCCCATCAGGTCGCCATGAATACACTCCAATGGTTTCTTGCTCCTTGTTTGTGATTTATCAAACGGAAGGCGATGTGCCTTACTGTATTGACAGCCCGCGCAAACATGCCCGTCACCAAAGGAGGACAACTTAGGCAACCCCCTCACCAAACGTCTACTAGCCATCACCTTTAGCTTGTCCATGCCAACATTCCCCAGCCTCTCATGCCAAATAGAAGCGCTATCATTGGCCCTCATCCTATCACCATAAGAATTGGTGGCAAGAACAAACAAGTTCTTCACCCTCCTCCCTACATGAGCAACATCAGCCTTCACCGCTGATACGTTGCGAAGGAACCTCACGTTTGTTGGCCCAAACAGAACGTGATAACCAGCGTGCACCACATTGGTCACCGAGAAGAGGTTTTTCTTCATGCCCGACACGTGATACACACTCCTTAATGTGAGCGGCCCCTGATCACTACCCAAAGACACGACCCCCTCTTTCTCTACTGCATAAACAGTATTATCAGAAGTGATAATAGCTTCATTACCTGAGTAAGCCTGCATGGAGGTGAACTTCGATTTGTCTCCGGTGAGGTGATCACCACACCCGGAGTCCACGATCCACTCGTCGTTGAAGTCCTCAACAGACAATGCCCGGAAACAAGTGCCCATCATAAAAGCTCCGCCCCATTCTACTTCTTCACTTCTCGAGCAAGCTTCCTCCTTTCCCGCAACATGCCCAGGCTGCAGTTTGACCTTGCAGTCCCGCTTGAAGTGCCCTCGCTGATGATACCGGTAGCACTTCAAGTTCTTCTTCCAGTCCTTAAGAGCATTGCTCCTCTCCGGCTGATATGAAGTTGAAGTCTGCTTCTCACCAGCAACCTGCACCTTCTTCTTCTTCTTCCCTTCTCATCCTTTCTTCTTGCCTGAGAAGAGAGCTTCGCTGCCTTCCTGATTCAGGTTCACTCCAGCCATCTGCCTTGCCAAGCTCTCCTGCGATGCAAACAGATTCTCCAGCTCCAGCAGAGACGGCTGAGTAGCCCATCATTGAACAGATGTCACAAAGGCCACATACTCCTTCCGCAAGCCACGGATAATGTGCCTTTTCATCTTCGCCTCAGAGATAGGCTCATCAGGATCCAGTGCCGACAGCTCCGCACATAAGTTCTTCATCTTTAAGAAGTACTTGGAGATGGAAAGGTCTCCCAGAGTTTCCCTGGCCAACTCATTCTCCAGGAACTGAAGCCGCGGCACATTCTTCCTATTGAACAACTCATCAATGGTTGTCCAAAAGTCAGCAGCCGACTCATATCCAACGATGTGATCAAACAGTTCCGGAGACACGGCTCTCTTCAGAATGAACTCCGCCTTAGCATTTGTTCTTCTCCAGAGCCTAACCTGCTCAGCAGTACCGAAAGCAGCAGTGACTTCCTGCCTGTCGTCACCACCGACGACTTCCCACAGCTCCTCGCCAAGAAGATAACTCTTCATGCACGACTTCCACTTCTTGAAGTTAGTCGGCATTAAGAGTTCAATGCCCAGACCTCTTGCAAAGCTCCCTTCCATTGCAACACCTGTTGGCAACCTTTCAGAAGCTCCGAGCAACAACACAGGTTGATCACCACTCAATCACTGAGTAACAACACTGGCTGACTTCCGCTCATGCAACTGAACCTCCCTCTGATACCATGTTAAATTTTCTCAACGTGGTCAGGAAGATAGCCAAAATGCCAAATTAATATCTTTGGAACTACCCAGTTCTCATGTTGAACCAGCGGAAAACCGAGGAACAAAGGTTAATCCCAACAAACAATGGAAGCACAAGCAGGTCTTTTATACATTCACTTCTTTACAACACGAGGCATACATAGCGAGACATGATTTCGCTAGTATAACAGCTGTAAACAGAAAGCACCAAAAAACAAGCCGGGCGGACAGCACAAGAGTCCGTCGAGACCGCCGAGGTCGCCGAGTCCGCTGAGATCGCCCGAACTTAAGCTGCAATCCGCCGAATAGCCACAGAGTCTGCCGAAGCCGCGAGGCCGCGCGGACACACCATTATTCGTCTCCTGCTGAAGCTGAACTGAGGAACACCCCCTACCCGCCTGAAGCCGGCGGACAGGTTATTGAAGCTGGCAAAGATGAAACAGCGCTGACAAGCCGCAGAGCGACCTCCTGCTGAATCCGTAGAGAGCGCACACTTCCAAGTACTTGACCGAAGTCACAGCCAAACTCCTGGCTCCTTGAAGCTACCCGCGCGACCTGCACACAGCAAACATCAGCACTGAATCAATCCGCGCGGACAGACAAACTCAGACCGCAGCTCATTGCACAACCCAACTTACTGTTCACTCAAGTTACTGTAGACCTGCCAGGGGGGTCCTATTTATAGGCGAGGTGAGGAGTGTGGTCACCGCCCTAGAGATAGAGACACCGCCCCAGCCCACGCGATAGCAAAACACCGTCCGCCGAGTCCGCAAGGACTTAGCCGGATACCAAGGAGAACCGCCAGGAGCAAGGCAACATTGGCGAACCCTCTCCAGTCCGGCCAAGCTATGCGGACAAGGCATCAGCCCGCAAAACTTCCGACCACTATAGGACAGCAACCCCCTTCAATGGCTGTCCGCACAAACCCGAGGCAGTCCGCAAGACTCACACCTCAATCCGCCACAAGTCCATGACCAAAGGCAGATAGCAATAGTCCTCCCGATCACAGCGGACTTGGCGGATACGACGAACACCATGGTCTTGGCACAGAGTGTGACCAGGCCCAAAAGCCATCAAAGGCCAATGCGAGCATGGCGGACGCAAACACCCGTCCACCAAACACTAAAGCACAGACCGCCAACAGTCCGCAAGTTCCTCGCACTCCTGCCCCATCGCAGCAGCCATCTACCGAAATCCAAAACCAGTCCGCCAACGACCTCCACAGCAAAGCACCTGCTGTGCCACCAGAGCTCGACAAGGCCTCAGCCAAGCACTAAGGCCAGTCTGCAGCCTCCCAAACCACGAACACGTCAGTCCGCAAGCTTCCCGCGAACATGAGCCAAACCGTCTGTCAGCACAAGCTTGCACCACGGCCACTGAGCAATGCACCAGTCCACAAGCCTATATCCGCCCAGGCCGCTCCTTGGCAAAACTAATTAGCAAACGCCCTATCCGCAGATAACATGCCGCATAGTCCGCGGACTTCATGCAACCAACCCGCTCAGAAGATAGCCGGCTTTCCACTAGACCTTCCACCAGGCCACACATCACAGTCCGCCCAGTCCGCCTAGTCCGCCAAAGCTGTCCTCCCAGGCCGCCCGGCCTGTCCCGTCAACCACTTCCACTTCACAAATTTCAACAACGACGTTATAAATCTGACGTTGCCCAAACAAATAAAATCATCGAAAAAATTGGGGAGTTACAAAAGCTCCAAAGGGCATAGAAGGTGTGGACAGGACCACATCTCCTCTTTCATATCAAAAAACTAACTCAGTTATTGAGGGGGAGCCTGCACCATCTTCCTCAGTACCTTCAGCTCCTGCTACTTTAGCAATTCCTTCTCAAGATATTCCAGCTGCTGCCACAGAATTACCAGCCACAGTTACTCCTGCTGTTCTTCCTTCAGACCAACAAGAAGTTATTCCACCTACTGCTACAGATCTTCCATCTACCTCTGATGTTGTTGCCTCTTCCTCTTTGTTGCATACAGATTCAGAATTTCCTACTGCTGAACACATTATAGACTCTCCCGATGTTGATCTTCCAGATTCATATGCTCTGACAAATACCCAGACACAAGCTCAGATTCTTTCTACTGAAGATGACATAAACAAGATGATAGAGGAACTTACCTCCAAAGAAGCTCCTTTCACCATCCCTGAAGATCATCTCTCTTCACCTGCTAAGTCTCCAGCTAAGTCTCCTGCATCTCTCCCAGAAAAATTCCCAACACATGCACAGTCTCCAGGACATCAAGAATCCTCTCCTCTAGCTGATAAGTCTCCTCCTACAGATATGCAAGATGATGAAGTAGTCTCAATTCATGACTCAGATAATGAAATTCCTGTTGAAGCTGCTGATCCACCCCTTCCAAGTCTTCATTTTCAGATCTCATCCATAATGCCCACAATTAATGAAGGTGAACTCAGCACAGTACACAGAAGGAAAGCCTCTACTTCTACTATTGTAATTGAAGAAATACTTCAATGGCTTGTCCCTGCTCAGCCTCCTCCATCTCCTCAAAAAGAAGTCTTCCCAGAAGATTCAATTCTACAAAAAATTGAAGCAATGCTTGCTGCTCAGAGAAAGTACTTTGATGATTCTCTGAATATTGTAACTGATAAAGTAAGTTCTTTAGAAAAAAAAATGAGTCGAGAATTTACTAAAATCCAAGACAATACAGATGAGTTTAAAAGGCTCCTGCAAATAGGTGGCAAAGTTATTGATCACACTATTACTAACATTGGTACAATCATGGAGCAATCTGTTACTCTTGCTAATAATCAAATTCTCCTAGATAAGAGAGGTGATGAAAGAAATTTAAAAACTTGTGAAGAAGTAGGCAAATTCAAAGAAGATGTCATCAACACCCTCTCCGTAGAAGTCAGAAAGGGGGAGGATAAAGTGAAGGAACTGCTAGAAAAACAAGCTGTAGCTATGAAAAATTAATGGTATGATCAGCTGAAAGAAATTTAGACCTTTGTTCTTAAAGAAATCAAGAGTACCAAGTTATATATACTTATGATACTTCCATATGGATGTACAATAAGTTGTTTCCTGAACTTGTCATGGATCCCAATGCTCCTTCTCCGGCAAATCTAGATATCAACAGGCCTACATTCTCCCCTCCTCCAGAATATTTTGAAGGACCTCCTCCAGCACACTTTGAAGGACTTCCTCCAGATTACTATGAAGGCCATCCTCCTGATGTTTATGAATAAGTATGGGAATCTAAACAAATAGGAATGTCTCCTCATCCTGCAGAAGTTCAAAAAGTGAAGAGAAGAAAGTATGGTGATGGAGCCTCTGCAAGTAGATCAACTCCACATCCAGAAGCTTAAGGGAAGAGAACTCAAGAATATACTAAAGTTTGGATCCCTACTTCTAAGTCTCTCATTCTTGAAACTCTAAAGCTAGTAGTTGACTTCAATGAGAATAGAAGCTTGCACTACAGTTCAGATGAATGGGAATTATATGAGAAGTCTCTTACAGAGTGAAGGATTTATGACAGAATTCATGGCAAAAACAATCCTAAGGCTCCACCTAGACCTCCTAAGTACTTTCCAAAGCCATTCAGTTATCAAAAGAGACAACATGAGAAGTAAGAGAGACAAGGAACATAATATTCACAGGATCAGTAAAATCAAGATGCTGAAAGTTCATTTTTGAAATTATAGAATTTAATTCTCTTGGAAAATTTTCTACGCATATAAACTTCTAATTCTGATCTGATTTTTATATATTATTGTATTTCTCTAAATTGTCATGCTATTAGTATCCTTATGTGTTTTCTATTAATGTAATTCACCTTAGTGTAGAGGGTTCTGACTTTTACAAATAGGGGAGATTGTTGGGTATTGCATCCACAATAGCTTAGATTTGTATGAAGCCACCCTTAAACTAAGATGAATTAAGTTTATATTTGGTGCACTTTTTGTTAAGTGTTTACATGACTTAATTGCTAAGTGTAGACAAATGTCAGTCTACAATGAGTCTCCAAATACAGGACCATACAATGTAATCCCTCATTATGTGATCCATGGTGTTGACTCATGTGTAGCCTCTCGATTGTGACACACTTCTTTTTCAAGCACTAAGGGCAAGAGAAAAGATGGATGATGATTTTAATGAAGAATGAATATTTTAAGTTTTTTAGAAAAAGTCTAAGTCTTTTTCTTGAGTACTATATTTGTACTCAAGAAGGACTTATGATTATTCTCGAGTAACTCTTGTCGTCATTTCGAGTAACAGAAGTTTTTTTCGAGAAAGCTTCGTGCTGTTCTTGAGAAGGGCTTTTGCTATCGAGTAATATATGACATCTCTTCTTGGGATGTTTGTTTTCCAGATAAATATTTTTCTAAGTCTTTTTCTCGAAATGAATGAAATTATTCTCGAGAAGACTATCTTTTGTTCTCGGGATGCAGGAGGTATTTGTCGAGAAGCAGAGTATTTTTCTCGAGAGCTAGCTATTTGTTCTTGAGATGATTATCTGTTCTCGAGAACCAGAATGTTTCTTCTCGAGAACAAAATATTATTTTTTCTGGAGTACTTTTTTTCATTCTCGACACTGCAGATTTCCACCCCCACATATTCTTCTAAGTATTTTTCTCGAGACAGCCTTTTGTTCTCGAGTACCAAAATATTTCTTCTCGAGAACTATAAACTATTTTTCTCGAGTACTTTACTTCTTTCCCGAGAATGCTGTTTTCTTACTCCACATCATTTTTCTCTAAGTCTTCTTCTCGAGAACTTATGTATTGTTCTCAAGTAACAGAAATCTTTTGTTCTCGAGCACTATACTTCTTCTCGAGAACACCCGTTCTGATTTTTTGAAATTTGCTAAGTCCAGACAGACGGTTATTTCAAACATCATTAACACGTGATTGGTCGACGTTGTAACACCCCCATCCGTCACATGTCATATAGTAGAAGGTCCAGCTAGAACCCAATGCCATATACCACAGACACTCGGAAGGGTTACATAAGAATATTCAAACTATCCAATTAAGACTACTCGTCCTGCACAGAGCATTCTAGCAGAAGCTTTTAAAGTTGAAAGAACCCAAAACTTAAATCCAATAAACATGAATGTCCACAACCACACTACTAGAATGAAACCCAAAATACACTGAAAGGGTACATGGCCTTATGGATTCACCGTTAATGTGCCCTGAGTTCACTTAATAAATAGTGTTTTCCATACATCGGCTCGCAGGCCGGCCACACATGACAAAAGTAAAGTACAACTATTCTTTACGGCCTTCTATGGCCAGCATAGCAACATGGGCTCCCGCCCGCTATTTGCTACTCGGCTCCGCAGCACCTGCAAGCACATTCCACCGCACGGTGGCAACCAAAGCAACGGTCAGCCAAAAGCCGACCAAATTATAACGACCCCGCCCCTAGGTCGGGACGGCGGTGCTCCTTCCCTGCAATTCATTAGCCCAACTAAACAATAAAGTGCAACTATATATTTCGCCACAGGTGTAGGCTCGCACGGCCAAACACCCCGTGCACTTAGGGCACATTAACGGTGTATCCTGACACTTCAGCGTCTTCACCACCACCCACAGGATGGCAACAACATGAGCATTTAGCCTTTATGACCACCGTCTAAGGCTCCCAACTATGCTAACGGCCAGTCCCCTTTTCGGGTCTCTCGCACCGAACCACATAGCCTAGGTCGAATTCCACTTGCCCGTTGCTCAAACCACGTAGTCACATTAAGACGTAAGCACGAGCCAAGTTTCTCTCGGATCCCAACATTTTCCAAACAATCACATAATCCAGTTATGTTCAAGGCCGGTTCCAGACCGCCAAGTTAGCAGAACAACGATTCTGCTCAGTTTTCCGGGTGCGCCTTGGAGCTAACCTCCAAGGATCCATGATGCAATCTACTGCATAGAAACCCAAAAACCCAAAGCACGGAGTCTTCTCCGGCAAAAGATATCAAATGCAACATCACCGATCCAGACAATACACGTCCGGGTAGGCTTCACACACAATGTCTATGCCCGTACTTCGATTTTGGACTCTATATGCAACACAAGGGGGACTATTCATATCAACCCCAAGGAACACTACGCAGTCACCGCACACTCACGGGAGTGGGATTCCCTATGCAGAAAGGAAGAGCTTCACATGCTCAAGTAGAGATAATCTATGCAGACATTCCAGGCAATCACAAAAAGGAGTACAAATAATAAAAGCAACAAAATACACAACCACGGGCAAAAATGTGCACTTACTCATAAAAAGGCCATAATAACAAATATGAATAAATAAAGCTCTAAAGTGAAGTGCATCAACGAGAAAACAAGCCCAGATGAGTCCGAAAATAGGTATATAAAATGGACTCATCAATCATCTATGAATACAATAACAAATCGGTCCAAGAAATCCTTAAATACCCGATTCATCAAATCCATGAAAGCAGAGGGTGCATTGGTTAAACCAAATGACATTACCAAAAACTCATAATGTCCATGCCGAGAACGGAAAGCGGTTCGGGGAATATCTATCTCACGAATCCTCAACTAGTGGTAGCCTGAACGAAGATCGATCTTTGAAAATACCGAGCTACCACGCAATTGGTCGAACAAATCATCAATCCTTGGCAGGGGATATCTATTCTTAATGCTTACCTCGTTCAATTCCCTATAATCAATGCAAAGTCTCATCGATCCGTCTTTCTTCTTGACGAACAAAACAGGAGCACCCCATGGAGAAGTACTTGGTCTAATAAAACCACACCTAGCAACTCATCGAGCTGAGTACACAACTCATCCAACTCACGCGGAGCCATACGGTACGGTGCTTTAGCAATAGGACGAGTACCTGGCTCGAGGTCTATCACAAACTCTATCTCCCTTTCCGGAGGAAGTCCTGGAAGACTATCAGGAAAGATATCTGGAAACTCTCGAACCACCGAGACATCCTCAAGACGTTGTGTAACAAAAGATGTCTCCAGAGCAGAAATAGAAACCAAAAATGCCTCGCAACCAGACTCTATAGCACGACAAGCATGTACCGCAGAAATGACAGGGGAAACTCTGTCCTGAACTCCATAGACGCTCATAGGTTGTACGTCGTCCATTCTAAAATCCAATCGCTTAGCCTTGTACTGGATGACCGCATCATACTTGGACAGCCAGTCCATGCCCAGAATCACGTCAAAATCAGACAGATCCAAAATCATCAGATCCGCAAAGGCCAGAAAATTGCCAAGATAAATAGGGCATCTCGGAACTCCTTGGTTAGATATCACAGAATCACCGGAAGGGAGCTTGACATTGAAGGAGCCTCCCAAATGGTCCACACTCAGGCGATGTTTATCGACAAATCTCGGGGCCACAAAGGAATGGGTGGCACCCGAATCGAAAAGAATGCGAGCCCACCTATTCCGCACCTTAAACTCCCCTAAAATCGTAACATACATAACTAAACGAACGATAACTAGGGCAACAATGATAACTAACAAGGATAAATTAAACTAAGGCTAACCTGATATCACTTGCGTAGAGGTTTGGGCTTCCTCGCTGGTCATCATGTTTAGCTTTCCTTTTCCTTTATCCAGGTTTGGTTGCGGTGGCAGAGCTCAAAGTGGGGCAGGCTGCAGTGGGGACTGAGCCTGGGTGCACGAAGACTTCTGGTGTCCCTTCTGCCCATACTGGAAGCAAACCCTTTCTTTCATCCAGCAGCGAGTCACGTCATGACCCTTCCTTGCACAGAATGAGCACACAAGCTCTCCCTTGGGTGCACCATGGATGGCATGCACCTGCTACTTCAGAGTGGCAGTCCTCTTGAAACACCTTTCATAGGGGTGGCCAGGATGACCACAGAAGCTACACACTTCCTTACTTTTCTTCTTCAAAGAAGGGCCAGATACCCTGGAGCTACCATCCTCAATGCCTTTTTTTTCTACTTCCTTGTCGCAGCACCGCGGTTCTTGGCGTTTTCAATCGCCTCCACTTTTAAAGCAGCTTCCACTGCTTCAGCATAACTTTCAGCTTGGTAAGCGCATGCCAAGTGCTGGACATCGCTTCTTAATCCTCTCAAGAAACGTTTCACTATACCCTGCTCAGAAGCTACCAAATTAGGAGCAAACCTGCTCAGTTTTCTAAACTCAATCTCGTACTCGCTCACAGTGAGCTGTCTCTGCTTTAGATGCAGGAAGTAATTCATCAGGCGGTCTTGCTCCACCGAGGGTAGAAACTTCTTCAGCAGCATCTTCTTAAAAGATTCCCATGTACCGCCTTCCTTCAGGCTCTCTCTTTCTTGAATCCACCAACTCTTTGGCAGACCTTTTACTGATAGGCTGCAATCATCACCTTCTGGGCTTCTAGAATTCCGGAATACGAAAACATCTCCTCGATGGAGATGATCCAATCATCTATAATCATAAAGTCAGCACTCCCGTCAAAGGTGGGAGGTCCCAACCGCTGGAAGTGTGATATGAAATTCATTTCTGGTGGTATCGCCATCGGGGGAACCAGAGGAGCAGGTGTATCGGGCACGGCTTGGCCTAAGGCAGGCTCTTATACTAAATGTTGCTGCGTGGGAGCGGCAGACAACCAAGACTGAATTTGCAATTGCATTGCAACCACTTGCCTTGAAAGAGCCTCGTTGCTCTGAAGCAGACTCTCGATAATCGCGTCACTTTGCGCACCTGATGACTCACCCTCTGACTGGGGAGTCAACCTCGTCGCAGGACACTTTGGGGGCATTTCTAAAAAAAGCAAATGAATAACTCATCAAAATCCTAGCTTACAACAAAGCCACACGACTAGTTCAGACCATACTTAAGAGACACTTGCTTACGCTGCAACTTGATCTGGGATTTTATAATGATGCTATGTCCTACTTGGGATGATATCCTCTCATCCTATTGACTCTTGTGTCTATGACATGAATGCATGTATTCTTTATTCTTTTTCTGATTTAAAACCATGTGTGTACATATATCATCCCGCAAATCTTTAGCTTGGCACATTATGCTTATGCAATGTTATGTTATGCATGATTGTGATATGCATTCTAAAATGGCCCTAATGCATGTTATGAGTGGCGTACACATGAAAATATTATGCATCCCAAACTACATGACATTCTCATGCAACAAAAAGGAAACATGCTAGTCGCATTCATGTGGTGAGGTTATGCATCTCATACTATATAACCCTCATATGTTACCCCTATGGTGGATCCATATACAGACACATATTATGCATCCCATACTACATAATATGCCCCGTATACTTCATGTTATGCTATGAGAGTAGTGTTCGTACTTCAGCCAAGATGTGTTGATGACACATCGGTGTGTGTATGATATGATGCTAAACACCTAATACTAACAAGGAAAGGTTGTCCGACAAATTGTCAAGCAACCTCCCTCTGATACCAATTATCACAACCCGCATTTTCACCGCATAAAAAGCTTATTAGAGCAAGGGAAAATGCGCGTCATGATGCCACGTCAGCAGGGGATAACAGCGGACGCTCAGGCAGACACCAAACTAATCATGAAGAAAGATTCTTTGAGTAAATTTAAGGGAAAAAAATTAGTTAAGTGCAATAGTTAGACGTATCCCTCGGCTTAGTGGCTCATCTAGTCCATGAATCAAAATATAATTATACGCTACAGAAAAATACTTGCTTATATTAACTTAAAACGTCCTACATGAGTAACACAAAATGTCCCCAAAGGACAACTCATGCTATGCAAGACTCTAAATTTATTATAGTAGGAAAGATAGCTTTTACGGTAGGTAAAAATAACGAGTTAGAGTTTCAAAGTATGCAATGCATGAAGTAATGGTAGTAGATTTTATAATTGAAAATACCTAACATGCATTCCTAGCATAAATCCTCCCAAAGAACAAGTAATTCACATCCACATTTAAAGAAATGAGCAGCTAGCAAGTATCAAACAACTAACAATTCAGTGGGCGCCAACAAACTGACATGAACCCACGAACAAAAGTATGTCTGAACTAGTAAAACTAAACAAACAACAAACTACCTCGCTAAGATGAGGCAACAACCACGTCCATCACTGCCGCCCAGAAAACTCCAAAACCAGCACTGCTAACCGCTACTGCTCTGAACCTGAGGCATCCCAAAGACAGAACACCTCAGCACGAACGTACAAATGGTGGCAGGAAAAGTAATAAGCTAAAATAAGAAAAGGTCAACAGGGGTACTAACCCAAGACCAAAAACACTGAAGTAAAATATAATAGAAAACAGGGCATCAACACGAAAAGAACTCCTACGTGATTTATCACGATCCACAAGGGTACACCAGACGCATAAGGCTATAAGATGACTACATGAATATTTCACCAGAAAGAAAATACAAAACCTTTATTAGGCACCTATGGTCGACTCTACCCAAAAACACGGGCGAGGTGGTCACTCTTGGACACACCACCCAAAAATACGGGTGAGGTGGTCACTCTTGGACACACCACCCAAAAACAAAACAGATATATAATCCGTCTAACTGCGAGGGAGTCTCATACTCTCCACCATACACCGCAGACATCCAAAAACCAGGTATACTTCCACAGGGCACTAATGAAGGTAACAAACACTGCAGAGGTGGAATCGTCCACTAACTCTCACATTCAAGAAACCCAAAGAAACCACAACACAATATCTCGAGATTTTGGCTCGATAGATTCTAATTAACATTAACAAACTCACGACGCGGTTGATCAACCTCTAGGAGCAATTTACAGTCCTAGATAAATTCTAACACGTTTAATAACAAAAGGTAAGGCATGCATAGACATCTCTAAGACGCATCAGGAATGATTAACCAAAACCAGACAAAATCGGGCTTTCCAAGACAAAACCTTACAACAACAAAGGATCGTTAAAACGATTAAGCATAACAGTGATTTGGAAGAATAAGCGCAAAAAATTTTAAAGAACATGAAAGTATAGTCATTACCATCAGATCGGACAAAGAGAAACAAGGAGAAACCACCACTTGCCTTGGGTTTATCGGAAAAGTCCTCTGAATCGCTCCACGTCGTAGATCGGGGTAAAAGTCTATTGGAGGAGTTGAAATCAAGACAAAAATGGTTGAAAGAGGGGGTTAGGGCCAAAAAAAACCCTAACGAGAAATCTCAAGAAACGGGGAAGAAATTACCACGATGGCGTAGCTCTCGGCGAGGGCTTACTAGATCTACAATAGGTTTGCGAATTCGAGCACCGGAGCACAGTCGATGGCCACTGGAATAAATAAGGACGGACAACCTCTTTCTCGCTCACACCGCTCTGGTTCGGGAGGAAAAAGAAGAATCAGAGAAGATGAAGAAGGTATTTATACTAAAGGTGATAACAGGAACAGCAAACAAATAAATCGGGTTCAGCTGAACCGGTTTTCCCGAGATAGAAGGAAAGGATGACTCGAGTACTAAGGGAATTATACGAGTACTGCATGAGGATTATTCGAGCACTAAGGCACATACTCGAGTACTGCACTGGGATAACTCTAGTACAAGGGCACTTACTCGAGTACAACAAGGGGGAACTACTCGAGTACAAGGGCACTTACTCGAGTACTGCAAGGGGGAACTACTCGAGTACAAGGGAACTTACTCGAGTACAGAAAGGGGAACTACTCGAGTACAAGGGAGGAAAAATTACTCGAGTGCTATAGGAAGACAACTCCGTTCGATTCTTGGTCGTGCTCAGCTCGACGTTCATCGAACAAAAGGAAAAACTCCACTCGACGAAATCTGTTCGAAAAATCGTCGAACGCAGAACGCAGGCCTGATCGTCGAACTCGATTCGAAGATCGCAAGATCTACAGCAAGCTCTGCTCGACGCTTCGTCGAGCTCAGCATGACAATCATCGATCTCTGCTCGACGATCGTCAAGTCCAAACAGCACCCAGAGAGAAACTACAATCGTCGATCATCGACCTCCAAACAGCGCCCAGAAAAGAAACACGATCATCGAGCTCCGCTCGACGATCGTCGAACTCCGAACAGCGCCAATAAACAAGAAACACAATCGTCGAGCTCCGCTCGACGATCGTCGATCTCCGAACAACACCAAGAAAAAGAAATGCAATCGTCGAGCTCCACTCGACGGTCGTCGAACTCCTAACAGCGCGAAGAAAAAGAAACGAAATCATCGAGCTCTGATCGACGATCGTCGAACTCCGAACAGCGCCAACAAAAAGAAACGCAATCGTGGAGCTCCGCTCGACGATCGTCGAAGTCCGAACAGCGCCAGAAAAAGAAACACAATCGTCGAGCTCCGCTCGACGATCGTCTAACTCCGAACAATGCCCAGAAAAAGAAATGCAATCGTCGAGCTCCGCTCGACGATCGTCGAACTCCAAACAGCGCCAGAAAAAGAAACGAAACAAGGTTGGGTTCGACGAAAACCGACACCTTCAGGAGGGCTTCCCGAGAATCAAAACAAGCTCAAGGCATAAATATAGAAATTGTCATGTTCTGATAGTTGAACATGGAAATATGAGATCCAAACAGAGGCTCAACGCGCCGAATTAAACGTAACTCGCACGATAGGCAAACACTGACGCTACGAAAATAACGGCGAAGTCAAAACCGAAATCCGACGAGCCATTCTCGAGATATACATTTTTTTCAAAGCTTACGACAAACATAAACAAAACCCAAAACTTCGATCGCGCGCCGAGACTCCAAAAATGCTCGGGTTGCGACGAAACTGGACGAGCACGTCCAAAACTACTCAAATCCAACACTCTACGTAAAAGTAATGCCACGACTGTTAAATTTTCTCAACGTGTTCAGCAAGATAGCCCAAACGCCAAATTAATATCTTCGGAACTACCCAGTTCTCACGTTGAACCAGCGGAAAACCGAGGAACAAAGGTTAATCCCAACAAACAATGGAAGCACAGGCATGTCTTTTATACATTCACTTCTTTACAACACGAGGCATACATAGCGAGACATGATTTCGCTAGTATAACAGCTGTAAACAGAAAGCACCAAAAAACAAGCCGGGCGGACAGCACAGGAGTGCGCCGAGACCGCCGAGGTCGTCGAGGTCGCCGAGTCCGCTGAGATCGCCCGAACTTAAGTCGCAATCCGCCGAATAGCCACAGAGTCCGCCAAAGCCGCGAGGCCGCGCGGACACACCGTTATTCGTCTCCTGCTGAAGCTGAACTTAGGAACACCCCCTACCCGCCTGAAGCCGGCGGACACGTTATTGAAGCTGGCAAAGATGAAACAGCGCTGACAAGCAGCAGAATAACCTCCTGCTGAATCCGCAGAGACCGCACAGTTCCAAGTACTTGACCGAAGTGACAGCCAAACTCCTGGCTCCTTGAAGCTACCCGTGCGACTTACACACAGCAAACGTCAGCACTGAATCAATCCGCGCGGACAGACAAACTCAGACCGCACTCCTTGCCAAACCCAACTTACTGTTCACTCAAGTTACTGTAGACCTGCCGGGGGGGTCCTATTTATAGGTGAGGTGAGGAGTGTGGTCACCTCCCTAGAGATAGAGACAACGCCCCAGCCCGCGCGATAGCAAAACACCGTCCGCCGAGTCCGCAAGGAATTAGTCGGATACCAAGGAAAACCGCCAGGAGCAAGGCAACATTGGAGAACCCTCTCCATTCCGCCCAAGCTATGCGGACAAGGCATCAGCCCGCAAAGCTTCCGACCACTGTAGGACAGCAACCCCCTTCAATGGTTGTCCGCACAAACCCGAGGCAGTCCGCAAGACTCACACCTCAATCCGCCACAAGTCCACGACCAAAGGTAGATAGCAATAGTCTGCCCAGTCACAGCGGACTTGGCAGATACGGCGAACACCATGGTCTTGGCACAGAGTGTGACCAAGTCCAAAAGCCATCAAAGGCCAATGGTAGCATGGCGGACGCAAACACCCGTCCGCCAAACACTAAAGCACAGACCTCCAGCAGTCCGCAAGATCCTCGCACTCCTGCCCCATCGCAGCAGCCATCTCCCGGACTCCAAAACCAGTCCGCCAACGACCTCCACAGCAAAGCACCTGCTGTGCCACCAGAGCTCGACAAGGCCTCAGCCAAGCTCTAAGGCCAGTCCGCAACAGTCAAACCGCGGACACTCCAGTCCGCAAGCTTCCCGCGAACATGAGCCAAACCGCCTGTCAGCACAAGCTTGCA
The DNA here is from genome assembly GCA_039583875.1 of Platanthera guangdongensis. Classification (NCBI taxonomy): domain Eukaryota; kingdom Viridiplantae; phylum Streptophyta; class Magnoliopsida; order Asparagales; family Orchidaceae; genus Platanthera; species Platanthera guangdongensis. The sequence continues at coordinate 96,472,233 of CM077160.1, read as the reverse complement.
CCACGGCCACTGAGCAATGCACCAGTCCGCAAGCCTCTATCAGCCCAGGCCGCACCTTGGAAAAACCAATCAGCAAATGCCCTATCCACAGATAACAGGCCGTATAGTCCGCGGACTTCATGCAACCAACCCGCTCAGAAGACAGCCGGCTTTCCACTAGACCTTCCACCAGGCCGCACATCACAGTTCGCCCAGTCCGCCTAGTCCGCCAAAGCTGTCCGCCCAGGCTGCCCGGCCTGTCCCGTCAACCACTTCCACTTCACAAATTTGAACACTCAACCTTGAAGTGGGAAGTGGTGACCAAGCCCAACAAGCTGCGCAAGCGTTCAAAGGGCCCCTTCGACAGTGGCTTCGTGAAGATGTCAGCAAGATTATCTTCACTCCAAACATGCCCGACCAGCAGAGACCCCTCCAACAACTACTCCCTGATGAAGTGGTGATCAATCTCTATATGCTTGGTCCGGGCGTGACACACTGGATTGTTAACCAGTTTGAGAGCACTCTCATTGTCACCCCAGAGTAAAGTAGGCCCTTGCACTTCTTCATGAACATCCTCTATAAGCCTCCTCAACCAAATGGCTTCCCGAGCAGCCAAGGCCAAAGCCTTATACTCCCCCTCCGTGGTTGTAACCGACACCGAGTCCTGCTTCTTTATACACCACGAGATGCTAGCTGAACCGTAAGTGAACACATAACCTGAAGTAGACCTCCGATCATCCGAATCACCGCCATAGTCAGCATCCGTGTACCCGAGCAACGCAAACTCCGAGTCCCTTCTATAGAGGAGTCCCATGTCAGAAGAAGCCTTGACATACTTCAGAATACCCTTCGCCGCCACTAGATGAGATTTCCTTGGTTCAGCCATATACCGACTTACTCAGCCAACCGCATAAGCAATGTCTGGCCTTGTAATCGTCAGGTAAATCAAGCTCCCAACAAGAGCCCTGAACACCAAGGGATCATGAAGAACCCTTCCCTCATCTCGTCGAAGCTTCAGCCCAGATTCTAGTAGAGTAGAGCACTTCTTCCCTTCACCTATGCCGAACCGCTTCACAATGCGATCAGCATACCCTTTCTGGCAAATGAGAACCCCGCACTCCTTCCTCTCCACTTCAAGACAGAGAAAGTGATGCAACTCTCCCAAGTCTTTCATCTCGAAGAGTATAGCAAGCTCTGCCCTGAGCCTTGCTACTTCCCCTCCGAGTTCCCTGTGATGATCATGCCATCCACATACAACAGGACCAAGACTTGTAGCTCCCCCTTCTTCTTGACAAACAAGATTGAATCCGAGTTGGAAGCAAGGTATCCACAGAATTGCAAGTACTCTGCAATCTTCCCATACCACGCTCTAGGAGCTTGCTTCAACCCATAGAGAGCCTTCCTGAGTTTACAGACATAGTCCAGATGCTTTTCAGAGACAAAACCAAGCGGCTGATCCATGAAGATGTTCTTGTCAATCTCTCCGTAAAGCAAGGCATTCTTCACATCGAGTTGCCATAACCTCCATCCCTTGCTAGCAGCCAAGGAGATCACCACTCTTACAGAAGTCATCTTCGTAACTGGACTGAATGTCTCCTCATAGTCTTCTCCATACTGCTTTGAGAATCCTCTAGCGACCAGGCGAGCCTTGAACCGATCAATGCTCCCATCAGCCTTCTTCTTCAACTTGTACACCCACATATAAGTAACCAGAGTAATGCCATCAACCTTGGGCACAAGGTCCCAGGTTTCATTCTTCTTCAGAGCATCAATCTCTTCTTTTATGGCATCTTCCCACTCCTTCACTCCAGAGGCCTCGTTGAAGCTTACAGGCTCTCGCTGTTGAAATTTGTGAAGTGGAAGTGGTTGACGGAACAGGCCAGGTGGCCTGGGTGGACAGCTTTGGCGGACTAGGCGGACTGGGCGGACTGTGATGTGCGGCCTGGTGGAAAGTCTAATGGAAAGCCGGCTGTCTTCTGAGCGGGTTATTGCATGGAGTCCGCGGACTGTGCGGCCTGGTATCTGCGGATAGGATGTTGGCTTTGGTTTAGACAAGGAGCGGCCTGAGCGGATAGAGGCCTGCGGACTGGTGCATTGTTCAGTGGCCGTGGGTGCAAGCTTGTGCTGTTAGGAGGTTTGGCTCATGTCTGCGGGAAGCTTGCGGACTGGTGTGTCCGCGGGGTGGGCTGTTGTGGACTGTGCTTAGAGCTTGGCTGAGGCCTTGTCGAGCTCTGGTGGCACAGCAGGTGCTTTGCTGTGGAGATCGATTGGCGGACTGGTTTTGGAGTCCGGGGATGGCTGCTGCTTTGGGGAGGAGTGCGAGGAACTTGCGGACTGCTGGCGGTCTGTGCTAAGGCATTTGGCGGACAGGAGTTTGAGTTCGCCATGCTCGCATTGGCCTTTGATGTTTTTGGACTTGGTCACACTCTGTGCCAAGACCATGGTGTCCGCCGTATCCGTCAAGTCCGCTGTGACCGGGCGGACTGTTGCTGTCTGCTTTTGGTCGTGGACTTGTGGCGGATTGAGGTGTGAGTCTTGCGGACTGCCTCGGATTGGTGCGGACAACCATTGAAGGGGGTTGCTGTCCTGCAGTGGTCGGAAGCTTTGTGGGCTGATGCCTTGTCCACATAGCTTGGGCGGACTGGAGAGGGTTCTCCAATATTGCCTTGCTCCTGGCGGTTTTCCTTGGTATCCGGCTAAGTCCTTGCGGACTCTACGGACGGTGTTTTGCTATCGCGCAGGCTGGGGCGTTGTCTCTATCTCTAGGGCGGTGACCACAATCCTCACCTCGCCTATAAATTTGACCCCCCCGGCAGGTCTACAGTAACTTGAGTGAACAGTAAGTTATGTTGGGCAAGGAACTGCGGTCTGAGTTTGTCTGTCCGCGCGGATTGTTTCAGTGCTGACATTTGCTGTGTGCAGGTCGCGCGGGTTGCTTCAAGGAGCCAGGAGTTTGGCTGTGACTTCGGTCAAGTACTTGGAAGTGTGCGGTCTCTGCGGACTCAGCAGGAGGTCGCTCTGCGGGTTGTCAGTTCTGTTTCATCTTTGCCAGCTTCAATAACCTGTCCGCCAGCTTCAGGCGGGTAGGGGGTGTTCCTCAGTTCAGCTTCAACAGGAGACGAATAACGGTGTGTCTGCGCGGCCTTGCGGCTTCGGCGAACTCCGTGCTATTCGGCGGATTGCAGCTAAGTTCGGGTGATCTCAGCGGACTCGGCGACCTCGGCGACCTCGACGGTCTCGGCGGACTCCGGTGCTGTCCGCCCGGCTTGTTTTTTGGTGCTTTCTGTTTACAGCTGTTATACTAGCTCAATCATGTCTCGCTATTTATGCCTCGTATTGTAAAGAAGTGAATGAATAAAAGACCTGCTTGTGCTTCCATTGTTTGTTGGGATTAACCTTTGTTCCTTGGTTTCCGCTGGTTCAACGGGAGAACTGGGTAGTTCCGAAGATATTAATTTGGCGTTTGGGCTATCTTGCTGACCACGTTGAGAAAATTTAACATGGTATCAGAGGGAGGTTCAGTTGCGTGAGCGGAAGTCAGCCAGTGTTGTTACTCAGTGATTGAGTGGTGATCAACCTGTGTTGTTGCTCGCAGCTTCTGAAAGGTTGCCAACAGGTGTTGCAATGGAAGGGAGTTTTGCAAGAGGTCTGGGTATTGAACTCTTAACGCCGACTAACTTCAAGAAGTGGAAGTTGTGCATGAAGAGTTATCTTCTTGGCGAGGAGCTGTGGGAAGTCGTCAGTGGTGATGACAGGCAGGAAGTCACAGCTGCGTTCGGTACTGCTGAGCAGGTTAGGCTCTGGAGAAAAACAAATGCTAAGGCAGAGTTCATTCTGAAGAGAGCCGTGTCTCCGGAACTGTTTGATCACATCGTTGGATGTGAACCGGCTGCTGATATTTGGACAACCATTGATGAGTTGTTCAATAGGAAGAATGTGGCGCGGCTTCAGTTCCTAGAGAATGAGTTGGCCAGGGCAACTCAGGGAGACCTTTCCATCTACAAGTACTTCTTAAAGATGAAGAGCTTGTGTGCTGAGCTGTCGGCACTGGATCCTGATGAGCCTATCTCTGAGGCAAAGATGAAAAGGCACATTATCCGCGGCTTGCGGAAGAAGTATGTGGCCTTTGTCACATCTGTTCAAGGTTGGGCTACTCAGCCGTCTTTGCTGGAGCTGGAGAATCTGCTTGCGTCGCAGGAGAGCTTGGCAAGGCAGATGGCTGGAGTGAACCTGAATCAGGAAGGCAGCGAAGCTCTCTTCTCAGGAAAGAAGAAAGGATGGGAAGGGAAGAAGAAGAAGAAGGTGCAGGCTGCTGGTGAGAAGGAGACTTCAACATCATATCCACCGGAGAGGAGCAATGCTCCTAAGGACTGGAAGAAGAACTTGAAGTGCTACCGGTGTCATCAGCAAGGGCACTTCAAGCGCGACTGCAAGGTCAAACTGCAGCCTGGGCATGCTGCAGGAAAGGAGGAGGCTTGCTCGAGAAGTGAAGAAGTAGAATGGGGCGGAGCTTTCATGACGGGCACTTGTGTCCGAACCTTGTCTGCTGAGGACTTCAATAGCGAGTGGATCGTGGACTCCGGGTGTGGTCATCACCTCACCGGAGACAAATCGATGTTCACCTCCATGCAGGCTTACTCAGGTAATGAAGCTATTATCACTGCTGATAATACTGTTTATGCAGTAGAGAAAGAGGGGGTCGTGTATTTGGGTAGTGATCAGGGGCCACTCACGTTAAGGAGTGTGTATCACGTGCCGGGCATGAATAAGAACCTCTTCTCGGTGACCAATGCGGTGGATGCTGGTTATCACGTTCTGTTTGGGCCAACAGATGTGAGGTTCCTTCGCAACGTATCAGCGATGAAGGCTGATGTTGCTCATGTTGGGAGGAGGGTGAAGAACTTGTTTGTTCTTTCCACCAATTCTTACGTTGATAGAATGAGGGCCAATGATAGCGCTGCTATCTGGCATGAGAGGCTGGGGCATGTTGGCATGGACAAGCTGAAGGCGATGGCGAGTAGAAGTCTGGTGAGTGGGTTGCCGAAGTTGTCCTCCTTTGGTGATGGGCATGTTTGCACGGGCTGTCAATACGGTAAGGTACATCGCCTTCCGTTTGATAAATCACAAACAAGGGGCAAGAAACCATTGGAGTGTATTCATGGCAACCTGATGGGACCGACGGTTACTGTCATCCTTGGTGGAAGCAGATACATGCTTGTCTTGGTTGATGACTACTCAAGGTATACTTGGGTGTACTTCATAAAGGAGAAGTCGGAAGCCTTCCGTTTATTTGTGGAGTTCAAGGAGTTGGTAGAAGGCCGGTTGGCTTGCGGATTAAGAAGCTTAGAACTGATAACGGGGGTGAGTTTGTCTCCTCCGAGTTTTCTAACTTCTGCAGGAAGCACGGGATCCAACGGGAGCTTACTTATGCTAACACTTCACAACAAAATGGGGTAGCAGAGCGGAAGATCCGTCATTTGACGGAAACCTGCAAATGCTGGCTTCATGCTTAGAACTGATAACGGGGGTGAGTTTGTCTTCTCCATACTACTGTGAGAATCCTCTAGCGACCTGGCGAGCCTTGAAACTATCAATGCTCCCATCAGCCTTCTTCTTCAACTTATACACCCACTTGCAAGTAACCGGAGTAATGCCGTCAACCTTGGGCACAAGGTCCCAGGTATCATTCTTCTTCAGAGCATCAATCTCTTCTTTCATGGCATCTTCCCACTCTTTACTCTAGTGGCCTCGTTGATGTTTGCAGGCTCTCGCTCATCCAGAGGACCTGCAAAGAAGCAGGAGACAAAGCTCATTGCATTCCCATCACAGTACCGATCCGGTGGCTTAACCACCCTCTTCGATCTCCAAAGAATCGGCTTCTTGCTCACTGCTTCTGTTGCTTCTTCGGGCTCCACTCCTACCTGGGGCAAGCATTGAGCAGTGCTCCCCCTACTTCCTGAGCCAGAAGGCTCAGCCTCGGAGTTAGAAGCAACAGGAGCTGCTGGTGAAACAGCAAGCTCCTCTTCCAAGCCTTCAGCAGCCACCACCGGTGCTTCATCAACCTTGCTACTTCCGGTTAGCTCAACCGAGCCACCTCCATATGACATCAGCTCGTCAAAGACAACGTCTCTTGAAAACATGAACTTCTTCGTCACAGGGTCCATGTATTTACATCCCTTCTTCCGCTCATCGTAGCCAACAAAGATAAGCTTCCTTGCCTTCGCATCCAGCTTTGTCCGTGAAGCATCCGGGACATGCACGTAGCAAGTTGAACCGAACACCCTAAGGTGTCCAACACTCGGCTTCTCCTTCAGCAATAGCTCCAGAGGAGTCTTCATGTTGATAGGGCTGAGTGGCATCCGGTTGATAACATAAGCAGCACAAGACATCCCCTCCGCCCAAAAGGACCTCGGGATATCTTTCGCATGAAGCCAACATTTGTAGGTCTCCGTCAGATGACGGATCTTCCGCTCCGCTACACCATTTTGTTGTGTAGTGTGAGCACAAGTAAGCTCCCATTGGATCCTGTGCTTCCTGCAGAAGTTAGAAAACTCGGAGGAGACAAACTCACCCCTGTTATCAGTTCTAAACTTCTTAACCCGCAAGCCAAGCCGGCCTTCTACCAACTCCTTGAACACCACAAACAAACAGAAGGCTTCCGACTTCTCCTTTAAGAAGTACACCCAAGTATACCTTGAGTAGTCATCAACCAAGACAAGCATATATCTGCTTCCACCAAGGCTGGCAGTAACCGTCGGTCCCATCAGGTCGCCATGAATACACTCCAATGGTTTCTTGCTCCTTGTTTGTGATTTATCAAACGGAAGGCGATGTGCCTTACCGTATTGACAGCCCGCGCAAACATGCCCATCACCAAAGGAGGACAACTTAGGCAACCCCCTCACCAAACGTCTACTAGCCATCGCCTTTAGCTTGTCCATGCCAACATTCCCCAGCCTCTCATGCCAAATAGAAGCGCTATCATTGGCCCTCATCCTATCAACATAAGAATTGGTGGCAAGAACAAACAAGTTCTTCACCCTCCTCCCTACATGAGCAACATCAGCCTTCACCGCTGATACGTTGCGAAGGAACCTCACGTCTGTTGGCCCAAACAGAACGTGATAACCAGCGTCCACCGCATTGGTCACCGATAAGAGGTTTTTCTTCATGCCCGGCATGTGATACACACTCCTTAACGTGAGTGGCCCCTGATCACTACCCAAAGATACGACCCCCTCTTTCTCTACTGCATAAACAGTATTATCAGAAGTGATAATAGCTTCATTACCTGAGTAAGCCTGCATGGAGGTGAACTTCGATTTGTCTCCGGTGAGGTGATGACCACACCCGGAGTCCACGATCCACTCGCCGTTGAAGTCCTCAGCAGACAATGCCCGGACACAAGTGCCCATCATAAAAGCTCCGCCCCATTCTGCTTCTTCACTTCTCGAGCATGCTTCCTCCTTTCCCGCAACATGCCCCGGCTGCAGTTTGACCTTGCAGTCCCGCTTGAAGTGCCCTCGCTGATGACACCGGTAGCACTTCAAGTTCTTCTTCCAGTCCTTAAGAGCATTGCTCCTCTCCGGCTCATATGAAGTTGAAGTCTGCTTCTCACCAGCGACCTGCACCTTCTTCTTCTTCTTCCCTTCTCATCCTTTCTTCTTGCCTTAGAAGAGAGCTTCGTTGCCTTCCTGATTCAGGTTCACTCCAGCCATCTGCCTTGCCAAGCTCTCCTGCGATGCAAGCAGATTCTCCAGCTCCAGCAGAGACGGCTGAGTAGCCCATCCTTGAACAGATGTCATAAAGGCCACATACTCCTTCCGCAAGCCACGGATAATGTGCCTTTTCATCTTCGCCTCAGAGATAGGCTCATCAGGATCCAGTGCCGATAGCTCCGCACACAAGCTCTTCATCTTTAAGAAGTACTTGGAGATGGAAAGGTCTCCCAGAGTTGCCCTGGCCAACTCATTCTCCAGGAACTGAAGCCGCGCCACATTCTTCATGTTGAACAACTCATCAATGGTTGTCCAAATATCAGCAGCCGACTCACATCTAATGATGTGATCAAACAGTTCCGGAGACACGGCTCTCTTCAGAATGAACTCCGCCTTAGCATTTGTTCTTCTCCAGAGCCTAACCTGCTCAGCAGTACCGAAAGCAGTAGTGACTTCCTGCCTGTCGTCACCACCGACGACTTCCCACAGCTCCTCGCCAAGAAGATAACTCTTCATGCACGACTTCCACTTCTTGAAGTTAGTCGGCATTAAGAGTTTAATGCCCAGACCTCTTGCAAAGCTCCCTTCCATTGCAACACCTGTTGGCAACCTTTCAGAAGCTCCGAGCAACAACACAGGTTGATCACCACTCAATCACTGAGTAACAACACTGGCTGACTTCCGCTCACGCAACTGAACCTCCCTCTGATACCATGTTAAATTTTCTCAACGTGGTCAGGAAGATAGCCCAAACGCAAAATTAATATCTTTGGAACTACCCAGTTCTCATGTTGAACCAGCGGAAAACCGAGGAACAAAGGTTAATCCCAACAAACAATGGAAGCACAAGCAGGTCTTTTATACATTCACTTCTTTACAACACGAGGCATACATAGCGAGACATGATTTCGCTAGTATAACAGCTGTAAACAGAAAGCACCAAAAAACAAGCCGGGCGGACAGCACAAGAGTCGGTCTTGACCGCCGAGGTCGCCGAGGTCGCCGAGTCCGCTGAGATCGCCTGAACTTAAGCTGCAATCCGCCGAATAGCCACGGAGTCCGCCGAAGCCGCGAGGCCGCGCGGACACACCGTTATTCGTCTCCTGCTGAAGCTGAACTGAGGAACACCCCCTACACGCCTGAAGCCGGCGGACAGGTTATTGAAGCTGGCAAAGATGAAACAGAGCTGACAAGCCGCAGTGCGACCTCCTGCTGAATCCGCAGAGACCACACACTTCCAAGTACTTGACCGAAGTCACAGCCAAACTCCTGGCTCCTTGAAGCTACCCGCGCGACCTGCACACAGCAAACGTCAGCACTGAATCAATCCGCGCGGATAGACAAACTCAGACCACAGCTCCTTGCCCAACCCAACTTACTGATCACTCAAGTTACTGTAGACCTGCCAGGGGGGTCCTATTTATAGGCGAGGTGAGGAGTGTGGTCACCGCCCTAGAGATAGAGACACCGCCCCAGCCCACGCGATAGTAAAACACCGTCCGCCGAGTCCGCAAGGACTTAGCCGGATACCAAGGAGAACCGCCAGGAGCAAGGCAACATTGGCAAACCCTCTCCAGTCCGCCCAAGCTATGCGGACAAGGCATCAGCCCGCAAAGCTTCCGACCACTATAGGACAACAACCCCCTTCAATGGCTGTCCGCACAAACCCAAGGCAGTCCACAAGACTCACACCTCAATCCGCCACAAGTCCATGACCAAAGGCAGATAGCAACAGTCCTCCCGGTCACAGCGGACTTGGCGGATATGACGAACACCATGTTCTTGGCACAGAGTGTGACTAAGCCCAAAAGCCATCAAAGGCCAATGCGAGCATGGCGGGCGCAAACACCCGTCCGCCAAACACTAAAGCACAGACCGCCAGCAGTCCGTAAGTTCCTCGCACTCCTGCCCCATCGCAGCAGCCATCTCCCGGAATCCAAAACTAGTCCGCCAATGACCTCCACAGCAAAGCACCTGCTGTGCCACCAGAGCTTGACAAGGCCTCAGCCAAGCTCTAAGGCCAGTCCGCAACAGCCCAAACCACGGACACGCCAGTCCGCAAGCTTCCCACGAACATGAGCCAAACCGCCTGTCAGCACAAGCTTGCACCACGACCACTGAGCAATGCACCAGTGGACATGCCTCTATCCGCCCAGGCCGCTCCTTGGCAAAACTAATCAGCAAACGCCCTATCCGCAGATAACAGGCCGCATAGTTCGCGGACTTCATGCAACCAACCTGCTCAGAAGACAGCCGGCTTTCCACTATACCTTCCACCAGGCCACACATCACAGTCCGCCCAGTCCGCCTAGTCCGCCAAAGCTGTCCTCCCAGGTCGCCCGGCCTGTCCCGTCAACCACTTCCACTTCACAAATTTCAACAACGACGTTATAAATCTGACGTTGCCCAAACAAATAAAATCATCAAAAACATCGGGGGCGTTACAAAAGCTCCAAAGGGCATAGAAGGTGTGGACAGGACCACATCTCCTCTTTCATATCAAATAACTAACTCAGTTATTGAGGGGGAGCCTGCACCATCTTCCTCAGTACCTTCAGCTCCTGCTACTTTAGCAATTCCTTTTCATGATATTCCAGCTGCTGCCACAGAATTACCAGCCACAGTTACTCCTGCTGTTCTTCCTTCAGACCAACAAGAAGTTATTCCACCTACTGCTACAGATCTTCCATCTACCTCTGATGTTGTTGCCTCTTCCTCTTTGTTTCATACAGATTCAGAATTTCCTACTGCTGAACTCATTATAGACTCTCCCGATGTTGATCTTCCAGATTCAGATGCTCTGACAAATACCCAGACACAAGCTCAGATTCTTTCTACTGAAGATGACATAAACAAGATGATAGAGGAACTTACCTCCAAAGAAGCTCCTTTCACCATCCCTGAAGATCATCTCTCTTCACCTGCTAAGTCTCCAGCTAAGTCTCCTGCATCTCACCCAGAAAAATTCCCAACACATGCACAGTCTCCAGGACATCAAGAATCCTCTCCTCTAGCTGATAAGTCTCCTACTACAGATATGCAAGATGATGAATTAGTCTCAATTCATGACTCAGATAATGAAATTCCTGTTGAAGCTGCTGATCCACCCCTTCCAAGTCTTCATTTTCAGATCCCATCCATACTGCCCACAATTAATGAAGGTGAAATCAGCACAGTACACAGAAGGAAAGCCTCTACTTCTACTATTGTAATTGAAGAAATACTTTAATGGCTTGTCCCTGCTCAGCCTCCTCCATCTCCTCAAAAAGAAGTCTTCCCTGAAGATTCAATTCTACAAAAAATTGAAGCAATGCTTGCTGCTCAGAGAAAGTACTTTGATGATTCTCTGAATATTGTAACTGATAAAGTAAGTTCTTTAGAAAAAGAAATGAGTCGAGAATTTACTGAAATCCAAGACAATACAGATGAGTTTAAAAGGCTCCTGCAAATAGGTGGCAAAGCTATTGATCACACTATTACTAGCATTGGTACAATCATGGAGCAATCTGTTACTCTTGCTAATAATCAAATTCTCCTAGATAAGAGAGGTGATGAAAGAAATTTAAAAACTTGTGAAGAAGTAGGCAAATTCAAAGAAGATGTCATCAACACCCTCTCCATAGAAGTCAGAAAGGGGGAGGATAAAGTGAAGGAACTGCTAGAAAAACAAGCTGTAGCTATGAAAAATTAATGGGATGATCAGCTGAAAGAAATTCAGACCTTTGTTCTTAAAGAAATCAAGAGTACCAAGTTATATACTTATGATACTTCCATATGGATGTACAATCAGTTGTTTCCTGAACTTGTCATGGATCCCAATGCTCCTCCTCCTGCAAATCTAGATATCAACAGGCCTAGATTCTCACCTCCTCCAGAATATTTTGAAGGACCTCCTCCAGCACACTTTGAAGGACCTCCTCCAGATTACTATGAAGGCCATTCTCCTGATGTTTATGAATAAGTATGGGAATCTGAACAAATAGGAATGTCTCCTCATCCTCCAGAAGTTCAAAAAGTGAAGAGAAGAAAGTATGGTGATGGAGCCTCTACAAGTAGATCAACTCCACATCCAGAAGCTTAAGGGAAGAGAACTCAAGAATATACTGAAGTTTGGATCCCTACTTCTAAGTCTCTCATTCTTGAAACTCTAAAGCTAGTAGATGACTTCAATGAGAATAGAAGCTTGCACTACAGTTCAGATGAATGGGAATTATATGAGAAGTCTCTTACAAAGAGAAGGATTTATGACAGAATTCATGGCAAAAATAATCCTAAGGCTCCACCTAGACCTCCTAAGTACTTTCCAAAGCCATTCAGTTATCAAAAGAGACAACATGAGAAGTAAGAGAGACAAGGAACACAACATTCACAGGATCAGTAAAATGAAGATGCTGAAAGTTCATTTTTGAAATTGTAGAATTTAATTCTCTTGGATAATTTTCTACGTATATAAACTTCTAATTCTGATCTGATTTTTATATATTATTGTATTTCTCTAAATTGTCATGCTATTAGTATCCTTATGTGGTTTCTATTAATGTAATTCACCTTAGTGTAGAGGGTTCTGACTTTTACAAATAGGGGGAGATTGTTGGGTATTGCATCCACAATAGCCCAGATTTGTATGAAGCCACCGTTAAACTAAGATGAATTAAGTTTGTATTTGATGCACTTTTTGTTAAGTGTTTACAGGACATAATTGCTAAGTGTAGACCAATGTCAGTCTATAATGAGTCTCCAAATACAGGACCATACAATGTAATCCCTCATTATGTGATCGATGGTGTTGACTCATGTGTAGCCTCTCGATTGGGACACACTTCTTTTTCAAGCACTAAGGGCAAGAGAAAAGATGGATGATGATTTTAATGAAGAATGAATATTTTAAGTTTTTTAGAAAAAGTCTAAGTCTTTTTCTTGAGTACTATATTTTTACTCAAGAAGGACTTATGATTATTCTCGAGTAAGTCTTGTCGTCATTTCGAGTAACAGAAGTTTTTTTCGAGAAAGCTTCGTGTTGTTCTTGAGAAGGGCTTTTGCTATCGAGTAATATATGAAATCTCTTCTTGGGATGTTTGTTTTCCAGATAAATATTTTTCTAAGTCTATTTCTCGAAATGAATGAAATTATTCTCGAGAAGACTATCTTTTGTTCTCGGGATGCAGAAGGTATTTGTCGAGAACCAGAGTATTTTTCTCGAGAGCTAGCTATTTGTTCTTGAGATGATTATCTGTTCTCGAGAACCAGAATGTTTCTCCTCGAGAATAAAATATTATTTTTTCTGGAGTACTTTTTTTCATTCTCGAGACTGCAGATTTCCACCTCCACATATTCTTCTAAGTATTTTTCTCGAGACAGCCTTTTGTTCTCGAGTACCAAAATATTTCTTCTCGAGAACTATAAACTATTTTTCTCGAGTACTTTACTTCTTTCCCGAGAATGCTGTTTTGTTACTCCACATCATTTTTCTCTAAGTCTTCTTCTCGAGAACTTCTATATTGTTCTCAAGTAACAGAAATCTTTTGTTCTCGAGTACTATACTTCTTCTCGAGAACACCCGTTCTGATTTTTTGAAATTTGCTAAGTCCAGATAGACGGTTATTTCAAACATCATTAACACGTGATTGGTCGATGTTGTAACACCCCCATCCGTCACATGTCATATAGCAGAAGGTCCAGCTAGAACCCAATGCCATATACCAGATACAGTCGGAAGGGTTACATAAGAATATTCAAACTATCCAATTAAGACTACTCGTCCTGCACAGAGCATTCTAGCAGAAGCTTTTAAAGTTGAAAGAACCCAAAACTTAAATCCAATAAACATGAATGTCCACAACCACACTACTGGAATGAAACCCAAAATACACTGAAAGGGTACATGGCCTTATGGATTCACCGTTAATGTGCCCTGAGTTAACTTAATAAATAGTGTTTTCCATACATCGGCTCGCAGGCCGGCCACACATGACAAAAGTAAAGTACAACTATTCTTTACGGCCTTCTAGGGCCAGCATAGCAACATGGGCTCCCGCCTGCTATTTGCTACTCGGCTCCGCAGCACCTGCAAGCACATTCCACTGCACGGTGGCAACCAAAGCAACGGTCAGCCAAAAGCCGACCAAATTATAACGACCCCGCCCCTAGGTCGGGACGGCGGTGCTCCTTCCCTGCAATTCATTAGCCCAACTAAACAATAAAGTGCAACTATATATTTCGCCACAGGTGTAGGCTCGCACGGCCAAACACCCCGTGCACTTAGGGCATATTAACGGTGTATCGTGACAATTCAGCGTCTTCACCACCACCCACAGGATGGCAACAACATGAGCATTTAGCCTTTATGACCACCGTCTAAGGCTCCCAACTATGCTAACGGTCAGTCCCCTTTTCGGGTCTCTCGCACCGAACCACATAGCCTAGGTCGAATTCCACTTGCCCGTTGGTCAAACCACGTAGTCACATTAAGACGTAAGCACGAGCCAAGTTTCTCTCGTATCCCAACATTTTCCAAACAATCACATAATCCAGTTATGTTCAAGGCCGGTTCCAGACCGCCAAGTTAGCAGAACAACGATTCTGCTCAGTTTTTCGGGTGCGCCTTGGAGCTAACCTCCAAGGATCCATGATGCAATCTACCGCATAGAAACCCGAAAACCCAAAGCACGGAGTCTTCTCCGGCAAAAGATATCAAATGCAACATCACCGATCCAGACAATACACGTCCGGGTAGGCTTCACAGACAATGTCTATGCCCGTACTTCGATTCCGGACTCGATATGCAACACAAGGGGGACTATTCACATCAACCCCAAGGAACACCACGCAGTCACCGCACACTCACGGGAGTGGGATTCCCTATGCAGAAAGGAAGAGCTTCACATGCTCAAGTAGAGAATCGTTACCCTAGAACTCTTCGCAATGGAATTTCTTCCACGTATCCTCTCTCGGATCTCAAAACGGTGCTCTGATGCTCCGCTGGCGGCCGGAATCCCTTCCTTCTTCCTCCTCTTTCCAACACCTGGAGAGGGAGAATGGTTGGAGAGAAATGAAGGATTAACTCCCCTATTCCCGGCCTTAACAGAGCAGGAAACCGTCTGAGCCCTTGTATCTTAACTAAAGAAAGCGAACGGCTCAGATCTGCACAAAATTCCCCAGACCTGGGCTGAACACGGCCTCGCACACGGCCGTATCCCAGGCCGTGTGCCTTGATCGAGGCACGATTGTCGAACGAAGGAAAGACACACGGGCAAAGATACGCCCGTGTCTCACCTTACACGCCGGTGTCAGCTCCTCGACACGCCCGTGACCAGGGGGCATGTCACATATAACCGCCACGGCAACGGACACGACCCAACTGAACAAGAGTTGGGACACGGTTAGGCACATGCCCGTGTCAAATGACATGCCCATGTCATTCAGCCGTGTTTCTAGCCGTGTCCTTCTCGGGATGAAAACGCCCAAAACACCAGCCAGACACGGCCTT
The DNA here is from genome assembly GCA_039583875.1 of Platanthera guangdongensis. NCBI lineage: Eukaryota > Viridiplantae > Streptophyta > Magnoliopsida > Asparagales > Orchidaceae > Platanthera > Platanthera guangdongensis. The sequence continues at coordinate 96,457,050 of CM077160.1, read as the reverse complement.
GGACACGCCCATGTCCTAGGCCGTGTACCCCTATAATGGCACCAAAGATCCCTTTTTACGCGACCGACTCAAATACAATTTTCAGGGTGTTACAAATCTCCCCACTTAAGGAATTTCATCCCGAAATTAAGTGAAGGTACACAGCTAAAAGTTACCTGGGTGGAATAACTCGGGATATTCCTCCAACATAGCTTGCTCTTGCTACCATGAAAGCTCCTCACGTCCGCAATTATCCCAACGGACTTTAACCATTCGGACTTGCTTGTTGCGGAGTCGCTTGACTGCAACATATTCAATACGTACTGGCTTGACCCTTGTCGTTAACTCATAATCAACCGGTACTTGCTTGTCCGCAATGATCTGCGAAGGCTCTTGCACCGCCTTTCGCAACACCGACACGTGTAACATGTCATGTAGCCCACTCAACTCCACCGACAGCTTCAATCTATACGCCGCCTCGCAAACACGCTCCAGGAATTCAAACGGTCCAAGGTCTCTCGGACTCAACTTCTTCAAGCGTCGAACCTGCGATACACCCTTGAACGGCTTGATTTTTAGATACACCATGTCGCCAAAACTGAACTCCACGTTCCTATGCTTGGCATTATAGTACTTTGACTGTCAATCATGAGCGATCTTCAACCTTTCCTGAATTGTACGCACCATTGAAGTGGCGTCTTCCAACGTTTGACGTTTATACAACTTTGATTCTCCTGCCTCCAACCAAGACAATGGCGTACGACACTTCCTCCCGTACAAGGCTTCAAAAGGCGCCATACTAATGCTCGCCTGAAAGCTATTGTTATATGCAAACTCCACCATATACAGGTGATCCTCTCAATGCTTTTCGAAATCTAGGACGCACATGCGAAGCATGTCCTCCATAGTCCTGTTGACCCTCTCGGTCTGACCATCCGTCTGTGGATGAAAGGCTGTGCTGAAACTTAGCTTAGTCCCCAACATACTATGCACCAACCTCCATTCCTTCGACATAAAGCGTCCATCTCGGTCACTAACAATACTGCGGGGCACACCATGCAACCATATAATATTATCCACGTAGAGTTTGGCTAACTTTTCCACCGGATCCTCCTTCCTATTAGGAATAAAATGTGACACCTTTGTCAACCTATCTATGACCACCCAAATGGCGTCGTTTCCCTTCTGTGACTTCGGCAAATCATGCACAAAATCCATAGATATGTCGTCGAATTTCCATTCTGGGATTGGTAGGGGCTTCAAGAAACCTCCGGGCTTCTGGCATTCCGCCTTCACTACTGCACAAGTACGGCACTTGGCCACATGAAGTTCTACATCCTTCTTCAATCCTGGCCACCAGAATAATTTCTTCATGTCTCTATACATCTTCGTGCTTCCTGGGTGGATTGAGTACTTGGTATGATGAGCATCATACATCAATTCCTCCAGAAGATTATCCGCAATAAGAACACATAGGCGACCGTCCTTCCTTAGCAACCCATCCTCAACAACAAACTGAGAATTTGACACATCCAAGGATTCATCCAAGATCTGCTTCATGTTGTTATCTTGAACCAAAGAACGCCGAACTCTATCAGCTAGGTCACACTGCACCTCTGTCCAAAATAGTTTCGCCTCAGCACTAGACTGCTTGTCGACATAGGATATCTCCAAAGCCTCCAACTCATGGACCTATCTCTCATCATATACTGATAACCAGTTGGGTTGTGCGGGAACCTTACGACTCAATGCATCCGCCACTGCATTTCCCTTCCCAGGAACATAATGTATCTTGAAGGTGTAGTCCCCTAAGAACTCCATCCACCTATGCTGCCTCATGTTCAGATCCTTTTGATCGAACATGTACTTCAAGCTCTTATGATCGGTGTAAATATTGACCTTCACACCTTACAGGTAATGCCTCCAAAGCTTTAGAGCAAATATCACGGCCTCTAACTCTAAGTCGTGGACCGGATAATTTCTCTCGTGAGCCTTCAGTTGTCGTGAACCATAGGCTATCACTCTCACATGTTGTAGCAGAACACAACCCAAACCACTACCTGAAGCATCACTATAGATCTCGAACCCTTTGATTCCAACTGGCGAACATAAAATAGGCGTCGTGGTCAACCGCCTCTTCAACTCTTCAAAAGCCTGTTTGCACTCCAGAGACCACACAAACTTCTGATCCTTCCTAGTGAACATCGTGAGTGGAAATGCTATCTGTGAAACGTTCTCTACGAAGCGCCTGTAGTAGCCAGCAAGCCCCAGAAAACACCAGACATCTGCCACTATAGTCAAAGCAGGCCACTCTCGTATCGTAACTATCTTCGCTGGATCCACATCTATCCCTTCTCCATTGACAACATGATCAAGAAACGCTATCGAGGATAACCAGAATTCACACTTGGAGAACTTAGCATACAAATGATTCCTCCTCAATGACTCCAACACCATGTGTAGTTGATTGTAGTGATCCTCCTCACACTGCGAGTACACCAGGATATCATTGATAAATACTATCACGAAACGATCCAGGTACTCTCTGAACATTCTGTTCATCAGATCCATAAACACGGATGGCGTATTAGTCAAACCAAACGGCATGACCGTGAACTCGTAATGCCCAAACCGCGTACTGAATGCTGTCTATGGGATGTCACTCTCCCTTATCCTCAACTGGTAGTAACCGGACTTCAGATCTAACTTCGAATATACCGTTGACCCAACCAACTAATCAAATAGATCGTCAATCCTCGGAATTGGATACTTACTCTTTTCTGTAAGCTTGTTCAATTCCCAGTAGTCAATACAAAGACGCAAGCTCCCATCTTTCTTCTTAACAAAAAAAAAACTAGTGCACTCCAAGGTGACGAACTTGGACACACATACCCTTGCTCCAACAACTCTTGTAGTTGCACTTTTAACTCCGCCATCTCTTTAGGTGCTATACGATACAGAGAGCGTGACACCGGTTTGGCACTACCCCAAACTACCTTAACCACATGAGGGTCAGACATCAACGTCTTACTCGACCCCTTTCACGCCCGCAAATGTCATCTCATGACTAGCTCTCAACTGACTCACTAGCAACTTCGATCAACATATGCTTACTGCTCCGAGAGCCTGACCATACTAAAGATCACGTCGAACTCTCCCAGCGGTAGTAACAACGCTTGCAAATCAAACTATTGACTCACAATCTAGACCTAAACGCAACAGATTCTATCCGCGCACATTGAGCGCTACTAGTCGACAACATATCCATTATGTCTTTTGCCATCGGAAGATGTACTCCGACACACAATACAATTCCTTTGGGTAAACAGGGACGCGAAGCCCCCTAAACGAACGGTGCTCTCGCCAAAAGAACGAAAGTCAGGACAAATCTCAACACAAATATTTCTAAGCTAACATGCACAAGGACGACATGTAATTACAGTTAACTGCTATAACTTTAAACCGTACCTATCACCACGACAGCGAGCTTCCTGGCCTCCTACTGGCCCCGGCTGTACACCTCAGACTTCCTCTCGGACTTTGCACGTCCGCTCCAACACTCACGAGCAAAATGCCCCATCTTCCCGCAGTTATAACAAGCACCCGAGGTTCGGCATGTAGTTTCCCCTGAAGCACCAAAAGGGGGGGCTGGACCCGAAGTCCTAGCCTTCTTATACCACCTATGATATCCAGACTTTGAGGTAGCCAGCATTTTGAACTTTGTTTTCTTGGCACTAGAGTCCTCAACAGCTCCTAACGTAGATTCCTTAGTCTTCTGAGCACCATCTCGACAAGCTTGGAAAAAGTGCCCTTTCTTGCCATAAGTATGACAGTTGTAAGTAACCTTGTTAGTCGATGATCTAACCTTCTTCTTCAACGTTCTACAAGATGCACCCCTTATAGGACTTGCAGAGTTCGATACCCTACTCACTGGTATCTGGTGAATTTTTCCCATATCCACTTCCAAAGATCTAGCCGACTCCACCAAGGTTCGGAATCCCATTAGTTTTGGTCCTAGAAGTAGAATTCGCAGTTCGTCACGCAGACCACTATAGAATCTATCAACTATAGACCGCTCGTTCTCCAACTCAAAGCATGGGTAGCGGCTTATCAAAAGAAATGCCTGCAAATACTCATCAACTGAGTGCGTACCTTGCACCAAGCACATGTTCAACGGCTGACCTAATGGCCTTCTTAAAGTCCTTTGATCCAACACACCACCCGACATTGAAGTCAGCTCAGGGACAAAAGGTTTAACATTCCTTCCCTGCTGTGCACTGGTCACATCGAGCAAAACTTCAACGAATCTTCTTATGGTTTCACATGAAGGAGGGGTCTCAAGCACGTCGCTGGGTGCACTATAATCCTCAGAAACCAGATGTCCGGACGGGCCTACGCCACTCATGGTCACCTATAGTCGTATAAAACACCAATAAGTGACAAAACAAAATTGCAGAAAGCAACTATAGGAACACGCAGATTCCTCAAAACAAGTGTATTTTTCATTCCTAAGTGGACATTCATGGGTTCTTTTTGATGTTATAATGATGACGCACACATGTGCTCACCACCCCTTAAAAGAATTCGCCCACGAATTCATTTAAGCCTGAACGTAACCAGAAGTCTGATACCAAATTGTAACACCCCCATCCGTCGCATGACATATAACAGAAGGTCCAGCTGGAACCCAACGCCATATACCACAGACAGTCGGAAAGGTTACATAAGAATATTCAAACTATCCAATTAAGACTACTCGTCCTACACAGAACATTCTAGCCGAAGCTTTAAAAGTTGAAAGGACCCAAAACTTAAATCCAATAAACATGAATGTCCACAACCACACTACTGGAATGAAACCCAAAATACACTGAAAGGGTACATGGCCTTATGGCCTTACAATAGTTCACTTAATAAATAGTGTTTTCCATACATCAGCTCGCAGGCCGGCCACACATGACAAAAGTAAAGTACAACTATTCTTTACCGCCTTCTAGTGCCAGCACAGCAACATGGGCTCCCGCCCGCTATTTGGTAGTCGGCTCCGCAGCACCTGCAAGCACATTCCACCGCACAGTGGCAACCAAAGCAATGGTCAGCCAAAAGCCGACCAAATTATAACGACCCCGCCCGTAGGTCGGGACGACGGTGCTCCTTTCTTGCAATTCATTAGCCCAGCTAAACAATAAAGTGCAACTATATATTTATCCACAGGTGTAGGCTCGCACGGCCAAACACCCCGTGCACTCAAGGCCCATTAATGGTGAATCCAGATAGTTCAGCGTCTTCACCACCACCCCCAGGATGACCACCGTCTAAGGCTCCCAACTATGCCAACGGCAAGTCCCCTTTTCGGGTCTCTCGTACCGAACCACATAGCCTAGGTCCAATTCCACTTGCCCGTTGCTCACACCACGTAGTCACATTAAGACATACGCACGAGCCAAACTTCTCTCGGATCCCAACATTTTCCAAACAATCACATAACCCAGTTATGTTCAAGGCCGGTTCCCAGACCGCCAAGTTAGCAGAACAATGATTCCGCTCAGTTTTACGGGTGCGCCTTGGAGCTAACCTCCAAGGATCCCTGCTGCAATCTACCGCATAGAAACCTGAAAACCCAAAGCACGGAGTCTTCTCCGGCAAAACATTTCAAATGCAACATCACTGATCCATATAATACACATCCAGGTAGGCTTCACACACAATGCCTATGCTCGTACTTCGATTCCATACTCTATATGCAACATAAGGGGAACTATTCACATCAACCCCAAGGAACACCACGCACTCACCGCACACTCGCGGGAGCGGGATTCCCTATGCAGAAAGGAAGAGCTTCACATGCTCAAGTAGAGAATCGTTACCCTTGTAGTCCACTTTTGCGCCATGGAAAACTACACTGATAGAAGTCTTCGCAACGGAATTTCTTCCACGGATCCGCTCTCCGATCTCAAAACGGTGCTCTGATGCTCTGCTGGCGGCCGGAATCCCTTCCTTCTTCCTCCTCTTTCCAACTCCTTGAGAGAGAGAATGGTTGGAGAGAAATGAAGGATTAACTCCCCTATTCCCAGCCTTAACAGAGCAGGAAACCGTCTGAGCCCTTGGATCTTAACTAAAGAAAACAAACGGCTCAGATCTGCACAAAATTCCCTAGAGCTGGGCCGAACACAGCCTCGCACACGGCCGTGTCCCAGGCCGTATGCCTTGATCGAGGCACGATCGTCGAACGAAGGAAAGACACACGGGCAAAGACACGCCCGTGTCTCACCTGACACGCCCGTGTCGGCTCCTCGACACGCCCGTGACAAGGGGGCGTGTCACATATAACCGCCACGACAACAGACACGACCCAACTGAATACGGGTTGGGACACGGTTAGGCCACGCCCGTGTCATTCAGACGTGTTTCTAGCTGTGTCCTTCCGGAAAGAAAATGGCCAAAACACCAGCCAGGCATGGCCTTGGACACGCCCGTGTCCTAGGCCGTGTACCCCTATACCTGCACCAAAGATCCCTTTTTACGCGACCGACTCAAATACAATTTTCAGGGCATTACAGATGTGGATGTCAATAATGATGATTATGACCGTTGGGGTAATATTATATAAGGTCTTGTCATTTCTGACCAACCCTAAGAAGAAAATAAGAAGAATTACCAGCCGTCGCTAGAAGTAGTTCCAAGTTTTCTGAATCCGACATTTCATTCCAAATCGAGAGCCGTTGATCATCTTCTTCATCGCCTAAGCGCTTTCGATCCAGATTGATTCAGAGAAGTTGAATCACAGATCAAGACTCTTTTTCAACGACAGATATTCAACTTGATCATGTGAGTCCAGAGATTTTAAGATCAGAGAGATTGTCGATTCTTCTTTAACAAATTCTGATAAATCCAAAAAGTTCAAAGAAAGAAGAACAAGCAGAATCACTTCAGATCTGAGATCTAATCACTATTTGTATTTTCTATTTCATTTTATTCTTGTAGGAGATCTTTCTCCGAGTTATAGGAATTGTTTTCTCCGAGTTCTTATAGGAAGTTTTTATCTTCCGAATGTAGATACAGATTTGGGATCGAGTTGTAGGAACGTTGTTCTGAGGTGTAGGATTGTTTTCAATCCGAGATTAGTGGAGTAGCCGAGTCTAATACTTTGCTAGATCGGTAAGTGGAAAGTGGATGTACCCAAGCTTGGGGAACCACTATAATTCTTGTTGTCGTCTCTGATTACTTGGTTGATTTTCTGTGCATAGATCGTTAAGTTTTTTATTCTACAAAAAAATACGCACAACTCACCTATTCACCCCCATCTAGGTGATTTAGGTAAGACAACTTAAAACATTTTCAGTTTTTACTATTGTAGGAGATTTTTCTCAGAGTTAGTAGATTCGTATGTGGATCGAGTTTGTAGACCCGTTAGTGGATTGAGTTTGTATATCCGTGTGTGGATCGAGTTGTAGATCTGGTTGTGGATCGAGGTGTCGGAGAGCTTGTTCTCTGAGGTGTAGGAGCTTTGCTCTGAGTTGTAAGATTGTTGATAATCTGAGAAAGGTGAAGCAGCTGAATCTATCCCTTTGTGCTGGATAGGAGAGGCGGGATAGTGGACGTAACCAATACGGAGAACCACAATAGATCTCTGCGATTGTGTGCTTGCTTATTTTTGAGTTAGGTAGATGCTAGACACAAACATGACCTATTCACCCCCTCTAGGTGAGTTAGGTAGATGCTAGATACTTTTACTCGTCGATCACTCTGATCTCACATCGGGCTCCCACATCTGCCCGGTCCTCACATATATCTTCTCCTCCTCCTGGCAGAACTTCCTCAATCCTCACGGGTGGCTGCTACGGCACTTGCCCCATGACTTCTCTCATCTCCAGAAACTCTGGGCAGGCAGTCGTCGTGTGACCCTCCTCCTGATGAAAGTCACAGAAAGGCAACGCCACCATGTCTTCTACGTTCCTCCTCCCCTAGCTCCTCTTCCCTCTCTCCTCGCTCGGGCGATCTCCATTGATTCCTGCTGCTATGGGAGAGGAGCCCTCTACCCCTGCCTCCAAGCCGACAGATTAAATCTTCCTTGCCGGCAGAAGTTCTCTCCACCTTGGAATCATCCACCTTCCCCCAGGGAGGACCTTTTGAGGCCTCCAGGCCAACTAGTTGTTTGGCTCCCTATGCCCGTAACCTCGAGGCTCTTCCCACCTCCTCTCCACTCTCTTCTCTCTCTTCTCCCTCTGCTTCCCTGCTCCTGGCTCTTTCACATCATCTTATGCCAACTTGGCCAGCATCTTGACGAACGCCAGGTTTTCCGCTTCAATCTCTATCTGCTTCGTTGCCCTTTCCATAAGTTCCTTGAAAGAGAGGGGGCACTCTTTTCAGCTCCATACTAAAGAACCCAGATCTCAATCATATAGTAAACGCGAGCATCAGTATGTACCCCGGGACCTCCTGCACTAGAAGTATCTCTTCCTGGAATCGATCGACATAATATCCTCCGACTTTTGCTTGATGGAAAACAAGCTCCCTGTCCCCTTCTTCCTCTTCTTCGATGTGGATAACCTCAACAGGAACCCACAACGCAGGTCTTCAAAGCAGTAAATGGAACTTGTAGGGAGTTGATGGAACCAGTCCCTCTCCTTCTCCTTCAAAGTGATGGCAAAGAGCAAACACTTGAAGGCGTCTGACTTCTGCCTTACAGAAACAGTATCCTCGAACCATTGCACATGTTGCATGGGGTCATCCCTACACGTGTAGTAAGACATATCTGGATCTCTGAACCCATCGTGGAGTGAGGCAAAGATAATTAGCTCACTGAAAGGGCTCCCTCTCATAGCATGGCGAGTGGGAACATCCCACAGCCTCAGCTCTCTAACACTATCAGCACTGACCTGCCCAGGGAAGAGCTCCTGCCCGGCGACATCCCTCTCAGCACTCTCTGTCGGGATCTCCTTCCTAGTATGCTATCCTGGAGCGTTCTCACCCAAAGAAGGAGTTGTGACCACTGTGTTTGAAGGCTTTGCCCACTCGCTTCTCGCCAGGAAATCCAACTAGATGGTCCAAAAGACTTCCCACCTAAAATCATCCAGCATCCCCCTCGTGCCCCCACTCGCCGGAGGTGGAGAACATCATGAGCCTTATCCTTCCTCCTCGCCTTCAGCCATGAGACTTAGCCTTATATTTTCTCGTATCAACTAGGGTTCATGCTCAAAGCACCAGAAATGTTGGAACCAAAAACTGACCCCAACGAGAGTTCGGACCCTGGGGTGTAGCCGACACAAACTTCTCCCAAACTCAGACCCTTGACCAGTTGTTGAGAACTAAAGAACTGACCGTGGGTTACAACACGGAGGTCCCTCCACTAACCCGGAATATCTCAGAGCTCTTCCCTTCCTTAGCTAAGTGCTGAGCTAAGGATACCCCAGAAAGCGCTGCAAAACTTCAGAAAAATCGTAAAGCTTGCCTTCTGAGGTACCCAACGTGTCTATTTATATGATCCAGAAATCTGGTTTGCCAATAGCTTAGCTCCGCTGTTCCAAATGGCTATTTGCAACCCAAAGTGGTCTGCCAATAGCCAAACTCCTCTATTCTCAGGAGCTAAATGCAGACCTCCAAGGGCAACCAGGTAAATTTACCTCTTGGACCAAATCTGGGCAGGTGGTTTCTCGCACACCTAGGCAGAAGCAATTCCGCCACCTTTACTTAATTGATGCTTTACACTCAATGCCTTAGGCCGAGAAGCATCGAGAGCCTTAAGTGGAAGAGCCTCACTCAATGCCTTAGGGCGAGAAGCGTTGAGAGCGTTGAGTGGAAGAGCCTCACTCAATGCCTTAGGCCGAGAAGCGTCGAGAGCGTTGAGTGCAAGATCCTCACTCAACTCCTTAGGCCGAGAAACATCGAGAGCGTTGAGTTGAAGAACCTCACTCAATGCCTTAGGCCAAGACGCGTTGATAGCTTTGAGTGAAAGAGCCTCACTGAACGCCTCAGGACGAGAAGCTTCGAGTGCATTGAGTGAAAGAGCCTCACTCAACGCCTTATGCCGAGAAGCGTCGAGAGCATTGAGTGGAAGAGCCTCACTCAATGCCTCGGGCCGAGGAGCGTCGAGAGCATTGAGTGGAAGAGCCTCACTCAACGCCTTAGGCCGAGAAGCGTCGAGAGCGAGAACTCCACTTGACATCTTGGATCCAAAGAGCTCTACCCTCCCCACGGGACTTTTCGTCTACCCAGGCGGAATCCTTCTCGCCTATGCTAGCGAAAGGCTCTTGAACTACCTACCTTGGGGGAAAAACCCACTCAACGGATATGGGGTTGTACAATAATCTCATCACACTGTGGAAACCGGAGCCCGGACCTCTACGACAATCTATACAATATCATCCATCTTATTGGGGGATTCTGTACCCACTCCTAAGTATTCATAATCCTGGTTTCAAGATTGGAGAGAATATTGAAGCACCCCCTCCATGAAGCAACTTGCTCCTCTATAAGTGTGGAATGCATCCGCATCAGCCGACCTTGGATGCCATGCTTAGAAACCTATGCAAGGAGATATGTCAGCGCGACAAAATAAGAAAGAGAGCAAATGATGACCTGAAGCGCTATCACATCCCGCAAAGGAAATGGAAAAAATGAATGTGGTGTGCCTAAAACCCCGGCACGCCAAGCCCATAGGAGACGCGCATAGACGAAAAACCATAATAACCTCCCACATGCACGTACAACGAGTGGGAACAACCTTCACAAACATCGTGCGGGCACGCTCGCACGACGCGGGCATGCTGCACATGAGAGAGCACCTCGTGCGCTCATGAATAGCACATGTGCACGCACCATGTATGTTAGTGCATAACACACATAGCCGTACCCCGCGTGTGAATATCGCATGTGTGCGCGCCAGCAGGCTGGTGCATAGCACGCAGGTGCGCCCCCCTCCCCCCACTTCGCGCGCACTTGGAGCACCCCAAGCACAGTGTGTGCGGTCGCCCCCATGTGTGCAGTGTGCGCAGGCTCACCCCATCCTACACATCGCATGCAGTTGCGCCTTGCCACGAGTTATTCGTGGGTGCCCACCGCGCATTACGTGCTCCCGTCGGAGGTTCCCCTGACGCATCCTTAGCACGTGCAGATGCGTACCTCGTTCGCGCGTGCGCAACCGCTCTTGTGTGACCCACTTCTCCACGACTCCAATCACCCTACATATCATACCTTTTCGACCATCACCACCTCTTTCCACGCTCCATCGTCTGCTCCTAGCATTATATCCAAAAATCCATCCAAGGATAAAAGCCCCCGCACTCCACTCGCTCGAGCTCTTGTCTCCGGGGGCTTTAGGTGGAAAATGATTGGCTTGACCACAATTTATTGAAAAACTATTCTACAAATAGCTGGGTTTTCCTTCTCTCCCTACTCACATCACGAAACGTTATGCACATAACTACCGCACGCAAGATCCAAGCATGAGATTCTAATTTCCGTGCGGGATCCAAAACGGTAGCGCATCCACCACTTCCCGGTGTCCCTAGCCGGCACCGTAAGGGTCAACCACCCCCTTCATCTTCCCGAACATCATCGTCCTTGACTGCGACCAGTTCTACAACTGTCAGTTGCCCTGAGGCCAGTCTCGGTCACGGCTAATCCTGTAAGTGGTCGACCGACAATGGCGGCGACCAACCCCACAAGGGTCGTCCGCCTCAAGGCTATCCTCAGCCATGGTTGGCCCCGCAATGGGCCGACAAGCACAGACGGATCTATTAAGGGTCCAGGGGGGGGGGTCAATTGACCCCCCTGAGTATTAAAAATATATTTTATATAATTGATTATGAGCTCTTGATTATTTGATTTAAGTTTAAAGCTCCCGAGTCCCATCTTATTGACATAACAGCTCTCCGTTACTACGCCTCACCCAGTTCCGACAATTGACAGAAATTATTTTAGGGTTCCTTACTTCCTTCCAGGCATTCCCGCGTGGGCCGGTGTAGCCGCCGAAAACTCACGAAGCACGATCCCTCCCTCGACCACATCATCATCGGAAGCTCCTGATCCTCATGCCTACTAATCCTGCGTGGGTGGCATGTCCGTCTCCAAGCCTGCCTGTCGTGCCGGCAGGCCGCAAGTCCCTCTCCCTCAACACACTTCCTAGTTCCTTCACCTCTTTCATTGGTGTTGCCACCATCTCACCTTACTCGGTACTCCCCATTCTCTTACTCCTGTAGCTTTTCTGTATTTATTTGTTTAGGGTTTAGGGTTAAAAAGTAAATCCTTCTTGAGTAGGTGTTGTAGCAGACTCAGGGGGTTCATATTATTTATTCTTGGGTAGGTGTTACTATCTCCGAGCAGCAGGGACGGAGCCAGTCTGGTCAGTCTCCTTTGCGATCCCGCATGGAAAGTATTTTTTGATTCCATTCTCCTAATTTCCCCTTTACTCTACATCTTAGATTTTCAGTCTCTCAGATCTTATCTATAGTTTCTTTATGTTTAGGCATTGTGTAAATTAACTAGTTATGATGTAACTTGATTGTAGGATTTCTTTATCACTTTATGGTTTGATACTTTGATGCTTCAAAAAGATTGTGATATTCCCTTATCTAGTTTTCTCTGATGTAACTTGATGGTAGGATTTCTGAATTTGGGAGGTTTTAGCTCTTGATCCACCCTCCAAGCAATCCTGACTCCAAGTCTGATCACAACCAAGTTCCAACTTCAAACAAGTTCATCTTCTTCCTTTTTAAGTTGATGATTTCCTTAAGATGCAATAAATTTGGGGATTTTTTGTGATTATGATTTCCTTATGTTTTTTTTTTATGTTTAGGCATTGTGCAAAGTAATCAGTTATGGATAAATATTTTAAAGTTTTGCCGAAATTAGGATCACATATTTGTGAGAAGAATGATAGTAAAAGATTGTAGTCTGATGTTAAACGAGCTAGAAAGGAAGTTAATATAGATAATAGAGCATCAAATCCTGGATTGAGATGCCGAATTTCTGATTATCCTATTAATCATCGTGATGATGTGAGAAGATATTATTTATTAAAGGGTCCTTGTTAACCAAAAACACATGAATTTCCAAAAACCATCATCATAAATATTTCAAGGAAATTTAACCCGTTTTGGTTTGAGCATTTTCCTTCATGGTTATAATACAGTATAGAAAATGATGTCGCATTTTGTTTATTCAGTTATCTTTTTAAGCAAGAAATGAGGCAACAATCAGGTGGTAATTCTTTTATTGTTGATGGTTTTAAAATTTGGAAAAAAGGATTTGCAAAATTTAAAGAACATATTGGTGGTCCTACTAGCATTCATAATCACGTTGTCATTCTATGCAATAATCTGATAGATTCAAGACAACACATTGATACAAGCTTTCACAAACTGACAGATCAAGCTAAAGAAAATTATCGTACTCGACTAACAACAATAGTTAATTGTATTCGATTTTCGATCAGACAGGGATTGGCACTTCGTGGAAATGATGAATCAGATGCTTCATTAAATCAAGGTAATTTTCTGGAATTGTTACGATTTTTTGGCGATCATAATGAGTCTATCAATAAGGTTATTCTACAAAATGCTCTTGAAAATCACAAACTAACAACACCTAATATCCAAAAAAACAACATTAATGTAATGTCTATTGAAAGTACAAGTTTGATAATTAAAGATATTGGCGAGAATAATTTTTCAATTTTATTAGATGAATCAAGAGATATATCAACAAAAGAACAGATGGTTATTGCTTTGAGATATGTTAACAGGACTAGTCAAGTTATTGAGCGTTTTGTGGGTATTGTGCATGTTTTTGATACATCAGCTCAATCCCTTAAGCTTGCTTTATTACAATTTTTTCTGAACATGGATTAAATATTATGAGAATACGTGGTCAAGGTTATGATGATGCAAGCAATATGAGAGGAGAATTTAACGGACTGAAGACTCTAATTTTGAATTAAAATTCATCAGCATATTATGTTCATTGTTTCGCACATCAGCTTCAGTTAGCATTAGTTGCAGTTGTAAAAAGTAATGTTCAAGTTGCTTGGTTATTTGACATGGTTAGTGCTGTGACAAATATTATCACTGTTTCATGCAAACATCATGAGTTATTACGTGTCTCTCAGTTTACTAAGATTATTGAAGAATTACAGAGTGGTGAACTTTCAAGTAGAACAGGAATAAATCAAGTGCGAAATCTTAAAAGAGCCGGAGATACCGTTGGTTCTCTCATTTTGGCTCTTTAGTAAGCATGATTCGATTGTTTTCATCAGTTATTGATGTTCTTGAAATAGTACAGAATGATCATCATTCAAGTTCAGATCAAGCTTCAACATTTGCAGTACTAGATGTAATTCAGATGTTTGATTTTGTGATTATTCTCTTTTTAATGAAAAATATATTGGGCATAACGAATAGCTTATCACAGTCATTACAGCGTAAAGAATTGGATATTGTTAATGCCAAGAATTTAGTGAGAATGTCAAAGCAACTATTACAAAATATGAGAGATGAAGGATGGGACAATTTACTTAAACAAGTATCTGCATTTTGTTGCAAGTATAAAGTTGATATCCCAGATATGGATACTTTGTATATTGCACGTGGTCGTTCTCGAAGAAGGGTTCATGAGATGACAAATTTACATTATTATTGTGCAGAATTATTTTATATTGTGATAGATACACAACTCCAAGAGCTGAACAACCGGTTCATAGAGATAACTACAGAACTACTTCTTTACATGGCATGCCTAAGTCCAGATGATTCTTTTTCATTATTTGACAAACAAAAATTGATACGTCTTGCTGAATTTTATCCATTCGAGTTTCTAGAATAGATCTCATTGAACTTGAAAGCTAGTTGGACACATACATTCTTGATGTTCGAAGATATATTGATTTAAGTGATATAAGTGGAATTGATGAGCTAGCAAAAAAGTTGATTGAAAACTGGAAAAATATTTTATATCCATTAGTTTATTTGCTAGTGAATTTAGTTTTGGTCTTACCAGTTGCAACAACAATAGTTGAATGAGCCTTTTCAGCTATGAAGATTGTGAAGAATCGTCTGCGAAATAGAATGAGAGATTCTCTGATGAATGATTGTTTAGTTACATATATCGAAAAAGATATTTTTGACATTATTGAGAATGAAACAATCATACAACGCTTTCAAAACATGAAAGTTGTCGACGACAACGTTAGAAAGGTACTTTTTCATATTTTTCAATCCATTGATAGAAAATTATTGAATAATCTATGATGTTAAAAATTTATGTATTTAAGTTTTTCCACTTATGTAATTTGCAGGTGATTATCAACTCTACAAATGTATTCAGTCAATTATAAATCAGGTTTCAACTTTCAATGTATTTTAATTTTTGACTTATGAGGTAATTATTTTCATATATGTTGATATTTTTTAAAATCATTTGTATGTTACTTTTTTTGACCTCACTGAACAAAAATTCTGGCTCCGTCCCTACCGAGCAGCCACGGTCGCGGCCGACCCCGCAAGGGGGCGGCCGCCACTTTGAATGTACGGTAGTGGGCGGGCCCATCCGTGGCCACCTTCAAGGTGGCGAGGCAGCTACCCCTCGCCTCCCCGATTGAGGGTGCCCTTGGACTGCCTTGCTAAAGCCGACCGCCCCCTCCCGACCACCCCCTCCCGACCGCTCGCCTTGTAGGGAAGAGGCGATCACCACTTTGGCCGACTACCGTGAACCGTCGTTCCTCGTGGGAGATCCCTCTTTCAGTCCAGGGGAAGGATCACCATTTCCCTAAAAATGACGATCCACGTGTTCAAATTCGAGCACTCTTATTTGCTAGTCCGGAAGTTATCAGGCAAAATTACTGGACCCCCCTGTGAAAAGTCAATAAATAGACCCATTCTCCACTCAATTTTGATCTTTTTCCGATTTCCTGAACTCCCTCACTATTTTTTTTCTCTCTCTCTCTCTACACTCTCCCTCATTTCTCTCTCTACAAGATTTCCACCAAAGATTGTTCCCGAGGAACTCCGCCAAAGTCCGTTTAGCCAAGCAAATTCTGGAAGGAGACAAGAGAGGTGCTGGTGAGCGCACTGACTCGTGTTTATCGCACAGAACCTCCTGTCGTTCACAAGGCTCGGAAGAATGTGACAAGTCATTGCCACCGCGCCAAATCCGTCTAAACGACAAGGTTTGCCTGCTCCCCTCTAAGCAAAGGGAGCAAGATCTCTAGAAGACCACCGAGGCCTGCCGTGCATAGAACTTTCCTTCTCTGATCTCTACAAGTGTAACGAGGAGCGGCCCATCGCTCTCGCCTTCATCCGAAAAGCCTTGTAACAATCTATGAAATAGTGGAAGTTAGGTCGGCACTGAATCGACCGCTTGATTTTTCACCATGATTGTGGGTTTCCACGTTATCAAGTTTCATTCTCACAATCTCGTGAATCTTAGATTGTTTGCGTGCTCGACCACTCAACGAGCTAAGATGGTTCAGAAGACCCAATCTACAAGGAGCCTCAAGCGATCCACAACAGGAGCTATACAAAAAATAATTTTATTTTATGGACTTCAATATTATATTTAATTTAAGGATATAGTGCACTTATTTGAATGTGCACTGTATTATAATTTTTTTAAAAAACTTATTATAATATATGTTAAGTAATTAGATTAAAATAGTAAGACTATGTTTAGTAATTTTGAATGTTTCACCAAAGACAACTTTTCCTTTTTTAGGTTTTGTTTGAGATTTCAGTGTCGTTTTAAAAGGAAGCGGTTCAAAAGGGAGATGTTAAACTGTATTTTCAAAATCGTGGCTCGGTTAGGGTAACCTTCGTTCTGATGGAAGTATCCATAATGACCATCACCAATAATGTCGTAGGCATCAATAATGTGTGTGGATCAAAATGATGTAAAATGGTGACGAACCTTTGCTAGAAAAATAAGAAAATTACGAACATGTACTAATTGTCGATGCATGTGAATTAGCCACAAAGAGAATGCTTTTAAGTTAGAAATATATGTAAATCGTTTTTGCGCACATGACAACCCCATTGTATACCTGCTTTCTTATTTAGCACAATGTGGTATTAATAGTTTGTGAGGAAGAATGGAGTTGTGGTTGATTCATCTCTGCCACTTAGGCTTGTTAAATATCAAATAATTTTTAAAATAGATCTTCCTCTAACAGGGGTGGATCTACAGTAAGGCACTGCAGGGCACATGCCCGACCGATTTTTCCGCCTAAAAACCCTAGGTATTCCCGATTGTGCCACTTAACGCAGTCCTGGCATCCCGCACTCCCACTGTTCTTGTAATCTTCTTTCGCTCTCAGTGTTTGCAGTCCTGGCTCCACGCTCTAATTCACACTTCTCTAGCAAAAGGAGAGCGCACAAGCATCAGCAGTGGGCAAGATTTAGTGAGTTGAGACTAGTGGTGGCGCGGTGCACGTGCACTCCCGCTATTCTTTTAATCTTCTTCCGCTCTAGTTCTTAGTGTCAGCGGCTCCTCCTACGCCCCTTTCCGCAGGAGGCAGGAAGCCAGGAAGGCACTAACAACTCTTCTTCTAGCAATTCAGTTCTCCACACCCATCGAGAGAGCCTGAATCTTGTGCCCTAATCCCGTCGTGCCCGAATCTCATCTCTTCGACTCTTCTTCTCAGCGATCCGCCATTTAACCTATGCCCTAATCTCATCTCTTCAATTTTTCCCTTTTACTCCTTAGGCCTTATGCCATTTTTTTGTTTATTTTCTTGAAGAGGCCGAACAGGGGACTGTGTGGAGCTAAAATCTACCGTGACGGTGTGAAGGGTCAATTCGGAGCTCCAATCGCGAAGAAAAACACGCACCAATGGTAACGATCTCTTCCTCTCAGCGGTCTGTGTTTGTAATTATTTTTGTGCAGTGAGAGTCCCCTCATGCCATTTCGGTTGAGGATGGGGACTCCGTCAGGGCGTGGGATTACGACCAAGACATATTTTCATGTGTGAGCTGCACGAAGAGTCCTCTTCCACTATGCGGTGGAGAGCAGGGACTCCGCCAGAGCTTATGAATTTCCTTGTTTCGCATAATGATGACATTAAGGCAGTTACGCTTCAAAATGCTCCTCAAAATAGCTAGCTAATATCGCCTAAGATTCAAAAAGAAATAGTTTCAGCAATTGCAACAGAGACAACAAAACAAATCTTTCATGAGATTGGAGAAGATTGTTTTACAGTTTTAGTGGATGAATTCCATGATGTTTCTACAAAAGGGCTGATGTTTGTTGTGTTACGCTATGTGAAATCCAGTGGCAAGATTGTGGAGTGTCTTCTTTGTTTTGTTTATATAGCTGACACTACTACATTATATTTAAAATCTGGCATTGAGTCATTTTTTATGCAATATGATATTAGTATATCTAAATTACGTGGGCAAAGATATGATGGTGCTAGCAATATGAAAGGCGAGTTCAGAGGGCTAAAAGCTTTGATTTTGAATGAAAATAGTTGTGCTTTTATGTTCATTGTTTTACACATCAACTACAATTGGTGCTAGTAGCAGTTGCAGAAGGAAATTCTAATATTGCCTAGCTTTTCACACTTATTAGCACTATTTTGAATGTTGTTGGTGGTTCTTGTAAACGGTGTGATTCTCTTCGAGCATTGGAAGATGATCGGATTGCTAGAGAGCTTGGTTGCGAGGAATTGGAAAGTGGTCAAGGGTTGAATCAACTTTTAGAGCTAAAACGTGTTAGAGACACGAGATGGGGTTCACATTATGTGATAATATTAAAATTTATTTGTATATTTTCATCGATTATTGAGGTACTGGAGATTGTTATAATTGATGGGACATATGGAAACCAAAGAGGTATGACAAGCACAATATTACAAGTTATCTTGACTTTTAAATATGCATTTGTGATTCATTTGATGAAAAGTATTTTGTCAAAAACTAACAAGTTATCATAAGCGTTGCAAAAAAATTCAAGATATTGTCAATGCAATGCATTTTGTAAAGTTGACAAAATTGCTACTATTAAATATGAGAAATAATGAAGTTGAGTGGGAATCTTTTATTGTTGAAGTCTTTATGTTTTGTTGCAACGCACTTGAAATTACAAATTTACATTTTTTTCATTATTGAAATTTATAATGCAGTGCTTGATTGGATGTTAAATGAGCTAAATGACCGTTTCGATGAAGTGAACATAGAATTATTGTTGTGTCGCTTGTCTTGACCCAAAAGATCAATCTGGTGCTTATGATAAACAAAAACTAATTCATCTTGCTGAATTATATCCATATGATTTTACTCCGATAGAGTTGCAGTTACTTGAAGGACAACTTAACATATACATTTAGACACACGATCTGCATCACAGGATATATTTTCAGAAGTTTAGGGAATCAGTGGACTGCTTCAAAAAATAGTGGAATTTAAAAAACAAGATAATTACTAACTACTTTTCAGATTGTTAAAGTTGGCTTGCCACTTACCAGTTGCAACAACTAGTGTTGAAAGAAAATTTTCTACAATGAAGATAAAAAATCGTATGTGAAACAGAATGAGAGATGAATGAATGAATGATTGTTTGATAGTTTACATTGAAAAAGACGTTGCAGATCCAGTTACAACTGAAGAAATTATTTGACGTTTTCTTAACGTTCTGCTATCGTCTTCTACTTTTAATAAAATATATGTTAAAATTTATTGTTCACGAGCGACAATTAAATCATAGTTCCACTACTGTCCTCTAATCAAAACGTATTGTTATTCCAATATACATGCTTGTATTTGAAATGCTATTATCATCAACGTGATTTAAAAAAACACATTTTCAACACATCATTAAGTTGTGTCTGATGAAAAGATGAGATCTTTTGCCACAACTTAAGCAATGACCCTAAACTAAACTAGAAACAAAATCAAATTATGAATGCACAAAGAAACATCATTTTAACCTAAGGACTGCGGGCGTCCTTCGATGGTCGTCCATCGGTGATAGATCAGGCAGCTGCGAGCTTTAGGGAGGAAGGAACTCCAGTAAATACGAGCAGGAGGGCGGAAAAGCTGGCAACTGCGCGGCCCGGTGGGAGTGAGCGGTAAGAAGGCGGAAAGCCCAACAATTGCAAACAGGGCTGCAAAAAATCAGTCAACAGCATTCTCCGGTGGAGGCAAGTGAAAGTGTTGAAACCGAAAAACGGTCTCCTGTGGAGTTCACCCTCGGGGAAGGGGTGATCGTGCACCTACTTCGCTCCTACAAGCAAAATAATAAGGGAAACAAGAAAGAACTGACCCAAGGGCTCGGCGGGGAGGACCCACCACACACCCGGAAGATCTTAGAGCGCTTCCCCTACTTAGCCAAAGGCCGAGCTAAGGTATCCTCAAAAGCACTTGAGAGACGGAGAAAGAGAGCACAGGAAGCATGCTTTCTGAGGTACACCTCGGGTCTTATTTATAGATTTCTGAAAATGGCCTGCAAATAGCCAACTCCCGCTGTCCCGAACGGCAATGCGCAGTCCAGGTTGGCCTGCCAACAACGTAACTCCGCTGTTCTGAAAGGCTATGGGTAGGCCAGCGGGGGCAAAATAGTAAAAAGTACCTCAAAGACATGGGCGAGCAGGGGTGCTCGGCCACCCCTGAAGGTCCTGCTCGCCTACTGTCTGCCGAGCTCCATAGGGCGAGTGCGAGCTGGCTGCGGTGCTCGCCATTTGATCTTCCTTCATTAGTCGAGCTCAGCTCGACGAAGCCCGGGCATAGCTTTGCGAATGTCGAGCTCGGGGTCGACGAATGCCGAGCTCGGCCTTTAGATATCCCTATCGAGCTCGTATGTTGCCTTCAGATTCCCCTACCGAGCTCGCATGTTGCCTGGGCGATCTGAACCGGCCGGTCTAGTTCCCGGCAACCACACTCGCCGGATACGGGGTTATACACAATCCCCGCCCTTTTGGAGCTTGGCAAAGCTCGAAAAGAAACATCCAACCCTAAGTGTTCGGTGTGTGAGGGGTGTACTAGAGGGAATCTTTGGGTGGGGTCCACCTGCGGCTATATATATACACCTACATACTTGCCTGACTCTTGTCATTCCCTGTATTTTAGCCCTGCCTTGATGTCGATCCGAAAGGAGATCCAAGAGCGGCTAATGCGGGTTCGCTAGACCTCAGCTGCTCACGTAGCTGCCTTGACTGCGGTTCTGCCCGCTACCCCGCAGGGTGACTCTGTCGAGCCCAACTCCAAGAGGGTGTAACCGTTTCCTCAAGCGGCCGAGCCCATTTATGATGACCTGAGAACCACCTTGGAGCACGGGACCGGCTCCTACACTCTGTCTGCCACTACAAAGGGAAATAATATTGTTGTCCTCTACGACGGCCCGGATAGACAGCTTGATGGCCTGGGGGGCACCACACTGCGAGACCCCACCCCGCGAGCCAAGACCACACTCGGTGAGTCGCGATTGATAACTCCGGAGAACCGTCCCCGGGATCCGTCCCCTCCCTTTGGGACCTTGGGGGTGAGCTCGCAGAAGCCGAACTCGCCGGTGCGCACCACCTCCCCTCAGCGAGCAGTTATGACCACGGGGGCGGGTGTGGAAACCATCCACATCCCGGGATTCGAGCTTCTCTCACCGGGAATACGTAGCCCAGGGCGCGGGAAGGACCTGAGGTTTGTCCCTCCCCATACCTACTTGGAGTTGCCGAGCTCGTCAGGTAAACTTGGCCTTGAATTCTTATGCAATTTTCCAGCACACCTCCCCTTGCTGATATTTCTGTCTACACAGCTCCCCCCAGCCAATCCACTGCCGAGGAGTCTTCACGGGCATCCCATTACTCTCCCCTCCCCTCCCCGAGCTCGCTGGACTCTAACCTAGGCCCTGAAGTAGAGCAAAGCGAGCTGACGAGGAGGGGGGTCAAGCTTTTCAAGAAACTTGTGTGCGGGCTGCATGAGGTGCAAGAAGTTAACGAGGCATTACAATGCGACTACGCGTGTCTCGCTGACGAGGTGCAAAGCGGCCAGGCTGGCGAGATGACATCTCCTTCCCGGCTCCTGGATTGGAAATACGACGGCCTCGCAGTGGCGCAGAGGAATTCGGGGAGGATTTGCGAGCTTCTCTGCGTGCGGCAGTCTTGGGGATGGGGGATGCGAGGCCGGGGTAAATAGAAGGAGGCTCCCTTGTCGAGCCAACCGACACTTGCCTCCTGGTTTCCCCCTGCCCGCGCGCCCTGCTTTCTTATTCCTGCATTTGACTGTTGTAATAAATAACTCAAACATTCTTAGATGTGTGGTATTCAAATAATAAGTATTGCTTTTTATTTAACTTGCCGCGAGATAGAACGCACTGGAAGTTGGCGAACTGGGGGTTGGCGAGCTGAGATGGTGAGCTGGGCCGATTGGATAGCTTGACCCCAGATTTCTTTTTCTATAAATAGCCCCCCACCAACCCCATACTGTCACCTTAACTGTGCTTTTTCTCTCTCTTCTCGTGCCCCTTCTCTTTCGTATTCGCGCTCCATCCCTTTCTGTGAGCATGGGCAAGACCAATCCTGACGCCGACGGCCGCACCAAATGCGCCCAACATTTAAGATACTTCTGCTTCTTCGAGGGGCACACCAGCGAGGCCGAGCTCGCTGAATTTGTTGGCGACCATGTGTTGCCCGGCTTTGAAGCTCGCCGGCCCAGGGAGGGGGAGGCCATCAACACCTTCTATGAATACGAACTCGCATTACCCATCTCGCACTTTGAGGTGGGGTTGCGACTCCACCTTTGGCCGGAAATCCACCAAATCTTGAAGTACTACGGCGCGGTGCCCGCGCAACTGAACTCGAACGCCATCGCCATGATGGTGGCATTCGCGAGCTACCTCCGGCGAGAGAGGATAGAGTTTAACCTGACGGTGTTCAGGAAACTCTTTTCCTACAAGGCGATGCCGGATGGCGTTGCCTACTTCATGGGCTCGCTGATCAAGGTTCGCGAGATCGCGAACAAGCACCATAATTGTATGATGAAGATCGCCTTCATCAAGGGAGATCTCGGCAACATCCCTTTCTCTCCCCAGTAGAAGGCCGAGGAGGTCTACCGCCCGCCTGTCATGTCCAGCAACGATGCCGACCTCCACAAGTTCTTCCTCCACAAGGACTTCAAGGTAGCCTTCCTATGAAGGGGCCTCGACTCGCTTCGCCATGTTGTGCCCGGCGAAGGTATTGTTTTCTCCCCATTGTCATGCTCCCCACATTGACCTGGAAATTTTCTAATTTCTCCAAGTTATTTCATGCAGGGGAGCGGCTAATCACCATGAACCCACCATTTGCAGACACGGGGTTGCATGCAGACCCTCTCGCTTGCGAGAAGGCAGTGGCGGCGGCCTGCCGATATGAGGCGGCTTTCTCCAAAGCCTCCTCCAGCAAGAGGCGACCTGAGGATGCACCGTTGAGCCCACCCCATCGCCAACAATTACCAAAAAAGATGAGGAGAGCCCTGCTGGCTCCGCGGGCGAAACAACATCAATAACATCAACAAAGCCCCAAATACATAAGTTCGCCCGAGACAGTCCCCGGTGGGTCACCGGAGAGCCCGCTCAAGAAGATCACCAACAAGGGGAAGGAAGTTGTTGAGACCCTTGCTCCTCCCGCGGCGACCTCTGCTCCGACGGCTCGCGAGCCCGGCCTGCCAAAAGAACACCCCCATTTCGGGTTTGGGGTGAGGTGGAAGGACTCGGCGGGCGAGTATATGGTACAGTGGGACGAGTTGGCCCACCAAGTCTCCATATCCACCCTCCACCCCTCCTGGGCTGACCGTGAGCCCGCCACCGGTCATGCCTATGCACTAGGCTTCGGCCTATACAGTCGCGAGGACGTCGAGACCTACAAGGGCGTCCCACTGCAGCAACTTGGCCATGAGTGTCTGCAGGCCCATATGTGAGCTATGGAGCTCCACCACATGGTGGTCCGCCGCAGCTTCAACCTCAGCAACCTCCTCCAAAAGGCCGAGCAAGCACGCGAGTCGCCAAGGACAAGGTCGTCGACTTGGCGAGGCAGCTCGGTATTGCTGAGAATCTTCTCACCCAAGCCGTCGGCGGACTGGTAAGTATAGGTTTGTTGCCCGTCCTTTTCCCTTAGGATTTTTTTTTCTTTTTGGCTCTGTTGCTGATGTACTCTCTTATCAGGATGCTAAGGCAACTAGGGAGTTGTGAGCTCGCGCCGCCGGGCAAGAAAATGAGATCGGCCCGCTGCGCACCCGCCTTGCCGAGCTGGAGGGGACGAATGCGAAGCTGATGGAGGAGAACACGAGCCTCAGCCGCGAGGTCCGCCGCCAAGTGGAGATCTTCTTCCCTGCTCGCGACGTCGAGCCCGGCCTTCCCTACAAGAGCTTGAGGATCTTCGGCGAGGTTGATGTCACTGAGAGGCTGCAGATCAACTCCATCCAAACCACTGAATGTACCCTCCAGATGATGAAGGATACTTGAGTGCTGCTGGAGGGTTACGAGGAGATCTCAGTTCAGGACCTGATGTCGAGCCTGTTCCCGGCGACGCCGCCCAGCGAGAAGGAGGACAGCCTTGACACGCTCTTTGGAAAAAGCTTCCAGGACCTGTCCGGCGATGGGGGGGGGGGGAGGATCACCAATCCGACGAGGGGGGCAAGGGCTAGTCGTGTACTTTTTCTTTTTGTAGTCTCGCCGAGGCGATCTCCATCTGTAAATATTACGGTTCAATGGAATACATTTTTGATTATAACCTTGTTCACTTTTTTCTATCTTTTTTCTGTCTTTACTATGTCTTGCTCGCTCGCGAGCCCTTTCCTTGATGATCTCGCATAGATAGGCTTTGCAGGTAGGACAGTTGTTAGGACTCGTTCCCGAGAGCATACTTTGAGAGCTCGCCAATTCTTAGATGACCCGGGGTGGACTACCCGCCACACTAGGCGCACCACCCCCAGCTCGCTCGCGAGCTACCCATAACCTTATCAATATAAGACCAATAATCATAAAATTTCACAAGTAAAACCGAGAAGGGGAGGAGCGTCCTGCTGGAGCCTGCCTCCCTTCAGCGAGGTCCAAGGGCCCGACTCGCCACCCTTCTGCCGAGGCCGAACTGAGCTGGCAAGTTCCGACTCGCCTATGCCGAGCCTCTCACTTTCCTATTCTTAGAAAAAATGTCAAACCTGTTAGACACCATCTAGAAAGTGTAGGACTTCCCCGAGTGACTTCTAGCCCCGCCAGCTAGGTGAGATCCTGACAACAAGATCTGCTCGCGGTCCGAGGTTGACACCGAGTGACATCTAGCCCTGTCAGCCAAGTGAGAGCCTGATAACGGGATCTGCTTGGGGTCCAAGGGTGACACCATCGAGTGACTTCCAGCCCTGTCAGTTAGGTGAGAGCCTGACAGCGGGATTTGCTCGGGGTCCAAGGCTGACACAATCGAGTGACTTCCAGCCCTGTCAGCTAGGTGAGAGCCTGACAGCGGGATCTGCTCGGGGTCAAAGGCTGACACCGAGTGACTTCAAGCCCTGTCAGCTAGGTGAGATCTTGACAACGGTATCTGCTCGGGGTCTAAGGCTAACACCGTCCGTGACATCCAGCCCTGTCAGCTAGGTGAGAGCTTGACAGCTGGATCTGCTTCAGGTCCAAGGGTGACACTGAGTGACTTCCAGACATATCAGGTAGGTTAGAGCATGACAGCGGGATCTGCTCAGGGTCCAAGGATGACACCGAGTGACTTCCAGCCTGTCAGCTAGGTGAGAGCCTGACAGCGGATCTGCTCGGGGTCCAAGGCTGACTCCTGTCGAGTGACATCC